>JAKSZT010007815.1:3232053-3301947 GCA_026826555.1 Tolypeutes matacus | reverse complement strand
AGAAAAGCACTAGCTTCAGCATCAGACACACCTGGGTTCAAATCCCAGCTCTGCTGCTTACCTTTTAATCCTGGCTCTGTCACCTTCTCACTGTGTGACCTTAGGAAAGTGCTTTGACCTCACTGAGCCTCAATTTTCTCCCCTGTGAATTGGGGCCAGAAAATTCCCTGATCACAAGACTGTAAGATTATACATATGTGAAGCATCTAGCACATTGCTGACACTGTACCTTATCAACTCACTTTCATTTAGAGCCAGGTTGACCATTCTCAAATCCCAGCTCCACCATCGACTGCCAGCTCATCTTTGGACAAGTCACTTGATTTCCCTGAGCTTTGGTTTCCTACTCTGTAAACAGGGGTTAAAATGCCCTGTTGACAGAGTCGATATAAAGATTTTAAAAAAGAAATGTGTTCAAAGTACAGTGCATGTAGTAAGTTCTAAAGAAGTGTGTATTCTCTCTCCTCCTCTAGTTTGCAAGTTTTGAGGGCAGAGGTCATGATTTTGTCCTGTAGCCCTCCTCTACTCTCTCTCACACACAGTGAGCCTGCACACACTTACACATAGTCAGTGCTCAATAAGTGTGGGCTTGTCACTGGAGGTTGAACAGATTCCGAGGAACCCTATTTCCTCCAGTCCACGCCTGGCCTCTGTGCCCACTCACCTCCTAGGGAGACTTTTCAGAACAGATACCTTGATCCTATCACAAGTCACCTAAAACCAAAAGAACCCATGGAACTGCGGTGGGGCAGGGGGAGACTCCTGTGAGCCTCTCACACCAATATCGTCATCCTCCCCTCCCCTCTCCTCCCCTTGCCTCGCCTCTCCCCACATGCACACTACATGACTGCTCGAGAGCAGTTTCCATGGCGATAGCATTTTAAAGTTTTCTAGGAGCAGAACAGGAATAATTTTCCACCTTCTCCTCTGTGGCAATCTGGGAAAAGGGAGCTTATTAGAGATAAAGGATGGGGTGAGGGGCTGGGAGGGAAGAAGCAGCTCTTTATTTTCTCCCTTGACTAGATGAGAAGGTCATGCTGAAATTCCTCACTCCCAGTTCTCCCCCACACCATCCCCACCACCATCCCCTGGGGTCCCAGGCAATTTGGTCTTCACACACCTCTGCTTAAACGAAGAGATTGGATGGGTGAGGATAAGAGAGGAAAGATAAAATCAAGAGAGAAAGGAAAGAGAGAAAAGGTGGGCTGGTATATGTCCATACACATGTATGCATGCACCCACAAACTGCAGCTACAGGAAATTTCCACTGATCCCATCTTGGGGGGTGATGCTTGTTAATGGAGAAAAAGAGCTATGAGTATTAGAAAGAGACGTCTATGCAACCTGGTTGGGATCTATGATGATGAGTCAGTCTACATGTTACAGCCATCTTGCAGATATCTTCATAATCTTCCAGCCCTAAAGAGGCTCTAAATATACTCTGAAAGAGTGAGAGTGTTTCAGTGATGGTGTCGTCTAATGACAGCGAACACCACGCTGTAATGAAGTATGGGTCCAATCTCATCTTTCATTACAATTCCTACTCACCCCCATAGCCTCCTTTCATTCAGGCTCCAGCTAAGTTCCTTCATATCCATTCTCTAGTCTGTGCAGGGTCTTTTTTTTTTTTTTTTTTTTTTAAGATTTTTATTTATTTATTCATTTATCCCCCCCTTGCTGCTTGCGCTCGCTGGGCCAGCCAACCATGCCGTGCGGGCGGGCCTGCCCTCACCAGGAGGCCCCGGGAACCGAACCCGGGGCCTCCCATATGGTAAACGGGAGCCCTACTGATTGAGCCACAGCCACTTCCCTGTGCAGGATCTTTTGGTCAAGATTGTGGGTCCCTGTATTAGTCAGTCAAAGGGGTGCTGATGCAAAGTACCAGAAATCTGCTGGCTTTTATAAAGGGTATTTTATTTGGGGTACAAGTTTACAGTTACAAGACCCTAAAGAGTTCAACTCAAGGTTGCTTTCTCACTAAAGTCTGTTGCCACATGTTGAAGCAAGATGGCTGGTGATCTCTACCTGGACTCTCAGGCCTTCTCAGCTGCTCAGCTGCTCTGTTCCCTTCAGCTGCAAACTATCAGGCAAATGGCTCATCTCTCTTCCCAGGGCTTTAGCTGTTTGAGCCTTCTACTTTCTGTCACATGGCAGGACCAAAATGAACAAGTCCTCTTCTCTTCCATGTGTCTTCTTGAGTATCCATTTATATCAGCCCACCAAGGGGATGGAGACTCAATCCTGAGTCATGCCCTACTGATGCTGTCAAATCAAAGCCCTAATCCTAGCAGGTAATTTAATCAAGACATGTCAGCTGAATCTAACGCATTCAAAGGGTAACACACCCAGAGGAATAGATTAGTTTACAAACATAATCTTTCTCTTTGGGGGATTCATAAATAATCCCAAATTGCCATAGTCCCCATGCAGTCTGCATGTGAATTCCTGGTCCACGTTACTGATGCTGACACCACCCAGGATAAGTGGGAGGTGGGAGTGGGCCACAAGTGGCCTACCTCCTTTGTCCTTCCTGACAGGGCTGTGAAGAGGGCATCTTCCCCAGGCCAAGTGAACCAGGGTCCCTGAAAGACTCTAGGAAGCAGGCTAAGGCACAGGGGGAAGGGACAGCCTCAGTCAGGGAGAGGTCCAGGCCAAACTTGGCTAAACAAGTCACATGCATGTTGTTCAGGGGACATCAGGACAAGGAAGCAGAAGAGTAACTGGTTTCAGTTCCTGATTCCACCACTCACTAGCTGGATGACCTTAAGAAAGTCACTTAACTTCTCTGAGTCTCTTCTAAGTAAAAGCACTTTGCAAATTAACAAATACAACAAACTTGTAAAATATTTTCTTTCTATTACTCTGCCGGAGTCATTGACCAAGACGGGCTTAGAGTCTGGCCTCAAACAGCATTTTAGATGAATTCAGGAGATAAAAAAAGTTCAAATGTCAATTTAAAATGCCAAATACAGAGGCAACCGAGTGAGTGACAAGGTAACACAGTGTCACAGGGACCAACTACGTGGCCTTGGACAATCACTTGTCCTATCAGGAATTTGTCTTCCTCTGCCAAAAGACGTTTTTAAGTACCCTTTGGGGCGGAATCTAGCCAGATGATTAGCCAAGCCAAGCCACAGAATGTAGGTCTGGAGTCAGCACCAGGGACAGCTCCATTGAGCCTGTAAAACCTCCAGAACTCGGCGTTACTGGTGACGTGGGTTCAAGTTTTGGGTACCAAGCATAGAGTATTACCTTGAGCCGGTACCTGGGCCTCTCTGAGCCTTGGTTTCCCCATCTGTACATTTAGCCCCATGGGCTCAACAAGATGAGCATTATCCTGTGCCTCATGTGGGACTCAGCTCAGTACAGGGTGTGAGAGAAGTTCAAAGCAGCAGTGAGAAGGGCAGTGGCTGATTCTCCAAAGCCCTTATGTCCTTCTTTTTCTCAGGCCCAGCCTTCATGGGCAGAGGCAGTGAAGGAGCCTATCACTTTGCCGAAGTTCTCACCTCCACCAGGGGGTTTCTCCCACACTCTTTGCTGTCCGCAAGAACAGCTTGGTCTGATGGAAATGTCCAGGTCCTGGAGTTAACCAGCTTTGAGTGTGAACCCTGTCTCTGGTACCTACTAGCTGCATGTCCTAGGGCAAATACAATGTATTTGAAACCCACTCGAAGCTTCGGGTTTCTCTTCTGTAAAATGGGATTTAAATATCTACCTCACACAGTAGATTGAATGTGAGATTAAAATGAGAACATGTATGTAAATGAAGTTCTTAGTACATGCCTGTAGCAGTTTGATGTAATTATGAACTCCAAAAATAGATACTGGATTATGCTTGTAAACTGGTCTGTTCATCTGGGCATGATTAAGTTATGATTAGGGATTTGTTTGGGCCATGTCAGTAGGACGTTGAGTGTTGAGGACATAAAACTACATGGCAGAGTAGAGGAGTTAGTTGGAGTTTTAATGTTAGAGTTCTGATGAGGAAGGAGAGAAAGCCCCGGGAAAAGAGACAAGCCATTCACCTGACAGTTCACAGCTGGCCTTGTGGAGAGAGGTAAAACCTAGAGAGCCTCATAGTCTACAGCTGACCTTGTAGAGGAAGTAGAGGCGCTGAGCCCAGAGAGAAGTGGAGCCCTGGGAGGAGAGGAACCCAAGAAGTCTGAACCCTGGCAAACGTCGGCAGCTGTCTTGCTCCAACACATGGCAAAAGACTTTGGTAAAGGAAGAAACTTATGCATTATGGCCTGGTAACTGTAGGCTTCTACCCCAAATAAATACCCTTTGTAAAGGCCAACAGATTTCTGGTGTTTTGCATCAGCACCATTTGGCTGACTAATACAATGCCTTTTCCACAGTAAGCACCTAATTAATGCCAGAGCCTCAGTCCTTCCACTTCTGAATTGTACTCTATCTTACTTTAGGAAACACCTCCAGCTGGGACATCTTTGGCTGGGTCACTTGGCACAGGGAAGGCAGTGGGCAAGGGGCCAGGTACCATTTAGCTGTATGCTGTTTTCTAAGGGAATTGGCTTGTATGTCTCCATGAACTTGATTCCTGACTAGGCCTCTTTATCAGGGTCTTGGGTTGACTTCCAAAGCTGGGGTCCCCAGCTGGTCAGGCAGTGCCTGTGTATGACAGTTTGAAATTCTTTTGTGAATACCAGAAAAGATCATGTTCTTAGAACTAATCCATTCCTGTGGGTGTGAGACCCTTGACTGCATTATATTCAGTTAAGGGAACTTGATTAGATCACTTTAGGGCCTTTGATTGGAATATGTCAGTGAGGCATGACCCAGGTTATATCTCCACCCTTTTGCTGCAGTCTTATATAAACTGAGAACTGGAAGCAAAAACACACAGAGAAAGATAGCCACCATTTTTACTCTGTCATGTGAAACAGGACTCCAGGATCAGCTACAGCTGAGAGAGAGGCCGAGCGATAACCTAAGAGGCTGAGAGAGAGGCCAGAGGCTAGAATCAGTGGAGCACAGAGGCAAAGAAAGAGGCCCCTGAGAGGCTAGGCCCACAGAGCAGCTCAAAGCTGAAGCAACAAGTCATGCCATGTGCTTGAGTAGAAAGTGGCCTGGAGGAGAAATCAGAGACACAGACAGAATAGCCACCATTTTGCCTTGCCATGTGGCAGGACTCCAGGATATGCCAGCAGCCGACTTTGGTGAAACAGTATCTCCGATGATGTCTTGATCTAAACATTATAACAGTCTTGGAACTGTACATTTTTACCCTAATACATCCCTAATATAAAAGCCAACCTATTTCTGATAATTTTGCATTGGCAGCCTTTTGCAAACTAAAACACCATACTAAATAATAGAGGCCATGGGTAGGGAAGTATAGCCAGAGTTAAGGATAATCTTACCTCCACCCCACCCCTGCTTCCAGCTCCAGGCCTCTGGCTACATGCCTTTAATTGGTGATCCTGGGGTCGGGGGATGAGGTTCAGGGTTTTAAAAGATCTAGTTTAGTCCCAACTCTGCAACTGACTTGCTGTGTGACCTTGGCCAAGACCCTGCCCTTCTCTGGGCTGCAGTTTCCATAACTGGAAAATAAAGGCTTGGAAACCATGCTCTCTAAGATGCTAGAAGTCTTTGTGCCTCCCCCTGGGCCTGTACTGTGGCTGCAAGGGAGACTCAGGACACCCACCCCCACCTCTCTAACCCCAGCCTAGCCTGTAGCCTCTTTGGGCCCTTACCTGGACCCATCCTACATTCTGTCTGGCTTTACTGGCAGGTACCCAGGCTGACCCCCAAAGTCCTCTCACAGGGCATTTTGAAGATGATTGAGGAGCCTCTGGGGCTCCTTAACCCAGAAACTGGGGTCTCAGAGACTTACCAGGAGAAGGGCTAACAACATTCCACTGTGGGCTCAGAGACCATGATGGACCACCGTCTTTATTTCCAGCCTGTCTGCCCCAGGGCTCAGGAGAGCTGTTTCAGAGGCAGACCAAACAATAGAAGAGGAGGAAGAAATTAACCTGCCTGGAGCCCCGAGGTTGGCTCCTCTACCCAGAGAGCTCCCTGGAAGTTCCACCATTGTCCCTCGCAGGGCATAGACTGAGGAAGGAGAGGCAACCCCTTTAGCTGCTCTTAGGCCATAAGTACCTTCTGTGTGCGTGGGACATCCATAAAGAGCTGAGCCTTTAAGACACACTGATTATACAGAAGGTGTCAGAGTCATTTGCTCATCTTACTGTAAAAATTCACAATTCTTTTAGAGAGGCAATGTGGTGCAGTGGTCAAGAGCACAGATCTTGGAACCCGATTACATGGGCTATGTAATCTAAGACAAGCTGCTCAGCCCCTTTGTGTCTCTGTTTCCTCTGTAAAATAAGGATAATGATATTGTTTGCCTCATAACAAGCACTCAGTAATACCAGCTCTTATCATTTCTCCCTCCAGTGGTATACATATTTTGTTGCTCAGAGGGGAGGCCCTTAAATCATCTTTTCAATGTCCTAGGAGAAGGGCATGGAAGGCATGATTATCCCCATTACACTTAATGAGGAAACTGAGGCCTGGAGAATGGAAATTACCAGCCCAAGATAGTACAGCAGGTCAAGGACAGAGCCAGGCCCAGAACCCAGGTCTCTCAAATCCAAGTTCTCTGCCACACACCCCTTTCCACAGCACACTCTCAAGAAATCTATCCATACATTCATTCAATGGGCTTTTATTGAGTATCTACCATTTCGAGATATCTCACCTTTCCATAAATCATCCCATCTAATTGCCGTAACAAATCTCTAGTTTAGGCATGATTATTTCCATTTTTTTTTTCAAAAAAAGGAAACTGAATCCAAGAGAGAATCCCACCAAACCCAATGTCTTTTCCATTTTATAATGCCTTGCTCATGAATAAGATGGCTCCAGCCCTGCTTTCCCAGAAGGCAGTGAGATCTGGGGCAAGTCACTTTCCTCCTCTGGAATGGACCACAGCTCCAAGCTCCAAACATCTTTACTTCCATCCCACAGAGGGATGTGGGATCTTGACCTTGGAGCTGGTAACCCCTCAGAGCTCAGGCCCTGCCCCAAGTCTCCAAGGTACCAACAGGCAGATTTCCCTGCTTGGAGCTTATTCTGAGCCAATTCTCCCTCAGAGAGCCCTAAATGACATGGCTCGGCTGCTTTGGCAAGAACCCTTCTCTTTTTTTAAATGAAAAATTATTTTGACAAAGCATTCTCATAAGACATGGATGTCAGCCTGACTCTGTAGAAAAGTGTCAGCGTGGAATCGATGTAAGACTTGGTTCTTTAATTATAGCAACTCCCTTTAGCTGTCTTCAGTCTCAACCCACCAGCCCTGCTCTTGTGGGGGTGGGGAGAAGCCTGTATGTCTGGGAGTTGTCCCTCAGAGAGAAGCTAGAAGGGAGCTGTCTCTGACAACCAGCCTTTGACTACCTGAGTGAACTGGGGCCCCACTGACCCCAAGCTGAATTTCCAAGGCCAAGGTCCCACAGCTCCAACAGAGCATAACACTCAAGAAACTCATAGATGGAAAGAAACTCAGATCTCATCACATCTAACCCACTCATTTATACATGAGGAAAATGAGAAACTCTTGAATTATATTGAATATGACAGGCCTCTTCTGTCTTCTTATATGACCAACCCTAAAAGAGGGCACAAGAAGAAATGTGATGGTCACCTTGCTTGAGCAAGGTGAATATGGGAAGACTCAGAGACACAGATTGGTAGGAGGAGAACAGAGAAGGGGGAGTTAGTATGTACTAAGCCCCCATTGTGTGCCAGGCACTGGGGAGTGACAGTTTTATAGATTATATCATTTAGGCATTATCCCCATTTTACAGATGTGAAAAATGAGGACTGAGAGAGATTAAGTAAGCTATACAAGACCACAAGGCCAAGATCTGGATCCAGTTCTGCCAAACCCCAAAGCTTAGGCTCTTCCTGTTTAAGGGGGATGTAGTGGGCTCCTCTCTGAAGAAGCAAGGGTCTGTGTTCCCTATCCTTCCCTGACTTGTTCCCAAGATTGAGCACTTGGTTGCCCTGTGTTGTCTTAGTGAATAAACCGGGCCACCTGGTCATAACTTCCCTCCATTGGCTTGGTCAACGTCACCATTTCCACAGATGATATGCATGCTTTCTGCCACTTTGGTTTTCTTCTCATCTACTGATACACAATAACCCAAGCAATCTCCAAGATGTCAGGTCAACCCCAAATACACCCAGAAATGTTTCAGAGTACATAGACCAATCCCCAGGGGGAGATGAAATTATTAGATGAGACCCAAGGAAAAACATGCAATTAGGGGTGCAAGTGGCACTGAAAGCCTTGCTCCCCCTGCCTCTCCTTTTACTGTGCTCACTACTTCTCCTGGGTCAGGGTTGTTGTGGTGCTAGGGGTTGAGAATTGTTGCAGTGAGAGAAGGACTTTTTTTTTTAATTTAATCTGAACTTTAGTTTCTTAAAACATATCTCTGTGTTAGATTTGAAGATATGAAACACCCCTGGCCTGATTCCAAGTTGCCAGCAGCATCTTGGTGTCTATCAAATTTCTGCAAATCCTATGAGCTGAACCAGTCTCTGTCTACATTCATTGCTCTGGGAACTCAGAAAATCAGCTATGAAAGTTACCTTACACCTTCCATTATGCCTCACGTTGTATGGGGGCTACCTCACTTCTAGCTAAAATGTCCCCCAGTAGTCCACAGAGGGCTCTTGAAATTCCAGACGGGCTAATCACCACCATTCCACTTTCGTCCACTTTCCAACATATCCTGCTGGCTCCTTCCTCCTTTCCCACTCCTTCCTCTGGATAATCTGCTGGCATTAAAGCATGGATTATGGGATGAGGTTGGGGTGGACATTTTAGTATATTTAGAGCTGAGGTAGGGAAGACTGTGGTAAGAAGAGCCTTTCTTTTCCTCCAAGTAGCCCAACTCTCTTATGCCAAAGGCATTTTGAGATTGTAGGAAGCTACATTTGTAAACCATGTCTACCTCCAAGGTTGGTGGGCAGTCCAGGTTTCTGGGATCCAGAATGCATTTTCTATACAAACAGGATTTGTAAAGAGAGGATGGTTCCCAGGCTAGCCCACAAAAGTCTGTTGGTCCATCACAGAGCTCTGATACTCTGCATGGGAATATAATAGGGTGCACTACTACCTCAAAACTAATGTTTAAACACTGCAGAAAAACAGTAATGTTGACCACAAAAAAGTGGGAGAGCTTATTCATGCTGAATGGCAGTGCTCGAAGGAAAACAAATTGTGTTAGAGGAGGCCAAGGAGGTAAACAGAGAGTGCGGTGGTGATTCTGAAGGGGGCTTCTGGGAACTCTCAAGTGTGTTTGAGCCTGAGCACACTTGTTCTTTATTATGTCTAATTTCACTTCAGAACGCAGGCTCCCCTTAGTGTTCTCAGGCAACGGCTGGCCTGATCAGCCATGATTGGGGTCATTAGTGGGAGAAGAGCCAGCAGAGAGGGGAGAAAAAAGCAGGACAGAGGGGATGGGACTGCACAAGGGACAGCAGTAAGAAGAAGGTTAAAGGGATATAATTATTAGGAGAGAGGGACTTGCTGATGGGGAAAAAACAAATGGGGTAGAACTCAGCACGTGAACTCGGCATCTTCCTTCCATGTCCTAGCCACAGCAGGGGCCAGGGCACCGGGAAGGCACGGGGCTCTGGAGTCCACATTCTGGCTTAAATCCTGTCTCTAACAGACTCACTGTGTGACGTGGGGCAAGTGACCTAACATGGGGCAACTGTGCCTCAGTTGGCACCTCTGTAAAATGGAATTATAACAGGGCCCACCTGGATTGTTATGAGGACTAACTATTCATATCTAGTTTTTAGTTGTGGTGGTGGTGGTTAATATCCACCTTCACCAGCCCTACCCATGTCCCAACTTTACCACCAGCCTAACCCTGGAGAACAGAAGTGGAAGGACGAGAAGGGCAGAGAACATGGCAGGTGGGGAGGACCCACTGAGTGCCTGCACCCCTTTCTCCTGGGGATTGGGTCAAGCCAACTGCCCCCTTTTTGTCCCCACCCAGGGGCAGGGACCCCTGCCTCCTCTCCTGTTCCTGACTCACCCATGGCCACCCAATAAGTAGCCCTTCAGTGCCACTGCCCATCCCAAGAACCCCAGGGACACCCTCCCAAAGGGAGCCAGGGCCAGGTCTCCCCTCTGTTCTGCAGCTGAAAGGCCAGAGGAGTCTGCAGAGTGCCTGCCCAGGAGGGGGCTGGAGGACGAGAATTGTGAATTCTCCAAAAGAAGCGGCTCGGAGGAGCCAGAGCCAGTGTTTTCATTCCAATTAATTATCCTTTTAGAGCAGTTTGAGCTGCTGGAGAGCAAGGAAGAGAAATTCATTTATATTAAAATCAGGCCTGAATGTTCTCGCCAAGATTTGAGTGCCTGTGTGGGTGCAGCGGGCATGAACTGGAGAAGAAGCGGAGGAGCCTGGAGTGATCCCACCGCCCAGGACCCCCAAAGAGGAGGATTCCCTGGACTGAGCAGCAGCTAAAGTCTACTGGGAACTTTCAGCTTCTCTCTGAGAAGGCACAAGCCCTGCAGACACTGATAAATTAGGTGGTGGTGGCAGACTTGGGCCCTAGCTGAATGTGCTTTGCAAAAACAGATTTTTCACGGAGAAGCTACACGGAGAGGCTTGCGGCTGGTCTCCATTCACGGCTTCAAGGAGCCCAGGTCCCTCCGAGCCTGCCCCCCACCACCACTCCCCTCCCCCCTGCCATGCTTCCCTCCATGCGCATTCCCTGAGCATCTGCCCCTGCTCAGCCCCATGCTTGGTGGTCAGGGAAGGCTCTAGGGAGGAGGTGGGAAGCTGAATCTTGGGGCCAGATGGGACCAGTGAGGAGGTCTGCAGAGGTGGCTCAGACCAGGGAGGGGAGCAGTGGTCCAATGTCAACTCTATAGAGTCACAAGATGTCTTGGTGGATTTGGGTGTGGAGAGCAGAGGGAAGAGCAGAGCCAAAGGGAGGCCAAATTTTGTGACCTGAGCTTCTGGAATGGTGGCGTTGGGGTGGGGGGTGATGGGGAATCAGGTGTGAGATGCTTGTTATAAGTCCTCGGGATTCTCACTTCCACCTCGGCTCCTTCCTCCAGGCCTTCAGGGTGGTGGGTGTCAAGAGGGGCAGGGACACCCAGCAGAGTCAGACCCTCTGACTCCTGGTCCAGCACAGCCTCTTCTTCCCCAGCAGGCCTCTCCCAGGGGCCAGGTATAGATGAGGTTCAATGGTCTTCATCACCCCTTTCTGCTGTATACCCTCTCCCCATTCTCTCTGCCTGTCACACCTCCTCAAGCCTGCACACATGATTAACCTTTGTATAGTGGTGTCTCAACTAATTCATACTGAAGTGAACATGGCTAATAAGAAGGAAACAGTCTTGAGAGGCCACCGAGTAATAGGGGGCAATCAATAATGATAGCAACAGCAATAAAAACACCTAATCCCTAGTTTCTCTATGTGCCAGGCATAAAGAATAAGCACATTATGTCTGTATTATGTTATTTATTCCTAAGTATAGTCCTGTAAAAAGAAAGTGCTATTATCATTTTTTTTTTGACAGATGAAGAAATTGAGGCACATCCCCAGGATGACACAGCTAGGACAGGGTGGAGTCAGGATTTGAACCCACACTCTCTGGCTCCAGATTTCATGATCAGAGACACCACTGTTTACTGTCTACTGTCTGTCACTCCCCACAGCAACCCTTGGGGGCAGTGGTTTATCTCCAGTGTCCCAAAGAGGGAACTGAAGATCAGAGAGGGAAGGTGATCTGTCCTAGATCACCCAGCTGGTACCCAGTGGGGCGCAGAGAAGGTTGTTAGATGAAATACAGGATGCCCAGGTCAGTGTGAGTTTCAGATAAACAACGATTAATTCTGAATGGTACTGTATATACTAAAATCTTACTCCTTGTTTATATGAATTTCACATTGACCTGGCATTCTGTATTTTTATCTGCTAAGTCTCCCAAACCCGGGCCCAGGAAAGGATGTCTCCTGGAACAGGCTGGCTTTCCCAGTCCCCCAGGACGAGCCCAACTCCCCCAAATTCTGAGTCTCTGAAGGATGAAGAAGCTGCGGTGACCCCTCACTGCTCTTCCCTGGCTCCTCTCAGGGTTAACACTAAGTCTCCCAGGGCCTCCAGATGCTGCAGCCATCACCAGGAAATCCCTGGGGCTACATCTGTCCCAGAGCCCTTGGGTGAGGCGATGGGCTCTGCAGAGCCAGGCTGTGACGTATCCATAGCCCCAGGCTAGGAGCTCCCAGCCCACAGCCCTCGAGTGGGCCCAGACATCCCGGGCAGCTGGAAATCAACACTCACTTCTCAAGCTGATGCCCTGGCAGGATGGGTCCCCTGATGCAGGTAAATGTGCGTGGTGCATGGAATATGCATGGGCATGGAATCCCGCGCCCCCCTGCAGATACACACAGAACCATTCCCAATTCACAGCCTCAGGGTATAAAATAGAGGCAACCTCCAGGCTGCTGCTCTCGAGGCTGTACAATCCCAGCCCCCTGGGCAATAGCCAGCTGTTTTGTTGAGCCCCTTCTGTGTGCAAGGCCTGTGCTGGACTACAGGGCATACAGACAAATCTAATCATTGCTGTTTCAACCAAAAGAAAAATCACTGCCTTTCAACAGGCGTTTGTATGCCTAACAAAGTGAAGGGCATTCCATGAATTAACTCATTTACTCTTCAGAGCAGACCATGAGGTGGAGCATGGGATCCCAATTTTACAGATGAGAAAACTGAGGCACAGAAAGGTTAAATGCTGTCCTTAAGGTTACACAGCTAGGAGGCTGCTGTTCAGGGATTTAAACCAACACCCCTGGCTCCAAGTTTGGTTCCTTCCCTCCCCTCTTGGCCCGTATTACAAAAATCTTGGCCTGAGATACAGGCTCTGCCCGCTGCTGTGCTGTCCAATGGGCTAATGAGACAGGTCCACCCCTCGGCTTCCGCGGGCAGTGCTACAGCTTAAAGGAGCTGCAAGCCAAAGCCTCATGGCAAGGTCCACGTGGGGGACCTTGGTTTCCATGCTGGGGAGGGACAGACGTCTGCAGAGGACTACAGACCCCCAGTGATTGACTCTGCAGCCTCCAGCTGAGGCATCCCAGCGCTCCATAGACTCAGTGCTCTAGAGAGAACCATGTTCTAGTCTCAGGCTCACCTGCTCCCCACTGTATAACCCTAGGCAAGTCCCCTTCCTTCTCCAAGCCTCAGTTTCTCCTTGTGTAATAGAAGGTCTTCAACTTGCTCGGTCAGCCCTGGCTTTGTGGGTGACCTACTTATAGACATGGGCAGCCCCCATCCTCTCCTTAAGAAACACTCCCCACCCTGGGCTGCCCCAGGCCGGATGGGGAGCCTAGTGTGGTGAAGAGAGAGGAAGCAGGCCCAGGGCCGCCTGAAGCAAACTCTCTCCTTTGGGGCCACCAGGTCGAGGGTATTTCTAAGACTCAGCCAAGTTTCCGACCTATCCTTGTCCAGGAAGCAGCTCATCAGCGATGGATTGGTTGGGCTGCTCAGCAGACTCCTCAGAGGCTCCCCCAAGCGCCAGTCTCTTCGGGGGTCTCTAAATGCACCCCTTCCCCTGACTCAGGAGGAGTCGGAGACATCGGCAGGCCTCGTCAGAACCTCTGGGCAGGCATCTGCACACGGGGCTGTGTGGGCCCCTGCAGTGTGGAGTGTTCCGTGAGCCCCTGGTCACATGCAGTGGTATGCACGGGGTGCGTGTCCCTGTGCATGTGCACAGTGTCCACGTGTGGGCTTGTGCACACAGGAAAGGGGACATGTCGTGGGATGAATTTGGAAACAGCCCCTCCATCTGCTCCTGGGCCTCCGTACAAGGCAGTCAGTGCCCCTGGACCACCCTGGAGACGAGATTTGAAGAGTCACCTCTCAACACATCTGAGAACCCAGCACCCCATCTGATGCTCCCAGAGTTCTTGCACTTGTGTGCACACATATGAACACATCCATACACCCGGTTCCCTTCGCTCCCTTGTGTTGTGTGTTTAAATAAATGTCTGTCTATCCTCCACGGATTCAGAGAACCTTGAGGGCAGACGCCACCCAGTCTCTCTTCAAAGTCTCCATCTCCGAATCTCATCCCACCCGGCACTCAGCAAAGGAATCCGAATGAGGTGTGTGCTTAAATTTGTTAAATTTTCAAAGTGCGAGTGTGCGTGTGTGTTTACACACTAGGTGTGTGGCTACGCATAGTGAGTCTCCCGGTGTGCAATGCTATGTACACGTGTTCAAGTGCACATGCGCACACAGTTATGCACACCAACTCACGTGACTGGCACACACACGTGTGTGCATGTCTTTGTGCACAGGTTTGTGTGCAGGTGTGCCCATGTATGTGCATGAGCTTCACGTGTGCTGGGGGAAAGACACGAGTGTGCACACGTATATTCACTCAACAATTCAGTTAGTTATCATTTGACAAATATTTAGCTAGCACCTTCCAGTGCCAGACACTGTTCTAGCATGAAGAACACTGTGGTAAGCAAAACAAAGTCCCTGTCTCCACGGAGTGCACATTGTGCTGGGGCCCATACACACGGGTCAGTGAGCACACGTGTGGCACAGGAACTAACATATGTCACATATCACATGGCAGTGTGTGAGTGTGCATGCATGACCCAGACGGGGGCTGGTGCCCTCCCCTGACCTGGTTTAAAAAAAGGAGGACTCTTTCTCCCCCCAACTCTATGCCTGGGCCAGCTCACCTATGGGGGGTCCCCTCCTCCTTCCAGGCTCCCCCAAGCCTGGCCCTTGTCCCATCTGTGAGCCACTGGCCTGTGAGCCAGCCAAGGTGACTCTCAGTGAGCTGTGGATGCCAAGGGGTGTGGAGGACTTTCAAGCTAAGCTGAGGGGCAGGCCTGAGAGGCAAGTCCACTGTGGCATCAAGCAGCACCAGGAGGGCCGCCGCTGGCAAAGATGCCACCCCTCCAGCAAGCTTGACTTCACAGGGGACAGGCCGGTGGGGGTGGAGGGGAGACGACCCTGCTGCCCCTGCTCCCAGAACCCTCTTAGCCAGGTGAGGCAGGAGGACTGGGGGAGCTCAAAGGCCGCCCTTAGGCCTTCCTCCCTGATGACTCAGCCACCCCAGGATTTGGGCCACTGTGGGGGGAGGGCAGGGAGTGAGGCCTGAGTCCAGGCCGTTGAGGGACACGAACACCCAGGGGGAGCAAGAAACTAGGTCAGACGTTCCTGGAGGGGAATCAGGCATCTATCCCAGGGCCTGGCCCGAGGTGCAGGGGGGTGCCACTCTTTGGCTCATGCCAACCCCCCTGTTGGCTGCACCCTTTCTACCCACAGTCATTGTGAAACTTTCCCAAAAGAAAACACTCACACTTAGCAGTGCAGGGTGTGAACCCCTATCATCAGTGCCATCCTGATTTTGCATGTCTCCGTCCAGCTCCTCTGAAACCCTGTAACTCCCCTCACCATGCCACATGCAGAATGTTTGGCTGCCAAGTGCAGATCCCAGGGGACAGGGACCATGTCTGCCTTGTTCTCGGCTTTGTTCCCAGAGTCGAGAACAAGGGTCTGGCTGACGGGAGGCACTCAATGGACATCGGTTGGCAAATATGCTAACACATGCTAACAGTGGACACTCACTGGATAGGAATGTCCATAGTTTTAAGTCACTTCCGTGTTTTCAAAAAGAGTATGTGTTGATTTTATAACCAGAAACTTCTCCCCCAAAAAACCTTCTAAAAAAGAATGGGAAGCTGATACTTAATTTGTACAGAATTTGTAATAAGGTTGATGGGAAATATTTGGAACTGGACAGAGGTGATGGTAGCACATTATAGTAAGTGTAATTAACAGCACTGGTGTGTGGGTGTGATTGTGGTTGAAAGGGAAATTGTAGGGTCGTGCATGTCGTAGAAGGAAGGCTAGAGTATGAAGCATGGGACTGTATAATCATGAACCCTGTTGTGGACGATGAATGTGGTCAATAGTACAAACATAAGAAAGTTCTTCCATGAATTAGAATAAATGTACATTACTATTATAGCTAATAGTACAAGTATAAGAATGTTCTTTCAAGAATTACAACAGGGAAGCGGATGTGGCTCAAGTGGCTGGGCTCCCGTCTGCCATATGGGAGGCCCCGGGTTCATTTCCTGGTGAAGGCAAGCGGCCCCAGCCCGCGCCGCGTGGAGAGCTGACGGCCCACGCCACGCGGAGAGCACCATGCGGAGAGGCGCAGCGAGATGACGCAACAAAGGGAGACTAGCAGACACAGAAAAATGCAGAGCAAATGAACACAGCGAGCACAAGTGGCAAAGGGGGGCTAAATAATTAAATAAAATAAATCTTTAAAAATAAAGAATTATAACAAATGTATGACACTAATACAAGGAGTTAATAACAGGGTGGTATATGGGAAAAAATACACCTAATGAAAACTCTGAACAATACTATATTAATAATCTTTCATCAATTGTAACAAAGGTAACTACTAATTTAAAAAAAAAAAAAGTACAATTACAAAAACAAAACCCTCAAGTGAAATTTCTCTTGCTCGAGGCCCTGTATCCCTGATGCCCGTGACCAGAGCCCACCCTCCTCTGGGCTCTCGCAGCACCCGGCTCTCACCAGACTGCCTGGCCTCTGTACCACTCCCACAGTAGCAGCCGGCAGGGCTCAGAGGCAGGTGGAGCCAGAGGTACCCTTGTCCCCCATCTGCGGGTGATGGGCCCAGACCTGCTGCTTTGTGAGTAGCCCAGGTCAACCCGCAGTGAAAGGCCAGGGTGCCTTTCACTGTCCCATCGGCTCATGTCGGTTCTCAGCTGCACCCATTTTGTTTGTTTTAAACGTTCATTAAATCTCGGCTTGGCCATTCACTAGCTGTGTAATCTTGGGTGAATAACAATGTCTCAGTGCCTCAGTATTCTCATCTCTAAAATGGGAATAATTCGTACCTACCTGAAAATTAAGTGCACATCAAGTACTTACCATTCTGCCTGACCTATGGCAAGTTGTTTTCTCAGCTTTTTTAATGTAATTTTTTTATTAGAGAAATTGTATGTTTACAGAAAAATTATGCAGAAAATACTAAGTTCTCATATACCCCCTGTATTAATCAGCCAAAAGAGGTGCTGATGCAAAATACCAGAAATCTGTTGACTTTTATAAAGGGTATTTATTTGGGGTAGAAGCTTACAGTTACCAGGCCATAAAGCGTAAGTTACTTTCCTCACCAAAGTCTGTTGCCACATGTTGGAACAAGATGGCTGCCGATGTCTGCAAGGGTTCAGCCTCCCTCTTTCTCTTTTGGTTCCATGGTTCCAGCCTCTTCTAATATCAGCTGTAGGCTGGGATAAGTTTCATTTCTCTTCTGGGGCTCATTCCTCTCTGGGCTCAGTTACTCTGTTCTCTCCACAAGGTCAGCTGTAGATTATCAGGCGATTGGTTTTGTCTCTCTCCCATGTGTTTACTTCCCGGGTTCCAGCTCAAAACTCCACTCTCTGCTCTGCCATGTCGTTTTCTCTGTGGGGGACTCAACGTCCTACTGACATGGGCTCAATCAAAGCCTTAATCATAATTTAATCAAGTAAAAGTGATTACTTGATCTGCCCAGGGGGAAGAACCAGTTCACAAACATAATCCAATATCTATTTCTGGAATTCATAAACAGTATCAAACTGCTATAACTCCTATAATTAACACCATCCATTAGTGTGCTATCTTTGTTACACTTGATGAAAGAATATTATTATCATTTTAATTTTAATTTTTAATTTTTCTTATTAAGCCCTTCTCCCAGGCCAGGCTATCACACTTAGTCCTCACAGCAATGCAATCATGTCGGTCTTTTAACTGTACCCATTTTATAGATGAGGAAACGGAGGCTCGGGGAGCCAGTCGCTTTATGTAAAGTCCTACAGCAAGGAAGTCACAGAGGTGGAATTGGAACCTCAGTCTGTCTGACTCCTAACCTAGCGCTCCTTTAGTTTAAACTTCTCATGGACGGTGTATGAGGGAAGGCCAGGTGGAAGCACATTGAGGCTGCAGAACAAGACGAGCAGGGGCAGGGGGCTGGCAAGAGAGAGGGCAAAGCCTGGCGCTCCTTTCCTACTGAGGGCTCCTGCTGATTTACCGGTGACAGGGCTGTTGGTTGGGGAGGACTCTCTGGACTCCGCCTTCCTCTTTCCCTCAGCAAGACTGGAGTTCAAATCCCAGCTCTGGGTCTTTCCCCTACTCCTTCAGCCATTCACTCATTGACCTATTCTGGGCCAGATGACCACCAAGGCACTGGAGTCAGCAGTGGACAGGCAGATCAGAAGGCCAGCTCTCATGGAGTTTGCATTCTGCCTGGAGAGACAGACAATAGCCACATAAACAAGTCAATACTTATGTCACATGGTGATGGCATTTTTAAAGTTAAGCAGCAGGAAATGCCAGGGGTGGGTGTTCCATTTCCTGCCACTGGTCAGGACAGGCCTTGCCGAGGAGGTGACATCTGAGCAGAGATCTGCAGGAAGTGGGGGAGCAAGTCGTGTGCCTGTCTGGGGAGAGGGGTCCATCCCCCGTTCTCTAGACAAGCTCCTCCCATCTAGAAGAGGCCCGAGCTAGACTGAGCTCAGTGCAGTGTACAAGGACAGGGGCTCTGGGGCCAGACAGCCCCCACTTGCCAGCTGTGGGACCTCTATGCCCACATTTTCTACCCAGTGAAATGAGGGAGGATAAAAGAGGAAAGAGGAGGAGATGGTGGGAAAACGGAGGAAGGAGGTGGAGGTGAAAGGACGAGAGAGTGGAGGACAAGGTCCTGCAGATGGCGGGCACCTCCAGTTTGCAAAGCGCCTCCAGGACCCTCTTGTTTTCACCCAGTCCAGGGAGGCGTGCAGGGCAGGTGTCCTTACCCCCTCGTGGCAGATGGGGACGCGAGGCCCAGCCATGGGTCCATCGCGTACAGGTGGAAACTTCCTCAGGGCAAGAGGAGACTTGTCTTTGGAGTCACTAGCTGAGATTTTGCCTTTCTCAGGGGAGGCCTGGGATGGGGAGGATCAGAGGCTTCTGCCCTGCTCCCTCCTCCTCCAAGGGCTGTCCCACCCCATGTGAGCTGGGGCGACTCCACGGTGCTGTGGCAGAGAGGTGAGGATGCAGACCCTGCTGGCAGCCTCATAGACATGGCCGGAGCACAGCTTGTGGTCCCCAGGGCAAGAGGGGACCCTGGACCCTGGCTGCATCCCCCGCTCACATCAGAACGAGGCTAGGGCAAGGAGTGGTGTCTCAGCCTGAATGACACCTGCTCCAGGAGGCTTGCTGTGATCTTCCAACTGAAAGTGCACCCCCAGTTCCATACAGTTCTTCATGGCACTCGTCACCATTTGTGATAATATATTCATTTGTGTGGTGATTGGTTTAATGCCTGTCTCTCCCATTGAACCTCTTCCAGCAGACTCTGGTTTGCTCCATCAAACCTCCATTACCTAGCTAAAGAGCAGGCACAGGCAAGAGCTTAACATGTATTTTTGAATGAGTCAGTGGATGGATGGGGTAAGGATGGAGGGAGAGTAGCAGGCATCCCCTGGAACCCTCAGCAAGCACCTTCACTGAGCAGCAAGGAAAGAGAAAGAGAAAAGGAGCTTCCCATCCCTGAAGGGGTCCAAGCAGAAAAACAGTGACCAGTCAGTGGGAGAGCATTGTAACACACCTTAGAGGGTGCTTTACAGTTACAAAGTGCTTTCACTGGCCTTATCTCATTTAATCCTCAACACAGCCCTATGCAGTCAGCATTTTTATCTCCAATTTAGAGATGAAGACACTAAAAGACCAGAGAAGTAAAGTAACTTGCCCAAGGTTACACAGCTCATGAATGTTGGATCTAGAATTTAAACTCAGCTCTGTCTGGCTCCAAATAATAGCTAGAATTGACTGAATATCAACTAGTAGCATATTTACCACTATCTACTCTATTATTTCTAATTCTCACAACACCCCTCTGATGTAGGTATCATTAGGATTCCCCTTTTTAAACATGAGGAACTGCATGATGTCCCCAAGGCCACCTGCAGGTAGG
The DNA here is from genome assembly GCA_026826555.1 of Tolypeutes matacus. Classification (NCBI taxonomy): domain Eukaryota; kingdom Metazoa; phylum Chordata; class Mammalia; order Cingulata; family Chlamyphoridae; genus Tolypeutes; species Tolypeutes matacus. The sequence goes on along the minus strand of JAKSZT010007815.1, from coordinate 3,281,894 downwards.
TAGTCCAGGCCTGTCCATCCTGAGTTCCTCTCTTCCCCTGCCCGGTCCTGCTGTCCCATCAGGCCTCTAAAGCCTGATGATTCAGGGAGAAATTCTGTGACTCAGGGAGTTACACCAAGGGGGCAGGGGCAGGGCTAGGAGTACAGAGCTTCCATTAAGAGGAGAGATTTTAGAACCAGACTGCCTGGGTTCACATCCCAGCTGTCTATTCTCTCTCTGCATCTCCATTCCCTCCCCTAATAAATGAGAATAACAACAATAGCTACTTCTACAGTGGTTGTAAGGAATAATTAACTCTGCAAAGATTTTAAGACAGAGCCGGGTGGGTACAATATAAGTGTTAGGACTTAGTCTGAGATCAGCATTCCCCCCCCCCGCTGCCCCCCAGGGATTTGGGGACTGGACGGTGACAAGGTCCTGCGTCAGCCAGGGCTCGGGCCCACACTGGGCCCTCTGTCTCAGGAGAACTCTGCTACTTGCCTGTCCTTGGCTGACCAGAGGGGAGGTACCTCGGTGGAGAGCATTCCTGACAGCTGAGGCCCGGCTAGGGAAGGTGAGGGGTGGGGAAACAGGGCGGGGCTGAGTGCAGCTGGAGCTGAGCTGGGAGTGGTGCTTCCTTGCTAACAGAAGTCCAGTGTTATGCAAAGGTCAGGAACCACTGAGCTCTTCCCAGCCCTAGGGAGTGAATCACAATTGGTTGAGTCAATCCCAGTCACCCAACTGATTGTGTGATTTGTCAGGGGACAGAGGGCATGAGATGCAATTCTGGCCAACAAAATAAGAGAGGAGTTCTGCTGGGGGACTTCTGGGAAAGGTTTCCTTGCTCTTGAAAAGAAATGAGCAACAGGAAGTTGCTCCAAAGCAGGAAGTTGCTCAGAAGAGACAGAAGCCATTTTCTGCCTCTATGCAGCTGTGTGTAGGCTGTGATGCTTGGAGCAGCTGCAACTACCTTATGACCATGAGGGAATGGCCCACTCAAGGATGGGAAAACAAGAAAAGAGAAAGAATCATGGCCTTGGAGGATGTTGTTGAGTTATAGAATTAAGCAACCCTGCCTCTGGAACATCTAATCCCACAAGATAACCCATGTTCTTTATTGTTTAGGCCTATAGTCCTTGGTTCTTCTGCTACCTGCTGCCTAAAGCATCCTAACTGACTCAGTGTCTTAGCTTGACCTCCCTCGCTGGCTTGGGTTGATGTGTGCACCCAGGACAGGGATGGGGCTGGGCCAGACCAGTGTCCCCTCCTCCATGTCCAAGGGGCATCAAGATGAAAAGACATACCCTACCCCCACCCTCCCAAGATCATGGATCCCAGGAGTGAGCACTGGAGCAGTGCAGAGTCCAAGAAAGCCACTCCCCTGAGCAAGAGAGAAGCTTTAGATGTGTCTTCCGTCTAGTGCCTAGAAGGCTTTTCTTCTCACACTTGAAGCATCAGTGACTTGAGGCTCAGGAAACAACCCACTCCAGTCTTCCTGTGTCCACTTGAACTGACGGTGCCCCGGTGCATAGGGATCAAACTGGCCAAGGAGGCGGGGTGGGCATGCAGGCTGGACTCCCCAGTGTCGGCCGCTGTGTGAGGGAGGAGACAGAGTGAGCTGGCCGCGGTTAGAGGGGTGGGCTCAAGGACCCTCAGGAGTCCCTTTTGCTGAGATGTGAGGATAAAATAAATAACACAAAGGGGGTCCTTTGTAAGTTGTAAAGTACTATTCATATGTCAGGTGTGGTGGCATTCCTGTCCCATGGTAGATGCTTAATTGATACTTGTTGGTTCAAAGAATGGATGGATGGATGGATGGATGGATGGATGGATGGATGGATAGACAGATACAAGTGATGACTGAGGACATGAATGAATGGCCTTATGGGATGTATTAGCAACCATCCCAAATTTAGCAGCTTAAAACCACACACAGGGAAGCCAATAAGGCTCAAGCAGTTGAGCACTTGCTTCCCACGTGGGAGGTCCTGGGTTTGGTTCCCAGCACCTCCCCAAAACAAAAAAACAACAAGCAAACAAATGAAAAAACCAACTCAGGGAAGCCGATGTGGTTCAGTGTTTCCCACATACGAGGTCCTAGGTTCAATCCCCAGCCCCAGTACCTCAAACACAAACACACACACACACACACACACTCACACACTCACCCACACTCATTACCTCACGGTTTCTGTGGGCCAGGAATCCAGGCACAACTTGGCTAGCCCTCTGCTTGAGGGTCTCCCACTGGCTACATTCGAGGCATCACCTAGGCTACAGTCATGTCACAGGGGAAGCATCTACTCCAAAGGTCACAGGGTTGTTGGCAGAATGCAGCTCCTTGCAGGGTGTAGGACCGAGGGCCTTAGCTCTTCACTGGCTGCTGGCCGAGGCTGCCCTCGGTTCCTTACCATGGGGACACTCCCACATGGCACCTGGCTTCATCAAATCATGCAAGCCGAGAAGGCCATAGAGAGTGACGGAAAGACAGAAGTCACGGCCCTTTATAATCTAATCAGCGGTGACACGCATCACCTTTGCCATATTCTACTGGTAGAAGTCACTAGGTCCAGTCCACACTCACAGAACTGCAGGCAAGGGGCTTACGCAAGGGCATGAGTGCCAAGAGGTGGGGTCCTGTGGGGCCTCTTGAAAGTCCACCTACCACACCAGGCAGAGGCAGATGGGGCCTGTGTGGGCACCGCTGCTCTCTGACTACCAAGGAGTCAAAAGGCTGGCACCAAAGGTTTGCTGGTCATCCACCGCCAGACCCTGCTGACACCCCCATCTCCAGCTTGGCTCTGCACCTTGGGCGCCCACAGATCTTGTTGTAGGAGGTTCCCATTGGAAAACCCTGGTTTGGTTGGGACTTGCCCTTCTGTCCATTGCTAGCCTCAGCCTCCTATGCATGTCCAACTGGCTCTTGGGATCAAGGCAGGCCAGAGGAGGCTTGGCCACCAGGAAGAAGGGCCCCAGAGGCTGGGCGGAAGTCAGGGGAGGAGCCTTGAGGAGGCAGGAGGCCAGGCTGGGGGTCCCTTCTGAGAATGAGCCCATTGGGGTAGGGCACCCCCTTCTAAAGCCCATTTAGAGCAGGTCAGTGAGAACAGTCAGGGCCTGGGCACCCATGGAGTTGGTGGGGGGGAGCTACCACTGCATACACACAGGAAAACTTTCCAGAATTTCCTAGGCAGCCAGCAGCTGGGATTCTGGGCCACCCACCCATCCGCAGCAGGGTAAGGGAGTTCCAGGCAAGGCTGCCACAGATCCAAGCACAGAAGCACATCTGCTGCAGGTGTCCCCCTACACACCCTCACACTTCTAAACCCATACCCAGGATCTGCTCCTGGCAGCTCAGTCAAATTGAGAGGGGACTCAGGTGGGGCTGGATGGGGCCTGAGTGCTCAAAGGCCTGCAGGCCAAAGGGCCTCAGCTTCGAAACCCCTCTCTCCCTCAGGGAGGCTTCCATGGCCACCCAGGCCCAGATGGTGGTCCCTGGACAATGCAACTTCTTAGCCGAGAGCCATGAGTCCTTGAGGAGCAGAATTCAGAGCCAGGCTGATACGAGGAGACTCCAGACCTGCCAGGCTGTGGCTGTGGGCCCTTGAGCAGGGCACTTTCCTCTCGACCTGAGTTTCCTCTGTAGGGGCCTGGGGCTTGCCAAGGGCCTGGACAGCACAGACGTGGTGGGTCTCAAGCACGGCCAGCCAAGGAGAGGCAGGTGAGGGCCCCGGACCCGGGGCTTGGTTTCGTGCCAGGTTGTGTGTGGTTCTCCCAGCAGCCCCCTGTGTCTTCAACTGCCTAGAACATTACCACCTCTTCTTCCCGGTCCTCAGACTCTCATTTGGGGAGGGTGATTATACCTCACAGACTGGGGAAAGAGGCCCTAATGACAAAGACACTGAGATGAGAGAGTGGATGGGAAGTTTGCCCAGGGAAGCCAGGCCTGGGCACCAGGGGAGGGAAGGAAAAAGGAGAACAAGTCACTATCATTTGGCAATAGCCGTGGACATGTGGGGTTAATGTTCTTTAACCCTCTAACAACCCCAGGGAGGACAGTCAGCTCACCCCTCGTCACAGATAAGGAGACCAAGGTGAGTCCCGCGTCTTGCCCAAGGTCACCTTCTGGCTAGCGGCAGGGCCAGGACACAAGCGCTGGTCTGCGTGGCCCCAGGTGTAGGGTGGTCCATGCAGGGAGCCCCTCCGTGCTCTGGGTGAAAGCCAGCTGCAGGGGGCCTTTCCTCACCGTGGGAGCTCCCGTTGCGAGCATCTCTGCCCCTGGGAATGCGTAGTCTAGCTGGAGAGAACAGGCAAGAATGGCAGTGACAAGGATGGGGAGAAAGTTCTGGCTGTTGAGGGGTCGGTTTCTCGTGCTCACTGCTGTAAGCCGGCTGTGTGGCCTGGGGCGGGCACTCGCCCTCTCTGAGGAGAGCCAGCAGAACCCTCCAGCACCTACCTTAAGTTCTCCAAGGCCAGGGGAATTGCAGGCCACCCCCAGCCCAGCCTCTCCCATTGGGAGCCTCCAGAGTACACGCCACTTTTGAGGGGTGCTCAGAGTGTGTTGGAAAGGCATCTCCCTCCCCCAAACATCCCCTGGTTGGTCAAGGGCCCACAGTGCGACCATTTAGTTAGTCCTTCTTAAGGAAAAGACTCAGGACTGATTGGTTTACGTGGATGTTGAGCCTCAGTCCCACTTCTCCAGGACCAGGGGCTCAGGTCACCCAGGGAGACCTTCCAGGGAACCCTGGGGAGGAACTAAAGGCTCATGTTCCCACCATCACCATCTCCTCCATCCTCAGCCCTTCTGAGCCAAACTCTGCTGTCCCTGCCCCCTCCTCCCAGCTACCCCACAGTTCCCTCCCCCCACATGCCCACCCAGAATCCACGGACAAAAGTTAGCACTTCTCCCTGGTCTCCACCACAAGCCCATGCAGACCTGGTCCTGGGCTGAGGCCGTGGCGAGCGCTGGGGAACCAGCTTCACGGGCGTGCAACCCGCAGTCACACAGAGCCCCATGCTCTGTTGTCACTGTCTTAAAATCCTCAATGATTTTTTCTCAGGGGTACCCCGTTTTCATTTTGCACAGGGTCCCACAAATTATGTCACTGGCCGTGCTTCCAGCCATCACTTCCTGGGGTCCTCATAGCCGTTCTTTGAAGCCAAGGGAGCAGGGGTTCTTTACAAGCCCCATTTGCAGATGAGAAAACCGAGGCCCAAGAACTGAAAGCTGAAGAGAGCCAGGACCATACCCTAAGTCTCCCCCAACTCAAGGCCTGAGCCTGGCAGCATGGGGAGGGACAAAGGGGCTGCTAGGGGAGGAGAGTTTTCTCAGAAGCTTTTCCCCTATTTCCAAAGGGATAAAGGAGAAACACCCTTGGGTGCTCTTGGCTCCCAGTTTGCCCCCACCCAGTGTCTCCTCTTCCATCTCTTCCTTCACTTTTGTTCTGGGAATTACTGAGAGACCCCTGGGGTAAGACCCCAACTCAAGAGGAACTGAGAAGAGGAATAATGATTCTCAGTGTTTGCCCTACTTACCTCTACCATTATACTGCCCCCATTGTGTCTCTGCCCCAAACCTGCTCCTTTCTACCTCTGGTCTGGGAGCAATGGGGAACAGAGAGCAAGGGCCAGGAAGGGCCCCTTGGCAGGTGTTCCTATCTTTTCTGGGCCTGAGAATACTATATATATATAGAAGAATGTAGGGTTAGGCAATCCTGGTTGAGGTTGACTGCATGAAGTCAACTGTGTGAACTTGAGGCCATTTCATAACCCCTCCGGGCCTCAATTTCCATAACTGTAAAATGGAACAATAAATTCTAGCTCTGGGGTTACTGTGAGAAGCATGGGGGGTACTGGGTATGGAGTGCTTTGTAAGCTGCCATACAAGTCCAAGAGATGATTCCAAATCTCTTCTGCCCATACTAGCTGGGCTTTGCCCCCTCACTGAGTCAGGGATCCAGGGCACTACTCTGTCCTTGTCCTTCACAGGTGGCCTGGCTCTGAGCCGGCCTCCCCCATCAGCCTGAGAATATCTGAAGGGCAGGGAGTGTGACTCTTTCTCTTGGAACCCCAGGGCCGGGTTCCCAGGAAGCTCGGCCTGTGGTTAAGAGGCAGCCTTTGAGGCAGGTGACCCAGGTGAGCTTCCCCACAGGGCCTGTTGTCCCTCGTGGGGTGATCTTCCCCAGGGGTGGAGCCTCTCTGAGCCACAGCTTCCTCACCTGCACCAGGACATGCCTACCACTTGCCACACAGAGGAGCTGAGACGATGAAATGAGGTAGATGAGGTACGCAAAGCGCCCAGCATGCTTTCAGGCTCTAGCACGCAGTAGGGGCTCATCGAGGCATCAAACAAACTTTGGTTGGATGGTAAGGAGGACACTTGTGCAAATGGGAAGGCTGCCCTTTCCCCCCTGCCACCTCCCCCCAACCCCCTCCCCAAGTCATCAGGGTGTGCCAGCCCCTTCTTGGACCTGCCCCCAAAATGCCTTCCCCAGCCTGGAGAGGTGTGTCCCACCCCCACCTCCAGGCTGAAGCCCACCTCCTGCCAGCAGCTGCTCCCACATCCCAAGGACTCTGCTTCCCTCCAAGAACATCTGGAACATTCTGCCAAAATTGCCCTCAGGGGACTCAGCAGTCTCCCTCCCCCACTTCCTGGCTCTGGGAAAGTGTGTGCAGAATTCCCTGGCCTCCCTGGAAATCCCTGCCGAAGATGCGTCTCCTTCAGGGGTGGCCATTCCAGCTGCAGCGGGAACCGGCTCATTAGCAGTGCAGCCCTCCGCTCTGGCCCTCGCCAGGCCTCTCAGCTCTTCTCCCCTGTCCTTGCTCCCCGGTCCCCCTCCCACCCTACCCCACCTCGTTCCCAAACCTTTTCCTTCTCTCTCTTCCTTCACTCTCTCACCTCATTTGTCCCCTCAGAATCCACACCAACACCTCTCACTTTGCATGTGGGGAAACTGAGGTTCAGGGCAAGGCTTAACTGTAGCACCTGCCCTAAAAGATCAGGGTGCAGGTCCAATGAGACCATAGATGTAAAGGGCCCAGTTCTACACCTGGCACCTGGCAGGTGCTCAAAGGCTGTGTCTTTCCTCCCTGTTACTCCCTCTTCCTCTCACTGCTCACGTCTGTCTTTCCCCTCACTCCCTAAGTCTCTCTCTTTGCCATCTGTTTCCTGACCTGCATCTGCTGAGCTCCAGGAAAGTTCTTTTCCCTAATCCCCAACTTTTCTCCAGCTTCCCCATTTCCCCTCTCTGGGGCTCTCTCCCCTAAGCCTCCTGGGCCCACTAAGGGAGTCCCTCTGGGGTCATGACATCCCAGCTCCCCAGCTCAGGCCCAGTGGTGAGCAGGGGGCAGTAGGCATTGGGTGATGGGGTGGGAGTAGAGGGCAGTAGGCGGTGGGTGGCAGGCAGAGAGGGGTGGGCAGTGGGTAGGGTCTAGTGGGCAGCCCCTCCCCAGCCCCCAGCCTCTGCTGCCCCCACCCAGGCCACTGTCAGCAGCCAGTCTGCCAGGTGGCCCCGGTGCCTCCCGTATGAATTACGGCCCTTTAATTAGGATATTATAGGAAGTGGAGCTCGTGGCAGCTTCTTACTAAAAATGCCAACAGCAATTCCGGAGCCAGGCGGAGATGGACAGATCTTGTATTACACCCTGTGCCGCCATCTCCCCGCCACGGAACTCGCCTCCAAATGAGATTTCTTTCTCCCTGAAGAAAACAATTTGGTCTCACTCTCTTTTTCTTTTCTTTTTTTTTAAAACCCGCTCCTGATTTTCAGGACTGAAAATACTTACTGGGCTGGTTCATTGTTTTCTGATTCAATTGAGCCCTGGGAGATGGGGGGCGAGGGTTTGGCCTTTACCAGCCGTGCCCCAGACTCCAGTGGCTTGGCTGGACCTTCTGCTCTGGGACCACCTTCAGCTATGATGGTGACAGTGATGACAATAGCTAACACCTGTTGAGCATGGACATATTATTAACTTGTATATTGTTAACTGCATATATTCACTCATCTGATCCTCACACAAGGCTATGGAGTAGATTTATTCATACCGACTTTATGAAGATGAGAAAACTGAGGCCCAGATCGGTTAATAACATTCTGAAGGTCACACAGCTGGTAAGTGGGGAAGCCGGGATGGAAACCAGGCAGTCAGGGATGATTCATCCACTACTCTACACTGTTTGGGTTCCCAGAAGGAGGCCATGCTTTCTGAGGGAAGATGAGACCTTGGGCCTCAGTGTTCCCATCTTGAAAACTGGAACAGTAACATCTTCCCTGCTTACCCGGCTTACCCCAGCTCTTGTATGCATTCCCCAGAGAGAAGAAAGGACAGGAAACCGCTCTGGACACTGCAAAGTTCTCACCTGGCAGTTCCCAAGTGTGCGAGGGTAGAGGTGAGGGGGTGAGGGACGGAGAGTGGGGGGACCATCGCAGGGGACTTGACACCCAAATTCCCGTCAGCAGAGTCTGGAAACTGAACCGTGTCCAGGGCATCGATGAGCTGCTCTTTTGTTTTTTCCCAAGGGTTGTCCATGCAATTGGGAAAAATAAATACAAATTCCTCGTAAACTATGGCTGAATTCCGAGGAGCTTTTAGTCACTAGCTGTTTTCTTGGGCATTGGGTTTGTTTTATTTTTATTTTTTTAGGCAGTGGGTTTTAAAAGCACGACCACTGTCATAGTGGGGAGCCAAGGGCAGGGAAGCATGTGCTGTTTAAAAGAGGTCTAGTTTCCTGCAAGGGTTGGGACCTGCTGGCCCCACCAGGTCCAAGGCCTGCGCGGGAACTTCGTGGCTGGAGGTTATTGTTCCAACACCGTGAGGCGTGGATTGACTTCCTCCACAGGTGGCCGTCAGTTCATTTAAAGAGAAATACGCCCTCAGGCTGAGCCGCATCGAGCACAGCCCACCCCCAGCAACCAGGTGGGTGCAGCAGAGGTAAGGGTCTGAGAACACCTCTCCGTGCCTTTGCTCACACTGTCCCTTTTAGGATGTCCTGTAACCCTTGTCACCTGGCCAGCTTCTAGTCACCCTTTAAGACCAGCAGAATACACTTGAGGCGTCGCATGCCACATCCTCCCAGACCTCTTTATCCAGCACAGCTGTGTGGAGACCGTGCACATGGCCAAGCCCCACCTCAAGGGCTCCGCGGTGCCTCCCTTCTGTCCTGCCTCAGTCCTCTCGCCAAGGCCACCCAGCTCAAGCACAGGTGCAGCAGGAAATTGGGGCGGGGGGGGTTGAGCAAGATGAATGCTCCCCGGGGGCATCCCTCAACCAGAGAGACAGGAGTCGCTGGCAAAGTGCCCCGGCCTCCTGCCCTTTGGCGGGAATTGTGAGGTCTGTTTTATGTGGTTCCACAAATGGCCCCAGCAGGACTGAACCCCAATTGCCCAAAGCAGGACCAGCTCAGTAGCACATCCTCACATTGGATTTCTCTCCTCTATCCCACTCTCCCACTTCCTGCTTCCCGGGATCTCTTCCCAAAGAAACCACCATCACCAGGATGTCCAAGGCTCTACTTTCAGGAATCACCCGAGGACAGGCCACGACTTGGATGTTCCTGCCTCTGTGAAGTTTTCTGGAGCCATACTCGTACCTCATCACTGGCCATGTGACGGAGGCACGTTAGCATTCCGTACCTCAGTTTCCTCGCTTGTAAAAAGGGGGCAGGAGTGTGCGGGGACCAAGTGCATTAACAGACATCAAGTGCTTACAGCAGGGCCTGGCCGCTGCGAGCACTGGCGCTCGTAAGTGCTGACATTGCCCTTGCTGCTCTCTTCTCTACAGCCCACAGCACTTTGTACAGGCAAGTCAAGAGGAAGACAGTCTGAGGGAAAAGAAGGAAGATAAGATTTTAGAGTGCTCCGGGCAGAGAAAACATGTGCAAAGGCCCCGGGGCAGGAGAAGGCTCGGAGGGTTTGAGGAAGTGGAAGGAGTCCAGTGCAATTGTAGGGCAGCAAGTGAGCTCCGCGCCCACAGGGCAGGAAGGGAAGAAGAGCTATGGCCTCACTCACCACCACCCTCACCCCACCAACACCCCCATGCCACGGGGACTTTTTTCTACCAGCCCACAAGCAAATCAGTCTTTCCCGACATTTTGTTTTCCAGCTCCCTCCCACACGTGTGTACACCCACCAATCTCCCCCACCCTGTGGCCTCTTGTGCTCCCACTTCCTATACCCTGAGCTCCACCAAACTGAGCCTCTCCCTGCTTCCTGCACACACTTGTTCTCCAGGTGCTTATTCAAGCTGTTCCCTCCACCTGGCCTTCCTTCAACCTCGGATCCACATTATTTATCCTTCAAGAACGAATTCAAAAGCCACTTTCTCCTTACAAAGAAGAGAAAACTTAGAAGGAGTTGGGGGGAAGGTGGCAGTGCCCAGGAACTGGCTTTCTCTCCTTCCATCCCGCTCTCATTGTCCCACTTCCTGCTGCCTGGGATTACTTCCCAAAGAAAGAGCCTCATCCAAGCCTCGCTAGGTGGCTGTGGGCCAGCACTTCTCCCTGGGCCTGGGCTGCCTCTTCTGCATGTCACAGCCTGCAGGGCTGAGGGTCTCTAAGCCTTCTCTCAGGTGTGTTAAATTGATGAAGGCTCAAGCCCCAGGTCTGGTCTCAGTGACTATAAACAGACCCTCGAGGGCTGGAAACCGTGGTCTTGTTCCCACCTGTAAAGTGAGGTTAACTGAGACCATCAAGGAGGCAGGCGGACAACTGGTCATGGTGGGAGGAGCCCTGAGCGCCATTGTTGGCTCTGCCCTTGACTTGCTGTGTGTCTTCAGACTGATCTCTCACCCTCTCTGGGTCTTAGTGTTCTGGCCTAACATGAAGGATCTCCATGGTTCCTTCTTGCTCTAAAATCCTAAGATTCTGGGCTTCTGGCTCCAACCCCTGCCTACCTGGGATGTGGGGTGAGAGGTTGAAGGGGGGTGGGCGGTGAGACATGGAAGTCTCTGGTCACCTCTGGACCCTGACCTACTGCATCCAAAGGGCAACATCAGCCAGTCCCAAGCCAGGGCTGCTGGGTGTGGGGAGCAGAAGCCTCATCAGGGACGTCAGCACAGTGGCTGATCCCCAGCAGCCAGGCAGACCATGGGCTCACTATTTTTGTGGATATGGAGCTACAGTGACATGGGCTTTGAAATCTAAATGAAAGAAGCATAATAGAGAACCCCACCCCTCACACCTCACCTTGGCACCAGGATTTATCACTTTCATTTTAGTAGGTTAATTACTTAGACAGGTAGGTGTTCGAGAGGCTTCCTTCCCAGCACAGGGCAATCACGGCATTGCCAGGCTTTCCCGGCAACCTCAGGATGAGCACGGTGGGTGGGGTGCCAGGCCATCTTTCATTACCCAGGGTAGGCATTAATATCTCCAGGATGCTCTCTGGGAGCAGAGTGCTTTGCTGGGGCTGTGACAACACCGACTGTCGCATGGGCGGCAGACTGGATTTACAGCAGACAAACCATGCTCCGCCTCCCATTCTGCCATTCCCGCTTCCTACCTTGTTATTTACGGACAGAGTTCGTCTCCTCTGATGAACAGAGAATTCCCAGAGGGTGAGGCTGTGCTGATGCTGGGGTCCCACTCCCCACACGTTCAACAAATATTTATTGAGCACCTACTATATGCACTGTTCTAGGCACTGAGGATATAGCAGCAAACAAAACAGATAAAAATCCCTGCCCTCCTGGAGCTTACATTCCAGCAGGAAGAGACAGACAATAAACAAAAGAAATATGTTGCTTATTGTATTGTTGAGGAACAAATTACCGCAAATGCAGTGGCTTAAAGCCACACCCACTTATCTTGTAATTTCCTGGCCCAGCTTAACTGGGTCCTCTGCTCAGCATCTCACAAGGCCACTTCGAGGTGGCGCAGGGTCCTCTTTCAAGTTCACAGGCTGTTGGCAGAATTCCGTTCCTCACTGGCTGTCAGAGGGGGGTCACTCTCAGCTCCTAGAGATCTCTCTTGGGGCCTTCCCAGGTGACCCCTCCATCTTCAAAGCCATCAATGGAGAGCTTCTCATGTATTGAAAACCTCCCGAGTTTCAAATCTCTCTCACCAAGAGAAGCACTTTTAGGGGCTTGCCTAATCAGGCTAGGCCATGGAGGATAATCTCCTTTTTTAAAAGTCAACTGATTTGGGACTTATTTACATCTGCAAAACCCATTCACAGCAGCATCTAGATTAGTGTTTGACTGAATGACTCGTAGAAGGTATATGTATACCAGGGGCTGGAATTTTGTGAGCCAGCTTGAATTCAGCCTACCACACTTAGATGGTATGCTAGAAGGAAAGAGGTGGTACAAAGAGAAATTAAGCAGGAAAGGGAGATACAGAGTGATGGGTGTTGTAATTTTCAATAGGTGATCAAGGAAGGTACCACTGAACAGTGGCATTTGGGCAAAGACTTAAAAGATGAGGGGTTATCCATGTGGCTCTCTGGGGAAGTGGGCACTAGACTTGGAGAACAACACATGCAAAGGCCCTGAGACAGCATGTCAGAGGAACATAAGGAGACCATCAACCAGAAAGAGAGTCACAGGGATGATGTCAGATGGTGTAGGGCCGTGTAGGCCATGGTGGGGACACTGATTTTTTGGTAGAGTGAAAATAGGAGGTCATTACAGGATTTTGAGGAAAAGAGTGAAATAATATGACTTACACTTTTAAAAATCCCTCAGGCTGTGGAGTTGAGAATAGATTGTAGGGGGGCAAGGGCAGAGCAGGGAGAACAATTCAGAGGCATTGCAATGATGCAGGGGAAGAATGATGGCGCCTCAGACCAGGGCGGTAGCAGTGGAGGTGGCAAGAGGTGGTCAGAGAGCCTGGATATGCTTTCACAGTAGAGCTGCCAGGATTTCCTGATGTATTAGAGGTGCACTGAGACAGAAAGACGGGAGTCAAGCATCATCCCGCCCCGAAGCTCCGTGTACAGACTTGGCCCCGGACACCCTCGAGAAGAATCCCAGGACAGTGGTACGAATAGCAGCAGGTATCATCTAGCTTGTCTTTTCACATTATTAGACAGGAGACATCCAAGGGGGGAAATTGATCCAACCTTTCAGCAAAACCCCAGCGTCCTAATTAAATTCTCCTATTCGGAGGCACCAAAGTGAGTGCCACGGTCTGTCACCAGGCGTGGGAGATCCAGAATTCAGGTTTCTAACCCCTGCTCTGCATCTCTCAATCCACTAACACTGCCGTAGGAATGGATGCACCAAAACACAGAATGTCACTCGCTTCCTCAAAAGTGGTTTCCAGAGATCATTACTTCTGCAAGGTGTGACTGTGCGGCCTTGATTCTAAGACACTGTCAGTTGTAGAGGGCCTTATCATTAAATAGCCAGGCTTCAGGGCATTTAAAGAAACACTACAGCACATGAGCATATCAATTGTAAGACAAGACTTTCTTTCAAAAATATGGAAATATCCATCTTAGAATTGTGGCTGTTGTGAGGGGAGAAAGAAGATTTTCATGGTCAAGTACATTTGGTAAACACTTAGCTAAACCAAGATTCTATCACTGCAGGACTTGTCAGAACCTTGGAATGATCATACACACTGTGCCTCTCCCAGAAGGGCTCAAAGGATCCATCTGTTTTCAAGCTTCCTTAACCTGTGATCCACCTGGGCTTTTCTTTTGGCAGAGCATCTTACAGGTCTGGTGTCTCCCGGAACGCACTTTGAAAACTGCCAGGTTATAGGAGTAGCAAATGTCTGAGTCAGGCATCCAAGGTCCTCCTGATTTGAATCAGGACCTTTCCTGTTTCAGACTGTACTGTAGGGTCCTTACACTTTCTGAATTTCAGGACCTAGAATCCTGCTCCTGTTACAATTGCAGGTAGGATTGCCTAACCGAACACAATCCTCGCTGACACTTCCCTGTATCAGTCAAAAAATGTTTATTAACCTTCTGGAATGCACCAGAAACTCTTCCAGGCTTAAGTGATAGAGTGGTGAACAAGACAGGCATGGTCCCAGTCCCCATGAGTGTATATTGCAGTGGGAGAGTCAAACATTCACAAACATACACACAATTGCAAAATGTGTTGAGTGCTATGAAGAATAAAAGCAAGGTACTATGAGAGAGTAACGGGACTAATTGCATTTAGAGCAGGCTTCTTTGAGCTGAGGTCTGGAGGATGAGTAGAAACCCATCAGGTGGGCAGCTAGGACAGGAGCGTTCGGGGGAGAGGTGATAGTGCCTAGGGAGGCACTGAGCAAAACTGAAGGGAGGTCAGCTGGCTGGATTGTAGAGACTGAGTCTTCTGAGAAAGAGGCTGGGCCCAGATCACGATGAGCCTCATGGGCCATGTTAAGGATTTGGGGGTTTTAGCCTTGGGGCAATGGGCAGTTTCTAGAGTTTTACACAGTCTGTGCTATGTAAAATACTTGAGGGAGAGCAGGAGAAAATGTGGGACGATTCTAAGAGGTCACATCATTCTTTGACTGCAAATATCATAAAAGTCGACCCAAACTGGTTCAAGTGAAAACAAGATTTAATGACTTGTGGAGCTGAAGGCTTGAGGATAGGGAAGGGATTCAAGCAAGGCTTGATTAGAGTTCACACAACGGTGCCACAACCCAGTTCCTTTCCCTTCATCTCTACTCTCTTCTTCCTCTTGGTGGTTCCATTTCCTCCCAGCATCACCACAGGAACAAAATGGCTCCTATAGCTCCAAACCTATTCTTCTCCAGACAGCACCAGGAAAGAGTTGAGTCTGCTTCTCTAATAATGCAATCAAGTCCCAGAATTGAATCTCATTGTCTCTGATTGGCCCGGCCTCAGCCATGTGCCCATTCCTGAACCAATCGCTGTGGTCAGAGGAACAGAAGGAGCTATTGGCCAGCTCTGGGTCACATGCTCCATCCCTGGAACCAGGAATGGAGTCACATGACTTGAAGGAGAAAGTGGTGCATCCTCCAGATGAAAATCAGGGGCTGCTGTGGGAAATACAGTGAGCAGAGGCTGGGTGGCCCTAAACAACAACAATCAACTGGAGAAGATTCTGCAAAGTCCAAGGGGGTGTGGGCCATTGCAGTGGCAATGGATGTGGAGGGAAGATTTGACATATATTTTGGTGAAAGGGCCAACAGGACTTGGTGACAGTATGGATGTTGGTGATGAGTCTTTCGGTTTCTGGCTCCAATGACGGGGAAGATGGTAGAGCCACTTAAGATGAAGAAGATGGTCAGGGGAAGATCAGCTAAAACCTTTTGGCCCTTCAAGGCCTTGCTCCTATGTCATGTCCTCTGTGGGGCCCTCCCAGATTCTCCCCTGGGAGAAGAACTCATTCCTCTTTCCTCTACGCAGCCACCCTTCACCACCTACTTTGCACTATTTCCTTGGGTCCAACATAATCATTCATTGCTTCCACAGTTTGTCTCCCCCACTAGATGTGTGAGCTATGTGGGGACTTGGATGGTGTCTTCTCTATCTCAATCCCTCCTGCAGGCCGGGCACATAGTAGTTGCTCAGTAAATAGCTCTTGAACTAAACTGCAAAGTAGCCTTTGAAATGGCAGAGATCCACCCAGACCCTCACTGAGATGCCAAATCTTGAAGAATTTCTCTGATACACCCTCCCAATTACATGTGTGGTCCAAGACAGGTTAACTAGATATCTGCTTTTTGGGGGGAGGGGGGGTAGTATTTTGGTTTGGGTTTGTTTTTTTTTTAGCAGGTACCAGGGATTAAACCCAGGACCTTGTACATGGGAAGCAGGCAATCAACCACTGAGCTACATCCACTCCCCAATGAGAGTTGGTTTCTCATTTGTTTGTTTTTAGGAGGTACCAGGGATCAAACCTGGGACCTCGTGTGTGGGAAGCAGGTGCTCAACCACTTGAGCCACATCCGCTCCCCAAGACATCTGTTTTTTAACCCTAAGAAAGGTGCACCTCCCCACAAAGCCCTGTGTCTATATATAAAGACCTATCTGGAGCCTCTGCAATACTGCTTTACTGTCCTCTCTGCTTTATCAGGCTGTGCAGTTGTTTAAAGGAAGACGCCGTGGCCTGCTATAAAATATATTGTATTTTCAAACTATAAAACAGTGGTAGAATTTGGTGAGCCTCCTAATGTCTACAGGAGTAGAAATCACTCTAAACGTCCAATAAAAGCCAAAGCCCTAATTAAAGTCTCTGAGGCAGTGTTCTCCCCACCCATGCCTCCTTGTTCAGAGAAGACACCTTCCTTGGTTGGGGCTAGGAGGACTGGAGGCCACCAAGTTAGGTCAAGGACCCTGGAGGGGTCCTGAGGACCAAGGAGGGGTGAAGATGTGCAGCAGGCCCTCCCACCTGGGTCGGATTTGATCTCCATGGTGGCCTGCAGGAACATCATGGGGGTCCACTCCAGCCCCTGTCTCCTGTCCCCACCTCCCAGGTGGGTGTAAGGCTTATTCTGGATTTGTTTCTTCTGTTTAATTTTTTATTTGTTTTTTGGGGGGAGGGGTCTCAACTCCTCCTGCTCTAGAATTTAGAAAGGGAGGATTGATGTGGGGTGTAGGGGAGAACTTCACAAGGAATCACGAGGTGGAAGGGGCCTCAACCCTTCCCCTTCAAAGGATGGCAAACAGCAGAATGAGCTTGAAGTGAGATTTTTCAGAAACAGAAAATGTCAGAGAGAAAATAGCCATGTTGCCAGTCTTACCTCCTGTCTGCTTTGTGGAGTCTGTGCTCATGCCCACAGACTCCAAGTAGTAAGATACATGGGTTACCTTCTGGGGCTCTGGGCAGGGGTCCAGAGAGAAGGAATGGATGGGACTGGGCTGGACAAGAGGAAGGCAGAGTGGTGTGATGGCAAGAACTCCTGGCAGGCTGCCTGTTACCTCAGTTAAAGGGAGGTATAAGTGATGGGCCACAGGGCTGTGCTCTCCACCCTGTCCAAGGCAGCTGATTGGGTAAGTCAACAAACCATAGCAGCAGGGTTCAACTGATGGCCTGGGGCCTGGGATGAGCAGAAAATATAGTTCAGTAACAATGAACATAAACCATCTTAGGGTTTTTATTCAACATTAAGTGTAAATTGAGTCAACAGGATTGTGCAGCCCTTTACAAAAAACCAAGTGAGCTTAGGTTGCATTAACAGAAGTATGGATCCAAAGGAGGGAGGGGATTATCTCCTGCTGCCATTGGAGCACACATGGCAGCACATGTCCAGGTTTGACACTACATATCACAGAACTGTGATCCTGAGACCACCTCCCTTATCACAGAAGGGAGACCTGGCCATCCATAACATCAAAGGTAGACTCATGTAGGTAAGCACACACATACTCACACTGGGTCCTGAAGAATGCTCTAATTGTCCTTTCTCTAACTTAGCCCTGCTCCCGCCTCTCTGCCTCTTCTGGTAGGAGGATCACATCTGGTTCCACCGCTGGCTGGATGGTGGGGAGGCTCCAAGTCCTGGGGCAGGGCAGAAGGGGGACAGCGGGAGAGGAGTGGAAGACTTCTTCCATGTGACCTGGCCTCAGAGAGAACCTAAAACCAAAGCCATCCTCCTCCTGGGATTTCCTGACCATCACCTTCCTGGAAGAGTATCAGCCTCCTTTACTTGCCTCAGTTTTTTTCTAGCTCCAGGATGTACCCACCCCCAGGAGGGCGAAGGAGATCAGGAAAAGACCCAGTCCACCCCCACCTGGAACTCTCCAGATAAGAGAGACTGGCAGGCACATCCCATCAAACGGAGAAGCTGTGGAGGCCTAAGCTTGCTCTGTCCAGAAACCAGCTGACAGCTGGTGAGAGAGGGTGTGGTCAGAGTCTGCAGGCAGCTGTCGGGGTGGTCTCAGCGTGTGGACCCAGGAAATGCTACCAAAGTCCACGGCAATGGCAAGAGAGACAGGACGAAGCTGAGTCAACAGCGAGAAGAGCTGTTGAGTCTGATCTATTCAAAGAAGGGACTCCCCAGGAAATAAAGCCTGCCGTGGGAGGCATTCAAGGGACAGAATGGATAACCACTGGGTGGGGTCCAAAGTAGGGAGGCAGGGCTGGACTTGACTTTGTCTCACTTGCAAACAGATTCTAAGACCTGTTAATCAAGCCATTAGTTCACTGTGTGACCTTGGACAAGTCGCCCTGCCAGTCTAGACCTGTTTCCCAAGCAGCTCTATGTGACCTGGGGCACTTCTCTGTGCAAAATGGAGATACTTATAACACCTTCGTCACAGAGGTGTTTGGAGGTTAAAGTGCTGTGGACGGCACTGGCACACGGCACCTGCTTGATAAATGTGAGCCACGGTTATTCTTATATTCGTAGGCAGTCTGCCTCCCTTATGGGTAGAACTCCACACCTGATGCTTCCTGGAAGCCCTGCTTCACCAAGGGGGGAAACCAAGGCTCAGGGAGATGGAATAGCTGGTCCACTGAGATGGTCACCCTGCCACTCCCAGAGCCACTATCCACCACAGGAGTCCCCAGGGTCCTGAAGCAACGTAGGTTCCCTCCATTGCAAGCTGGGCATCTCAGGGTGGGCAGGCCACCTCCAGGGAGTCTACTAGGGTTAGTGGGGCTTTTGACAGGAGGAACAGTCTGTGACAGAAGGCATGGCACAGGGTTCTCCATGGACCTCTGGGACCCCAACCCCTACTCAGAGGCTCTGCTGACTTTGCCAAGGCTTGGGGACTACCAAGACCTTGGGAATGCATCTGCCTCAGTGTCCCCCCAACTTGCTTCAGCTGACCCCAGCCTCTGTTCAAACTGAACTACCTGGTGCCTTTTGTACCTGCTCCAGTTTCCTTCTCCCAGGACTTTGCTGAAGCGGGTCCCCTCACCTGGATTGCCTCTCCCCATCCCTATGTGACCTCAGGCAGGGGCCTTAACCCCTCTAGGCCTCTATTTCCTCATCATGGGAGCATTGGACTGGTTGATCTCTAAGGCTTAAATGGAATTGCTACCTCCTCCAGGAAGCCTATGCTCACTACCCAGATGGAAGCAGTCACCCGATCCTCTGAAACCCACAGTGCCCTGCAGGAGTCTTCTTACAGCAAATCACTTCCTACCTCAGCTTAGAGTACATGGGTTCAGGGCCAATCTCCCCTTCCAGACACTAAGTGTCTTGTGGGTTCCATGTTGGACCCATTTCTGTTTCCCTTCAGTGGGTGGTGGATGGATATGTAGATGGACTGATGGACAAGCAGAAATGAGCAACCTCCAAGGGACATTCGTGTCTTAAAACATACCCCTAGAGCAAGGAATGACGTGCCGGTGGCTGAGCTACAGCATCCTCACAGCAGGGGTGAGATGCTGGGATGGAGGGAAAAGAGACGTTCCAAAGTCTAACCACCAGACAGGGTCCTCCTCAACCTTCACCCAAGTCCCCTGCCCCTCCCAGCCCTCCCCGGGATTTCGACCTGGAGCCCCGGGGGGAGGGGGGGAGGTTTGCTGGTGACTGTGCTGTTTCACTTCTCCCCTGCCCTGCATCTGCAGCATGCCTTCCCCAAGCAAAGCCACTAAATCACTTTTATAGGACTCGAGGTTCTTTCTAACTGGCAAGTTTCCTGCCAATACGAAACGTCTTCCAGAATCTGGGGAAGCAGGCAGGTTGGTTTGAATGGCTGTTCATTAGAGGAAGATTAATGGGGCTACTGAGCCCATTAATGTGTTATTGACCCTTCCCTTAATATCACTGGCCAAACAGCTCAACCTCAGGCGCAAGGCAGAGCTTGCTCAGAGAGCAGGTCTTATCTGTGGGGAGAGCAAGCTTGGTCGGCTCAGCCGCACCCACATCGCCTGGGGGCCTCAGGCAATTGAGTCATAGATGAGTCCCTCTCCCAGGCTTCCAACCCCCTCACCCCTGGCCCCACAGGCCAACAAAATAACCATCTACATTTATGAAGTGTTTGCTCAGTGCCAGGCGCTGTGCCAACCAGCACTTTACAGACACAATTTCATGTCATCTCTATTAACCCCATTTTACAGAAAGGAAAACTGAGGTCTAGAGAAGTGACATAACCCACACACGGTCCCACAGGAGGGTATGGGGCCAGTACACAAACCTAGCCACCAGCAATCACAATAGCAAAGTGATGGTTTGGAGCGGTATGTGCCCATTCCTGTGGGTGTGAAGCCACTGTGAGTAGGACCTGTCGATGAGGTTACTTCAGTTCAGGAACGAGCCACCTCAGTCAGGATGGATCTTAATCCTATTACTGGAATCCTTTTCTGGGGCTCAGAGAGGGTCAGCCATGGCCAAAGCACACAGCTGGAGTGCCCCCTGACCCCAAAACCTGAGTTCCTGCCACTGACCCCAGACTAAGGCAGAGCGAGACCCATCCTTACCCAGATCTCTGGACCACCAGCCCAGTGATCCCTCCAAACCCCATGCCGCTTCAACAAGGTCGACTTCCCACCACCTCTGACGTAAGCTCTTTATCGACACCAGCTGCTGCCTCGGCCCACCCCTGAGCAGAGCCAGGCCAGCACAACCAGCCTGCTCATATAATTTGGTGCCAATTAAGAATGAGTGGGAATCGTCAGCGCATTTAATTCCCAGTCTAGAAACAGGCTCAGGGAAGTCAAGCTTCAACCATTCTGGTTGCTTCCCCCAAAGTAGTCCCAGCTGCCCCTTTGTTACCACCGAGCCCCACTCCACCATCCACTTCCTAGGAATCTGTGGGATCCTGATGGGAATGAGCTGCAGCCCCTGCCCTGAAGGGGCTCCCAGAAACAGGCCTGGAAATGGAACAATGAGGTAGCCACTGAAGACCTTGTTGCCAGGCCTCGGTTTCCCCATCTGTAAAAGAGTGAAGGCCTCATGGCGTTGTTGCAGGAGGTCATTTCTTCATTTATTCCACAAACTCTTTTGACCTACATGGCGCCAGCCAGGATTCTGGATACTGAGGACACAGCAATGAAGAAAACCAAGTCCCTGCCCTCACAGAGCATCCACACTGACAGGAGGGATGGACAATAGACAACAAAGATTGAAAATATTCTTTCCAGAGCTGATAGCTACTAGGAAAATAAAGCAGGGTAATGAGATGGAGACAGGCCGGAGGGGAGTGGTTAATAAATAAGCTATTGTTATTGTTATCATATTTGTTTGTCTGGTTCTTGAAAGCCAAGTGGGAGCACATGAGGCAGAAAAGCATTTGGAAGAGAATTCCAGGTGGTGGAAACAGCACGTGCAAAGGCCAGGAGGCCGGAGGAGCTAACAAGTTCCTGCAGCTGGTGGTTCAGAGGGGCCGCAGCGGGTGTATGAGGCACAAGGTCTCTGACCAGGCTGAAGAGGTGGACACTCTGGTCATGAAGGGCTTCTAAAACAAAGCTGAGGAAACTATTACTCATCCTGTAGGCCTCGGGAGCCATCTAAGGGATCTCAGGGAGTGAAATGGCAAGACTGGCGCTTCCGAAGGCCCGTTCTGGCTGCAGCATGGTACATGGGAGGAGCCCGCCAGTGGGGAAGCCCACTCAGAGTCTGTGGTACCATCCTACAGATATGCCCGAGGACCTGGGGGCGGAGGGTGGCTGTGGACAGGGAGAGAGGGACAGCAGGGAGATGTGTGCAGAAGGCAGATGGGATGGGGCTCAGTGACTGATGGTCCGTGGGAGGTGAACGACAGCTCAAGGACTATGAATAATAGCGTCTCCTCTCATACTGTGTGGGGTGCAGACTGCCACGCGGGCAACTTGGTTCCCTGAAGGAAAGTGGCTTGAGATGCTGTGAGGAACACACCTGCTCTGTGGCACACAGCGTTTTCCCTAGTCTCCAGCATACCATGGTTTCCCAGACTCCAGGTTCACAGGCTCTGTCCCCTCTGCCTTGAGTGGCCTGGTTGAACTGGCCTCCATTTGAATAGTGACTGCAGGGGGAAGCCTTCCCTGACTCCCTCCGCAGAAATTGTCATCGCCTTCTCTGGATTCCACCTGGACCTGACTGACAAATGCATGAGTCCTTCACCCATGAAGCCTACAAACTGTCTGGGGGCAGGAGTCCCCTCCACCCTTGCTATCATACTAGTGTCTAATGCAGTGCCTGGCACTCAGAGGGCACCACACATTTGCCAAATGAAGGTATGAAGGAGGATGGGTTCCAAGAGAAGATGGTAAGTCACTGTGGACTCCATCGGATTTGAGGAGCCTGAGACCCATCCATGTGGATGCAGAAGGCAGCTGGACAGAAGGACCAGAAGCTCAGGAAGGCAATCTGCCAGGTCAGCTGGCCCGCCCTGCCTGTCTTATTGCACCCAAGTCCCTCCTAAGAGCCTGGAGGTCTCTGTCAGGACATTTGCCCATGAGCTGCTCTGGAGAGGGGGAGTAGGAGAGTGCTAGAATTTGGCACCGTCCATCTGTCTCCTGGGGGAAGCTCTTCTTCGGGGCCATTTGGGATTCCATTTCCATAAAGAAATGAGGTTTGGGGTTAACTGCACCTTCACTAGCATGAGGAGGGACGTGGAGCAAATCCTTCCTTCCTGCTCATCCTCACCAGAAAATGTGAGCATACTGTAACCAGCAGCCCACTCTCTGCCATTATTGAGGGTAAAAGAAATGACATTTTCCCTTTACATTGGAAATACTTAAAAGTCCCAAGAATAGATTTATAGGAATATTTTAACCTTTTCTTTGATCCTTGAAATGTCATTGTTCTGTGGGCTGAATCGCCAAACGTGACCTTTTCCAGGAACCATGGGGCGGGAGAACGCCCCTGCTGTCTCTTTGAAAGGAGCTTCAGATGTTCTCTCTGCAGCTTCCCCAGTACCCCACCCCCACCCCACCCCCGACCCCCGAGCCAGAGAGGAAAACTGAGTGAATGGGAGAGGCAAGTAGGGGCTACCTGGTGAGGGCCAAGCAGCAGTTTCCTTACTTTATCAAGTAAGGGTGAGCTTAGTGTGGTCTCATCACTAACTGTGTGGCCTTGGGTTAGACACTCCTTAGGTCTTGGTTTCCTATGAAATGGGGATAGTCACAGGACCCATTTCACAGAGTTGTTGCAAGGACTAAATGAGACAATATATGTTGGATTAGTCAGCTATTGCTGAACAATGTGGCTAAACAAATGACCCCAAAATTCAGTGGCTTAATGACAATACACATTTATTCTTAAACACACAGGTCTGCTTGGTGGCTGAGGTTCATAGATCTAGACTGACTTTGGCTGGATGGCCCTGCTTCAGATCTATTCTACATGTATTCATGCTGGGGCCCAAGTTGAAGGAATCTGCTCTTCCCATGGTGGATCCACTGGAGCACAAAGAGAGAAGTGAAAATATACAATGACTCTTAAGGCCTTGCCTTGGAACTGGACCATCAGCACTCCCACCCATATTCCATTGGCCAAACCAAATCACATGACTGAGCTCAATATAATAGGATAGAGAAAAATGCACTGCCTCAAGGGACAGGAGAGTGAATACTTGCTGAACAATAATCCAATCTATCACAGCATGTAAAGCCCTTGGCACTAAGCCTGACATGTGAAAGAAACTTGGACTATTAATTCCCTTTCATACCACATGACATCATTATTATATTTTATAGCCCAGGTTAATTAGTTATAATTCATTATAACAGTATGAGCCCTCTTGGCTAAGAGTATATACCTTATCGTCCAGCATAAGTGGGCAGTGAGGCATGACACAGGAATGAATTCTACAGGTAGTAGAAACATATTCCTTTAAGCTTTTTCATTTTAATTATTTTGATGGAAATCTTTCCAGAGGATGATTCATACCTTCCCACCATCTTAAACAGAGGCTATCGAACACCATAGAACTCATCATCTTGATGGATGGGGCCATTAGGATGAGCATCCCCCTAGCTCTGCTGATCTCTGGGACCTTTGAGAGGTTTGGCCTGTGTATCTCTACATGGAATGGCCCCATGTGGATAATGCTTCTCCTGCTGCTGTCTTCAGCAGTGGCTACTGGACATAAATTGCTCCATGGGTCAACGTCTGATTACCAAGAATAAAAGACCACAGATCCAGGCTAAATCCACTGCATATCCTGAGTCTTTTGGGTCCTCATTGAAATCGGTGTTGATGGAAGCACCAGAGAAGACATCATTGTAATAGCCTGTTACAATGGTCCTAATCAGAATTGAGTTTCTGAAACTTTAAGCATAATGAGCAGTTGAGGAACTTCAAAAAAGTGGTTAATTGACTAATTACATTCAAAAGAACAGTAATAAGAGAATCCTACAAGTAACCAGGGGTCCATGTGAATGTCAGCGAGTGGTTGAGAAATGTATTAATGCTCTAGAACCTACTGAACCTCCCTCTGTTCCTTATTCCAAGTTCTCATCCCACTTTTCCTCTTTATCTTTCAGCTTCCTCTCCTTGTGCATCTATCTCTCCTTCTCTGTGGTTCTTCCCCTTTGATTCTCACCCTACCTTCTCTCATCTTCTCCTTTCCTTGCTGGCTATGATGTGAGAGAGTGGATGAATGATTATTGATCAAACTTTTTTTTTTAATCACTTCCATCTATTCAAGTGTTATTATGCTTCTCCTTCTTAATCTTAAAACTTTTCAGTTTCTAAAATCACAAATGGCAACAAAACTCCACAAAATTGTCGCATCTTGCCTCTGTGAACACTTTGATTCTTCCCTCCCGCACCCCACCCCCAGCAAATCAGCTACTCTCCATCAAAAAACCACCACCCACCCCGTGGGGGGCCAGGTTTCTGATTGGAAAGTTCTCTTGATCCTTGGTTCCTACGGATGAGCAACTGTGCTCCGTGGAACTGTCCCAAGTGCTGAAACGATGTCTGGTTGCAGCTGATGTTTTGGGCTTCCATGTTCCTTTGCTTGAGCGCTCTACCCTAGGGCTGAGAGAGTTTGTTTTCCTGCCAGGGTGTTTTGAGCCGTCCTTGTTATAGTCAATGACAGATATCCATCTGCCTGGCTCGCCAAGATTTTTTGGAAAGTGCTTAGGCCAAGAACATATAACAGTTGTCTGTGGAAATAACCTTCAGACTGTGATAATTAACCCTTTTCTGCTAGGTCCCAGATCAGCCCCACCAGAGGGCTAATTGCTGGTGTTGAAACCCCTCTCCAGGACCTGGCTTCAAGCCAAAATACCTGGATTCTAGCTTAGGCTCCTCCACTAATTAGTTGTAGAAAATTGGGCAGATACTTTCCCCTTTCTGGCCCTCAGTTTTCCCATCTATTTGATGAGGTGCTGGGCAATACAATCTCTAAGATTCCAACCAGCTCTGGCATTCTGAGATTTTATGATTGTGGTAAAGTAGAATGGAAGAGAAAGAGCCCTCAGCAAGGAGTCAGGAGCCCTGGTTCCCAGCTCTGCCACCAAAAGCCACATCCCCCACGTCAGTCTCTTAACTTCTCTTAAGAGTAAGCAACAAAACTGGAAGGGTACCATTGTCCTTCCCAACTGCTGGGGTCGTCTTCCTCAGGTAAGATGGGGAAGCACTTGATAAGGGATCACTGGAGGATGCTCCATGCTCTCAAACAGCTGTGCCCTTTAGGGGAACATGGGTTTCAGTACCCCTGTGGAGCAAAGGATATAATTTCCTGTGAGAGAATTAGACTCAAATAAGTCCTCCCTGCACATGGTTCACCAGTCCCTTCTATTCAAACCTACATGTGATGATGGAGTTTTTTAGGTATACTTCCAGAGTTGGAGCCTCCCGCCTACCTATGTGCCAGGTGTGCATGAAATCTAGGTGGAGCTGCAACTCCTACCCTACAGCTCAATGGACTCATCCAAGTCACCTGGTGAGGAGACAACAATGGGCAATAGCCAGCCCAGGGAATGGAGGGGCCTGCATCTGCAGGCAGGATCATCCCACCCACCATATCCATGGGATACAAGCCCTCTCTCACTTGGAGTTGGAGTGGACATCACCATCCCAGTTGCCTCTGGATTGGGGGAAGAACTATGGACTAGAGTGGTCTTGATGGTATTCTCTTGTTCACATATGGTGATTCTAGCAATGCAAGAAATTATAACAATGAGGTGGAGCCAGTGGCCACTTGACACTTTTGAGGTAGGGAGGGGATGAGCAGTTGAAATACAGGGGCTTCTTTGGGAGTTGGAGGTTGTCCTGAGTACTGTTGTGGCAACGGATGTTGGCCATTTTAAATCAGCACACACCACTAAGAACTGAGTGGGAGAGTGTGTGGTCTACAGTGTGAACTGTGGTCTATGGTTGGTGGCAAGGCTCCAGGATGTGTAAGTTCATTGAGGGTGGTGGGCCAAACTGTGGGAGATGTTTGTGTGGGATGTGGTGGGAGGTGTGGGAGGTGGGCAACATGGGAATCCCAGTGGGTTCCGTGTAATATTTTGGGTAATCTAAGCACCTCTTAAAATATATGTATGTATATATATATATATATAACATTTTTGTAAGCAAATACACATATATGCATATATATTTATATATCATTTTGCAAATGTTTGTATGTATTGTGAGAATTTTGATTTTTACCCATAATAAAAAAATAAAAATAAAAAAATTTCCTGTGAGAGGCAGTGAGCCAGAGTGATATCAGTCTCTACCGCTGACCTATCACCCCAAATGCCAGGCTTATTCTTTCATTAAATACATAATGACTGAGAATCTTCTATGGACCAAGCAAGGAATCAGGGATAAACAAGGCAGATACAGTCCCTGCACTCATGGAGCTTACAATTGGGCAAAGGAGACAGACTATACCTAGTACACAGATACAAGTGCCCAAATTTCTAGATAACATAGCTTCAGAAAGTGGTAACTATCAGGAAGAAAATAAAGCAGAGTAAGAGGACAGAGAGGGACTGGAGGGAGTGGTTAGCATGTGGAGCACTTAGCAATACTGGAGGATGTCCTGGTTACTGGTGGAACACACAGGAGGGTCATGGGGATCAGGGTGTAATAAATGAGACCTGAAGGATAATTAGAAGTGAGGTAGATGAAGACTGGATGAAGACTGCCAGGCAAAGAGAACAATGTGAGCAAATGGTAGGGCAAAGGGAAGCTTGGTGCTAGGCTTCAGGGAGACTGCCCTGGCAGAGGGAATGAATGTGGGAAGAGGCCCTTGGAGAAGCAGGGCCAATTAGGAGGCTCCAGGAGGGGAGGTGACCACAGGGATAGAAAAGAGTGAGTATGTGGATGTTGAGGAAAACAAATCTATAGGCTTCAGTGATTACTTGCACCATAAGAAGGTTGAGGGGGACTGCAGAAGTAGGATGATGGGAAGCCTTAACCAAGGGCTTCTGGAACTTGAAGCTCACAGTTTCTGGGCAAAGTTTTGTGAGCAAAATGCTCCCTGAGAGATAATGATAGCAATTTAGGTCAGCCACTGACAACAGAAACATCTTCTGCTCATGTGGGCTCACACCAAAAGCCAGGGCTGAAAGAGAGGTTACCATCTCAGGTAATTCCTGGCCCTGTGCCATCCTAGCACCTGCAGACTAGAATATGTGGCCAATCTTGTGTCTCAGTTGCCGCTGCCACCCTCTGAGCAAAGGAGCAGACTCCAGAGCAGGAATCTTAGCTGGATGGGACAGAGGTGGGGCAGGATAGCTTCCTGCTGCCACATCCATCCTGTTGTCCAGAAATGTTGGGCTGGGGTCTGTTCCTTTGGAATGAATGGTTCAGGTGCAAGAGACTAGAAAAGGGAGAGAGGGGATTGGAGACTGCATTTTCCAAAGATGGCCACACAAGCATATCTCCCACAGTTTCTTACAACATGACATTGGCATATTTCCATCAAGAACCAGGGTCCACATTTCCTCTCCTTGAACTTGGGCAGACCTTTGTAACTATTTCAACCAATGGAATGTTGCAGAAGTAACGCCATATGACCTTTGAGACCAGGCCATGACGAGCAATATGGCTTCCACTTGGCTCTCTCCCTCTGTTGAGATGCTTGCCCTTGGAACTCAGCCACCATGTTGTGAGGAAGCCCAGGCCACCCAGAGACCACAGGTGGCTGTTTTGGCTGACAGCCCCAGCTAGGAACCCAGCTGACAGCAAGCATCAACCACCAGACTTGTGTGTGAGCAAGCCTTCAGATTCCAGCCCCCAGATTTTAAGAGTTTTATGCTCAATCAACTGAGCTAGCCAGGCTCCTTGCCCCCAGACTTTAAGTTTTCCAGCTGAAACCACAGACATCATGAAGCAGAGGCAAGCTATCCCACTGTGCCCTGTCTGAATTTCTGACCCACAGAAACTGGGTGATAAGGAATGATTATTGTTGTTTTAATCCACTGAGTTTGGGGATAATTTGTTATTCTTCAGTAGATAACCAATACAGACATTTATGAATGTGGTCCTGGGGCAGGAGGGAGTTTAAGCCAGGACTTATCCAGAGAAGGGCTCAACTCCATATGGTTATCATCTTTCTTCAACTTCATTACCATCACCACCACCACTATTATTTATTGAGCATTATATAGGCTAGGACTATGCCAGGAACTTTGCATTCAATTCTTACAATCTATGAGGTGGGTATGTTTATCCCCATTTTACAGATGAGGAAACTGAGGTTCAGAGATCTTACATGGCTTGCCCAAGGACATACAGCTTGCCAATGGCAAAGCTGGAGTCAAACAATTGTTATGTCATAATGCCAGCATAACATGACATTGTGCCAGGCACCCTGCAAAGCACTTTAGCTGCATTAACTCAATCAGTCATCACCACCGCCCCAGGATGTGCTACGGATTGAATCGAGGTCCTAACTCCTGGAACTTCAGAACCCAGAGCCTTACTTAGAAATAGGGTCTGTGCAGATGGAATTCGTTAAGATGAGATCATACTGGAGAAGGGTGGGTCCTAAGTCCATTATGAATGCCATTCTTATAAGAAGAGGGAAATTTGGACAAACAGACACAGAAGAAAGACAGCAATGTGAAGACAGCGACAGAGATTGGAGTGATGCTGCCACAAGTTGAGGAATGCCAAGGATTACCAGTAACTACCAGAAGCTGGGAAGAAGCAAGGAAAGTTCCTTTCCTAGGGCCTTTAGGGAGAGCATGGCACTACCGATGGCTTGATTTCAGACTTCCAGCCTCCAGAATTGAGAGAGAATAAGTTTCTTTTGCTTTAAACCATCCAATTTGTGGAACTTTGTTAGAGCAGCCCAAGAAAACTAATACAAATGGGTACAATTATTAGCCCCATTTTATGGTTGAGAAAACTGAGTCCAAAGAAGGTAAGTCACCACTCAAGGTTATACAGCTGGGCAATTCCAGCGCCAGGATTCTCATCTGGGTCTGCTTGACCCCACCCCCATGCTAGTAACCATTACACTATCTGGCCCCCTTTCTTTAAAAGGCCCAGGACGGCAGAGGCAAGCATTACCTTCCCTCTCTCTTTTAGCACTGGCCTCTGGCCATTCCTGCCATGCAGCAGGCAGCCCCAAGGTACCAGGATGTCACCAAGGCATGTCCAGGGCAGGGTGAGGAGCCTCGGGCAGGTTGCTCTTGGGCACCCAGTGTCCCAACAGACAATGAATACCCTGTGCTAAGTGTTCGAGCTCTCCAGAACCTGCAGCAGAGGAGCTTCCCTGTCTTGGCAGAAAGGACCACTGAACAGATTTATTCCTCCAGGAAGTCAGACAGCCACTGTATTTTACCACCGGGCCGACAGGGGCCCTCATTCTCTGGAATTATATTTCTATCAAATATTCATTTGTCTAGCTTATGTGCGACAGAAGGCCTGAGCCCACCGGATGCTACCCGCCCCACGCTCTCCAGGCTGAACCAATGCCCATTCTTTGGCTCTTTGATCACAGCCCACTGTGTGACAGATGGCCACCCCCTATTATTTCCTCCACAGGAGAGGCCAACGTCCCCTGAGCCCTCCCTTAGGTCTTTTCCTTTGCCAGGCCAACCCAATGCAACGAGTAGAAACAGCAGCAGTGGGAGAAGACTGCTACTATTTCCCCAAAGCAGAGGGGCTGCAGCAGGTGCTGCTGGGGCCCCACCCAGAGTCTTGGCTGCTTACACCTTTACCCTTCTCTGAAGGATTGCCCTTGGCTGATGGGAGCTGCCTAGCTCAGAGATGCCTGGGAGGTTTCCTCCCCCTCTCTAGTTTCAACCCATAGCCCATGGCTAACTGATGAGGGGCTATAATGGGAAGCCCCCTTGCCTTTGAGTAGGACAAACCCTGTGATGCAATTCATACTCCAGAGCTCCCATGGGATCAGGGTGAGACTAGGCTTCTCCTGAAACCACAACTTTGCCTAATTTCTTCTCCTATCCTGCTTCTCTCCTTTCCTTAGAGGCTTCTGCTAAAAGCCCTCCCTCAATAAACCACATGCACAAGGAGCTCCATCTCAGGCTCTGCTTCTAGGAAGCCCAATCCAAGACCGGGCCTCATGCCCAGTGGTTCCTCACTCCACGACTTGGACCTGATCTATTTAAAAATTCCCCACTCCCTGCAGGAAAGATGGGGGAACCCTCACTCCTTAGACCCTAGGGAGGCCCTGCTCCCCACTCCCCCACCTGCCAGAGGCAATAAGACAGAGCATCTCCTTGCCACACTGTCCATTTTAGATGAGAGAACAATGGCTCACAAAGTTAGAGTGACTTGTCCAAGGTCACAGAATTGATGTGGGGGAGAGCCAGGAAACAAACTCAGGTCTGTCTATCTGATACCAAATCCAGGTTTTTGTACCACACCAGATTTTTCCCTGGAAAAATGCCCCAATCAGGAGGTTTTTCTCAGAGCGGCCAAGGATGCGATACTGGAAGCCCAGGAAGGACTCCTCATCCCCACTCCAGATATCTGCCTGTAGAACCAAGCCAGACCCCTGGCCTGGCCTCTACGGCAGAATCCCCTAGCCATATGCTTTGCCCATCTCACCCTTCAAGGTGCCATGAAAATGCCACCTCATCTAGGCAGCCTTCCCTGATTACTTGTCAGAATCCCTCATGCTTCCCTCTAGGTACAACCCACATGCTTATGCCTGGCCCCTGTTTCATTCCAACCTCAATTTGAGTTAGGGGTTTCTCTACTTTCTCCTAAACTAGTGTAGAAACCCCTGTAGTCCAACAATAAACACTGATTTAGGAACACAGAAGTGTCAAGTCCTTGTAAGGAAATATTTTCCTCAATCAAACGATAAACCCAGAGCTTCCCAGGATAAGCTGAGAGGAAGTTCTCCCCATGAAGAGGAGCCCCCACCACCAATGGCTCCAAGCCCATGTGGCACCTTCCCTTTGAGGCCACCATGCAGCCTCAATGGATACCGATATATCCTAACATCTGGACACATACCCTTCCCAATCCCCCTGGCACAGCTGAGACTTCTTAGACTTGTGGTCAGGAAGGGAACCTGGAAACTAAATACAAAGAGCATGGTTAATACCCATCAGAGTTTCCCAGTCCTTAGTCACTCAATAATCACCACCCTCAAAATTTTGTGGTGTCTACGTACCACCCACATATTTATTTTCTTTATATGTTTCTTTACCTTGAGTCACTTTTTTAAAAAAGCAGATCAATTTATTTCAAAGAGAAACTTTTCTCTTTCCTGCACTGAAAAAACAGAATCACTTTCCACAAATACAACATACCCACAAACGGAAACCTAGTAACAGCTAGACAATGGTGTCAAAGCCCACTGCAGCCTGAGCTTTGCCCTCTTTGCTAAAACGGGGGCTTAACAAGGGTGAGAGACATGGCAGCCCCCAAAAGAGACTTACTCCCAAATGGAGCAGGATTGAAAAAGATTTCAGTGGGAAATAACTTTCTGACTCGTGACTCTGTGGGATTTGAAGCATGATGTATGAGTGCCGGAAGCACCTAAAGTCATCTTGGGAACCCACACTTTGAGAAATGCTGATCCCAGCAAACAGGTTTGCAGGCTGTGGGTCCAGTTTACTCATCTGCAGCCTGTGGCCCACTGAGGAGGGCACTCCTCCCTCCCAGAGGGCAACGATGGGCCTCGGTCTTCCCTAAGCACCTCTCTGGGATGCTGGCAGAGTGAGGGTGAGGCCGAGAGAGATGTGGCCGAGCAGAGAGGAGGGAGCTTACTAACAGCCTACCCTCTGGTTCAAAATCTGGGAGTTTCTAGTGCAACAAAGTGGATTGTTTATTATTTTTTTGAATTTTAGTAAGGAAAGTCGGCTTTTTTTGTGTTTGAATAGAAAGTACATCCCCTCGGCACCCCATTGTGGGAAAAATCAGACTTTATTGTAAAAACAATTGTGCCTAATTTAAAGCAGGGATTAAAATTGAGGCATGTTAAGTGTGGTTAATATATCAGGCTTTTTCTTCCAATCAGGAAGGAAGCTATTCTAGTCGGCCGGCTGCTTGCCTTCTCATGGACTGAGGGGGCAGAGAGGGATGGGGGTGGGGGGCTCAAAGAGGGGGAGGGATGGGGTCTCTGAATCCCAGGACCCAGAGCACCATGGGCATGACAGCATGTAAACCACAGGGGCTCTATTTGCAAACCAAAACAAAGGACATATGGTCGAATGGATCATCTTTTTATTCTTATCTGTAAAATACATGCATAGCAAAATCTCTCAACTTTACACATGTTAAATCACTTAGAGTTATACATTTAATATATCCCCTCTGTTTAAAAAGAATGCATAAAATTGGGGTTTTCCTGGAAACAGAGCTGAGATCCCACCCTCTCCCTATTTCCTCCCATGTTTCTTCTCCAAGAATTAGGAAGACAGAGGCTGTAGCAGTCGCAGCTCACGCTTATCAAGCAGGGAGTCCCTTGCTCTACATCCATTTTCTCCTGTAATCCTCACACCAGACACCCCAAAGCTGATCTCATCATCCCCATTTGGTAGGGTGCAGAGGGGGAAAGTCTGCTGCCCAAGGTCACAGAACAAGGAAGAAGTGGAGACAGGATTCGAACCCTGATCTGATTCCTAACTTGATGTTCCCTTGCCTCCTAAGACATTGCTCTAAGAGACAAAGCCAGAACTACAGTGACCCCAGAGACTGGAGGGCAGGGGCTGGGGGCGGGGGGGAGGAGAACCAAGAAAGCTCACATTTTTTGTGTGTGCTTTATGTACTAAGTGCTGGAGATTTAGAAGTATGTTGGAGTCCTTGTCCACTAGAACTGCCCGGTCATCTTCAGAAAAGCCGGGGCTCATTACTGAGCCTGTATGCAGTCACCTTAGATTCACAGAGAGGGACTCTGACCCTCGACATCACACGGCCACGTGGCCTGCTCTGAGTGACAGCCTGGCCCTGAGCTAGGGACATTCAAAGAAGTAGCAACACGCAGACCTTTGCCCTTGAGAAGATTCTGGGCCATTTTCTGGGCCAGACCCAACCTGCTTGTGAAGCCCCAGATTGCATTTCTGGGTGGGGAGCGGCAGGATGGCAGAAGGTGTTGCCCAGGTAGCTGCAAGGGAGGGGTGTGGGGCCACCTTCTCCAAAGAGAAGGATCCTAAAAGCTGTGGCATGGGCAGTAACACCAGTTATTGTCCACAATGGGAGGCCGACAGCGAAGCAAAGGCAGGAGGCCCTGGGGCTGGAGGCAGGGGACCGACTGGAGTCCCAGTTTGCTGGGTGGCCTTGGGAGAGTCCCTTCCTCTCTCTGTGCCTCAGGTCAGTCATTTTTAAAGTGGTGGGACTGTGCCCAGAGTTTAGTTTTTAAATTTCATTCTCTAATGGCTCCTTGGAGTACCAGTGGATTCCAGGTCTGGCACAGTGAAAATACAGCCTGAGCCTGGAGCACTTATGGTGCCTGAAAGTAAGAGAGTGTTTAAAAAAGAGGTGGGGGGGGGGCATGGAGGGAGTGAGGAAGGGAGGAAACACGAAGGATAGGAGCATATCAAAAGGATGCAGGAGTCAGCCTGAAAGAACTCCCAGTGGCCAAAGTTGGAATGACTTGAGTAACAAGATAAAAGAGTATTGGATTATAACCCAAAGGATAAAATTAATATCCATGAGTCCATACTGATATAAATAAATAACTGAATAAATAAATGGGGGGAAAGAGACAATTCTTTCTTACAGAAGAATTCCAAATGATAACTCTAGAAGGAAGGAGGGCAATAGAACACTGCAGTGATAATTACCACAGACAAGATCCTTCAGCGAATGCTAAAATTAGTGGGTGAAAGTTGAAGCAAAAAAGGGTATGTGCAAAGTCTTAAAGTATCTGCCCCCAAATGATGAGAAATTACAAAGGGGGAGATGGTAAGTTGACAGTGGGGCCTCCTGGCAGACACCACCACAACCGTGATAAGGTCAGTGTGTCATCACATACCCCCTGAGAAGGCACATGGAGCAGGGCACATCACCTATGTGGCTTCCTTCCCAGGAAAGCATAAGTTCGACCTAGTCATGAGAAAACATCAGACAAACCCAAACTCAAGACTATTCCACAAAAGAACTGACCAGTAACCTTCAAAAGCATCAGGTCATTTTAAAAGAAAAAAAAAAAAAAAAAGACTAAGGAAGGGTTACAGATTGGGGGAGACTAAAGAGACATAACAAGTTGATGCAACATGTGGCCCTGGATTGGATCTTGGAACAGAAAACGGGGCATTGGTGGGAAAACTGTACTGAACTTTAGTTAACAATGCTGCACCAAGTTTAATTTCTTAATTTTGATAAATGTCCTATATCACGATGTAAGATTTTAAACCAAGGGCCAACCAGTGAAGGCTACACAGGAACTCTTAGTACTATTTTTGTCACTCTTCTGTAACTCTAAAACGGTCTTTAAAAAATGTTCACGGTATGGTACCTGAATAATGTTTCCTAAAACATCCTTGGAACCTGTGAGTGTTACTTTTTATGGCAAAAGGGTCTTTGCAGGTGTGATTCAATTAAGGTTCCTGAGATGGGGAAATCACCCTGGGTTTTTGGGGTGGACCCTAAATGCACTCACAGGTATCCTATAAGAGGGAGGCAAAGGGTGATTTGACACAGTCAGAAGTGGAGAAAGCAAATTTAGCACAGAGGCGGAGACTGGCTTGATGTGGCCGCAAGCCATGGAACGCCAGCAACGACCAGAGTGGGAAGAGGCAAGGGGCAGAGCTGCCTCAAGCCTCCGGAGGGAACACGGCCCTGCTGACTCCTTGATGTCGCCCAGTGATGTGGACGGACGTTAGACCTCTAGCCTCCAAAACTGTGAGACAATACATCTGCATTGTTTTAAGTCACCAAATTCATGGTAAAGTGTCACAGGGGCAATAGAAAACGAATACAAATGGTGGGGGAGAAGATGAGGTTGGCCTGGATGGCGCCCCAGGCTCTGCCAGTGGTGACATTCCTGCGGCCTCAGTTCCACATGGTAGACGTCTGGCCTGTGAGAAGCCCCCTGACCTCTAAGAGAAGTCCCTGTGAACCTGTCCTGGAGCCTGCTAGGAGTGGCCCGTCTGAGGCTGCTCTCTGCCGAGCCTCAGTAATGGCTTAGCATCCTTTGGTTCTGTCCCACTGAGGTCACCATGCTCCATCCACTCTCCCCAAGATGCAGCAGCTCAGCTCTCTACTGGCTGAGGATCTGCGAGGCCAGCCCCAAATAATAGTAATGATGAAAGGTCTCCTTCAGTGATTACTAGGAGACGGCAGGGTCACTGTCGAGCGCTTTCCACCCATCATCTCACTTCGTCCCCCAACTACCCCCTAGCTGGCTCAGAGAGGTTATGAGGCTGGCTCAAGGTCACACAGCTATCCAGCAGCTGAGGCAGAGTTCCAACCCAGGTATCTGTGACTCAGAAAGCCCATGCCCCAACAACCAGGTCACACTGCCCTCCAACAGTCTGCTCCCTGCCTCCTCCACTGTGCCTTCTCCCCTGGCAAACCCCGGCTACAGAGAGAAATCCAAAGTTGTCCCCCACCAAGCCTCCTGACTGCAAAGCATCCAGGCTTCAGGTGCCTTGGAGAGCACAGAGACATTTGTGGGTGATAAAAATCTTTAGAAACCAACCTAGGGAGTTTAGAGAACTTTTTACTTCTCATAGGTATATTATTAGCCCCATTCTTTATTCCCAGGCATTTGGAGACCGCTGGCAACTTCCAGTGGCACTGCTGCAGCCTGCAGAGAAGGGGGTCAGGCCGGACTCGTGGCTCCAGGGTAGGCAGAGAATGGCTCCAGATCACTTTGGACAGCTGAGGCTGGAACATGAACTCGGCCTCCCATCAACCAGCAATTCCTCTTTCATGAGGCGGGAGACTAGGCAATTTACCAAACTGGGGCTTTCTGGGAATTAAGAGTCCCAGCTCCCTTACGGGGGGCGGGCATTCCACCACCTCTTTCGTCAGCCCAGGAGCCCTAGGCCCCAGGATAACACAGCTCCCCCAGACCCAGACTCTCAGATTTCCAGAGCCTATAGGGCCTTATGATCTGTCCCTCACCTGGGGCTTGAATCCCCATCCAAACGCTGAGGTTCTGCCTGGCAGGTGTCCTAGAGTCAAACACCTACCAGTGTGAACAGACCCTTGTGTGGTCTGACAAGGAACAGGAAGGGCCAAGGCAAGGAAAAACCATGTGTGTCTCTTAACGGTTTTCATATTTTTTAATGTAAACACTGTTGGAGGTTGAACCATGTCCCCCAAAAGTCTCCCAGAACCTGTGAATGTGATCCTCTTTGGAAATAGGGTCTTAGCAGATGAAATCAATTTAACACGAGGTCCTACAGGATTAGGGCAGGTGCTAAATATTACGTGATGGCTGTCCTTATAACAAGAGGGAAATTTGGACACAGACACACAGACACAGAAGGAAGACGGCTGCATGTGGCTGCAAGCCAAGAAACGCCTGGGTCTACCAAGCTGGAAGGAGCAAGGAAGAATCCTCCCCTAGATGGTCCAGCCAGCACCTCCGGTTCAGACTTCTGGTCTCTAGACCTGGCGAGAATAAATGTGTTGTTTTATGCCACCCCGTGTGGGTCTTTGCCATGGCAGCCTTAGGAAGCTAATACAAACACCGAACCAACAAAACAAATTGCAGTCCACTGGCCTGTGGCCCCCTGAAACCGTGGGTCTCCCCTGGACTCCATTCCTGACCTCACTCCTCTCGCTCCTCCAGCCCTCTTCCCACCTGGGCTGGCCGAGCCGACCCCTTGGATCACTTCCTTTCCCCTCTCCACATCCTACCCGTTCTTAGAAGCCCCGCTCAGGGCAAGTCCTACCCCCTCCACCTTCTCCCTGACTATCCCAGCCCTCAGGGATCCCCACCCCCCATGCCTCCTGCCACCCCTTACCCACGGGACTCCACACCTGAGGGTCCCTTCATTACAGGGTGTGTTGGGGCACATTCGGCTTAGGGCAGTCTTGTCTTCCCAGCTTCACCTCAAGCACCTGGAGAGCAGAGTGTGGCCTTGTCCCGTACTTAGGTCATCAGATTCCAGACCTAGAAAGACCCCAACAGGTTATCTACGCCAACCCCCCGATTCCACAGATGGGGAAATGAGGCCATCCCCAAGGTCACTTTTCTCCCAGGACGTGGATTTGTCCTCGCCACCCCCGCAAGCCTCGTACCACACCAAGCCTGACCCAGCGGCCGGTGGGTTTCTTAGGGGAGCCACACAGTTCTGGGGGCCCCCCAAACGCACTGCCTTCCCAAGCAGCAGCCACAGAGTGAGCTTCGTCCACAACAGGCCTGATACCTACAGCACAGGAAGGGAGGTTCTGCTGAAGAACATAAAAGCAGGAAGAAATCCATAAAAACAGTAATAGTTACACCTACTTACTGCTTCACTTGTATGAGACGCCATTTAATGCTCCTATCAGCCCTGGGAAGCAAGCATTATTACTATTCCTATTTTACAGATGGGAAGAGCCTTGGCCCAGAGAGAGAAAAAGACAGGGCCAAGGTCATGCCGCTAGAAAGTACAGGGCAGAGCCGGGAATGACCTCCAGCCTCTATGCTCCCCACTCATGCTTTTGTTCTATCCCAACTGTGTCTAAGTCTTGTCGGTATTGGCTGCCCATCTCTGGGGGCCAGAGACATCCAGGCTTCCTTCTCCATTGGGTAATTATCCGTAAGCACAGCTACCTTCCAACTACCTAGAGGGCTTCCGGAGAGAGGTGGTCGCACCGAACCCAACCCAGCGTCTGGCACGTGGGAAGCATTCAGTGATTATTTGTTGACTAAATGGAAGTGCCCCCTTCTGAAAGGTGAGGTGGCCCATGTACAGCTGGGCTCTCTTCCCTGGACACCCCAGGGACTCCATTTCCACCCCTTCTAGGAATGCCCAGCTTGGCCTGATCCCCTCCTGGCCCAGCTTCTCCTTGGGTTTGTCTCTGCAGTAGGGACTGAAAAGTCATATTGGATTAAGACCAGCTCCTGCTGTCACCCGTGGTGGAAAGCTCAGCTATCAGGTGGCCCAGAAGGGCCGCGGTATCTAATAGAGATTTGCTAATAAGATCTGAGTTGGTGAGCTTTGCATCCTATTAACACGGGGGAGTGCGGGCCTGTCTGTCTGCTGGAAAATTGCAAACACAATAGAAAAGTCGCTTATGAATATTAATGGGACTGGAAACAATGCCAAGAGAAATTGTTGATGTGATTGGGGAGCCCATAAGGGTGGGGGCAGCTCCCGCCTCTCCTGCCTGCGCCTGTCCCTCCAGAGCTGCCTAGAAGCAAGACGGTGGCAGGGCTGTCAGAGCTGGAGCCAGAGTACCTGCAGGGTTTGGACCAGCTCCCCCCAGATCCACGGAGACCAGTCCAATGTCAGATTGTCAAATGTCACATTGTGGTGGGACATGGTGAGGTGGTCGAGAAGGAAGCTGCCCCCCCGGCCCCCTTCTCTTCTCAGAC
This sequence comes from Tolypeutes matacus, assembly GCA_026826555.1. Lineage (NCBI taxonomy): Eukaryota > Metazoa > Chordata > Mammalia > Cingulata > Chlamyphoridae > Tolypeutes > Tolypeutes matacus. The sequence continues at coordinate 3,243,282 of JAKSZT010007815.1, read as the reverse complement.
TTCTCAGGCAAGACAAGCGTTCCTCTTGGACCATTTCCTGAAACCAAGAGCTGGCTAGGGCACCTTCCAGGCAGAGCAGTGTGGACAGTCAACCAAGAGAGCGTGCTCAGCCATGGCCCAGAGAATGCTAATGTCCATAGCGAGTACCCCTCATCCCCTGCCAGCACTTCCCAAACTGTGTGCTGGGGGACCCTAGGGGTCAGGAGAGGTGCCTCAATTGCCACGGTGGGACAGCCAGGCGGCCAAGAAGGCTGGGCTTAGGGTTCAGAGAATACAAATGACTTACCGAAGGTAACACAGCTAGTTGGTTTCAGACTCAAGACAGAAATTTAGATCTCCTGACCCCCCACCCTTATCCAAGTCCGAGATAGAATCTGGGGATCCGAAGGCGGATAAGACACAGCACCCGACTGCTAGGAACGTACAGGCAGATGGGTTACCGCGGCTACGCAGTCAACCATGTGTACTTATCCCTACAGACTCCATAAGAAGGACTACAGCTGACTACGTGGTGTATGTATATATATATATATATATATATATCCCATCAATCAATAAAGAAAAGGCAGAGGCTCCAAAAGGCAAGTGGCTCCTAGCTGGCAGAAGTGGCAGGAGGGCCAACACGGAGCACCGGCAGGCTGCACACGCTGGAGCCAGAGGCCTCTTCTGTTCAACACCAGCTACAAAGCACAGCCTTTCATCCTCCAGCTGGACCACCTCACGTGAGCAACTTAACTCCTCCGAGCTTCCGTTTCCTGGATGAGGTCATTAAATAAGAGGAGGTATGTGCAGCGTGCAGATCAGGCTGGCACCCAGGAGGCACCCAGTGGATCTCTAGCGCCTTTTGTTTTAATTCTTTCTCCTGGAGGTGGAGCCCATCCCCCATCCATTCACCCCTCTTCTGGCCCATCCTCTGAGGGCCTGGTCCTCCCCTACTCCTCAACCCTGTGACCTGAGGGGGCGACCTCACCCCACCAGGCCTGATCAATCAGAATGCAGCATCCCCTGGCCACAGTGATTGCACAAGGATGGGAGCATGCCCTAACCAGGCCAATCAGAGCCCAAAGGACTCAATTCCAGAGCTTTGGTTGGTGCTTTTAGAAGGGACATGCGCCTTCTGCTGAGGTTGCTGCAGCAGACCATAGGGCTGCAGCCGTGGGCAGCCATCTTGTCTCCGGGAGACACGGTGCAGTCTGGGAAAACCCTCAAAGAGAAAAGCTGAGCCAAGAGATGGAAAAAAATATTTCTGAAGGCATGATTTAAGTCCATGAATGCAGCTGTGCTTGAACCCAGAATGACCCCCTAGATTTTTCATTATACAAGGCAAAAATTTACTTTTTTTTTCTTAAGCCATTTAAGTTTCTGTCCATTGCAACTGAGTTTTAGCTACTGAAAGTCAAGGGGTTGGGGCCACTACCCAACTTGAGCCTCGAACTCAGACGTTCCTTCCCTTCCCTCTCACTTCTACCACCTGTCCAACTCCAGGATCCAATCACCTTGAAAGGGTGAGGATGTGGGGAGCCTCCAGCTCTATTTCCAAAATCCATTCGTTGTCTTTTCCCTGTTCTTATCTGGTGTCAGCACCATCTGCTTCTGAGCCCTCAGCTGAGCTGCAGAGGTGCAGGTTCTGGGGAGGGAGACCCCAGCACATCTGTCTGTACGTACACACCCCTGACATCCCAGCGGAGGGTGTGTGGAAACTACCACGTTCTCCCCCTGGCTTCCAGAGCTATAGCTATTGTGATAAGGGAGCAGAGAGATAAGAGGGAGTGTACTGACTCTTGTCAGACCAGGGGAAGCTCAGACTGATGGCTCACAGCCAAATCTAACCTGCAACATATTTATTTGCCCAGTCTGTGTGTGTGTGTGTGTGTGTGTGTAAATGCAAATGTTTTTAGGTGAAAACTGCCTCTACCAGCTTACCAAAGCTCCACAATTCCCTGTTTTTCATACCCCTAAAGCTCCACACCTTTATATTTGGCCCCCCAAGGCCTTTGAGTCTGCACCTCCGGGTTGAGAACCCCAGCTGCCTGTCCTGCAGGGCCACACACAAGGTGTGATTGACGCAGTCAGTGTTTCCTGGTGTGCAGGGTTACCCGGCAGAAACTAGGGGGGATGGCCTCCAGTTATCATTAATATTATTAAGCCCCAGGTGGATGCATTGCCTCTGTTGTCCCTTCCTGCTCTCCCAGTCCTCAGAGCTCTAGGCCCTCCCAGAACCAGTCACCTGTCTGCCTGCCTGTGCTGGCCTTTGTGCGAATTCCAGGGGGCTACACTTTTGAGACTCACCTGTTTCTCTCCCAGGTGCTGGGCCATCCAGCCCCAAGCAGGGTCCCCTGCAGGCCTCTCCGCTATTTGCATTGTGTTTGTGGGATAATTACTAATGGCACAGATCATTTTTATTAGCTGAACTGTCTGCATTAAAATGATAGATTTTTTTTTATTAAAAATATCTGAGGGAGCTGCCATCACAGCAGGAGAAGGATCATTTTCCTTTTAGTTTAAGAGCAGATGGTTACCAAAATGTTCAATGTAAATAAATGGAAGCTCAGCCTAAGCCTTGGGAAAACATACTGGAAATTTCCAAGCCTGGTTCAAACCTTCTGCCCTCTCTGATTCTACCAGGCCCTCCTTTAGGGGTGAACCCAGCCCAACCACTGCCAATGAAGGGAATCTACCCCCATCCCCAAATCGATTGGAAGATTCCAAGCCCCCAGGTGTGGCAGGCTAGAGGTGAGCCATGATCTGCTAGGGTTCACACTCACCCCCTACCCCACCCCAGAACCCCAGGTGCCGCTGACGCTGTTACAGAGGCTGGCACCCAGGAGGTCAGGTGGCAGGGCAGCAAGGTCAAGGGTGTATTCTGCCACAAAACAGTGTCTGGGTGAGAGTCAATATACCTAGGTGTCAGGCCTTGGGCAAGTCCCCTCCCCTCTGGACCTCAGCCTTCCATTTGAAGAGTGAGGGGCTTGGACCAGCCACAAAAGCCAAAGTGAGTTAAGGGGGGAGTGGGGGAGTTTCGTTTAAAAAAAATTTTTTTTTTCAGCTGCCAAAAGAGGTTGGGAAGCATTGAGTCAAACAGCTTTCTTTACTGTAGGACTTCTCAAAACATTTACTCTGTTAAGATAGATTGCATTTATTGAAAGGGGGCAACAGTCAACAATAGGTTCCAAACTTCATGCCCAGAAAGCCATATTCCCCAACATGCATCATCCAGTTTGGGAAACGCTAGGCACAATGTTCTCCAGGGCTCACTCGGCTCCAGCGGTCTCTGCTCTGTGGACTGGCATCACTGGAAGATGCTCCTCCACTCATTCAGTCATCCCACAAATATTCACTGAGGGGCCATTTCATCCACGGTGCTGGGCTAAGGGCCGAGGGTTCAAAGGTGCCTGAAACAGATGTGGCCCTTCAGCAGATGCTGCCAACACCCCACCCATATCGAGGTTGCCTGTGGAAGTTCCCACTCACATCTGCCTATTCTTGGATCATTTGTCTGAATGCAATTTCAAGTTGTAGGAGCAGATTCCCCCCAAGCTTGGGGCAGGCCAGAAGTGCCAACACCCAGGGAGCAACCCTCAACCAACAAGGGATGGAAGATGGTGAGTATACATCTCCACTTCCTCACCCTTTAGGGGAGCAATTCTGAAGTGTGTTCCACAAACTCTCAGAGGTTCCCCAACAAAACTGAGGTCCAGTTGCCTACAGCCTCACCCTCCTCATTAGCATGTCCTTTATTGACTTTTCTCCCTTCTGGGTTTTACTTTTCCCACTCTCTCACAGTATATTCTGGGATCACCTCCCAAATAAACTATTTGCACCCACATCCTTATCTCAGGGTCTGCTTTTGGAGGAACCCTAATTAAGACAGACTCCACTCTCATGGATCTTGCAGTCTGGTGGCAGAAGCAGTAAGAAACAAACACCCAAGTAAACAAGTACATGATCACAAATTGTAACGAGAGCTATCAAGGGGAAAAACAGTGCTGGAGCATAGTGTGGAGGAGGGCAGCTAATTCAGGGAGGTTTGCATATGCTCACTCTGGCCCAGCCATCAGGGATCCAAGACTCATGAGGACAATGGACATCCAAATTCTAACGGACTGTGAAAGAATCAATAACAGGAGAATGTCACAGAAGGGCAGAGGCAGGGGCCACCCTTATCAGATGTGAGTTAACCTGCTGCCTGGGACTTCACCTCACTGCAGTGAAGATCTACTCTAAGTCCCTTGTTCACAGTAAAGTGTAAAAAACTAGTATCTTCTGGGATATTTAACTTTCTAAAAGGATAAATGGCCTTCTCAGCCTTGGCCCTTAGAGGGAGGGGGCTGGATTTTTGCTCTCATGGGGTCATTCAAGGGTCCCTGATAATATTTTTTGTGGACAATTGCTAATTTCATCACTATCCTATTCCCACCAACTCCCCTCAGGTGATAGGAGGTTTGTGTTGGAGGGAACTGCCCTTCTGAGACTTGGGTTTCAGACTATGCTCTATAGAAAAAGGAATTTACAAGCTCCTGCCCATGGCGATGGCTTCCACTGGAGCTGAAGAAATCAGGAGTGTTTCTCCCATCTGTAAGTTGGGTCTCTCTCTTTAGAGAACTAAGGGTGAAGAGGATCTAGGGCAGGGCGGGGGCCCAAATTAAAGATGGGCTTGCAGGCAGAGGTGCTGAGAGAGACAAAGAGCAAGAGAAAGGAATGACCCTCACTGAAATTGCCAGCATTAGTTAACTCTAATGGAATTACCTATAAATTTTACTTATTTCTTGGTGATTTTCTGTTTTCCACATTTTATTCATTGAGTATGTACAACAACATTCTTTTTAAACAAAGGTAGTTCAGACAGACTCAACTGCCTAGCACAGTAGGTGCTCAATAAATGTTTGTTGATCCTTTTTTTAAAATGGTGGTTATGCTAACCAAAAGATGCCCCCAGTTCTCAGCTCCTGTGCAGAAACTTGGGATTTGAAATGTGGAAGGTGGGGAAGTGGGGGAGTCTGGGAGGTCACCTGTCCCTAGGGCTACTAGACTTTTTCTGATGCAGTGAGCTTCCATAAAGCCAAGCTTTCTTCAGAAGCTCAGAGAAGGGGCTGGGTGAAATGGGTGGGGCACCCCCAGGCCCTGAGACACCACCTTGGGGTCCTTGGGGTTCTACAGACTTCAGCGTGAAAACCAGGATCTTGACCCCCCCCCCCCAGCACACACATCCATTTTCCGAACTTGGACACAGGAGGCTCAGAGAGAAACAATGAGAAACACAGTGAGTTTGATGACAGCCAGAACCTGTCCCAGAAAGGGTCCCCTTGGCCCTGACTGATCTGGCCTGTCCATGGGCCACTCGCTGTGGCCCCAAGGAGGGGATACACTGATTGTCTGAGATCCATCAGGGCCCACTCTCTAAGCTGGGGGTCGGTGAGTCCTTCCAAACCACATGTCTGAGAAAATCGGGTTACTGTTGGTTACTAAAGGAGGAGGAGCGCACTGGAGGGAGATGTGACAGAGCCAGGACAACAACCCAGGAAGCTTAGCTGGTTCAAATCTACCAGAGTCAATCTGTCTTGGTCGCTTCATCTGTCACATGGAGATGACATGTTGCTTCCTAGAAACAGATGATCTCTCAGCCTTTCCCAGCCTTGGGGTGAACAGGGAGCAATGGAAAGCCAAGAGACCTGACTCCAGGTCTGCCTCTGCCACTTATTCTCTGTGTGCCCTTGGGCAAGCCACTTCTCCTCTCTGGGCCTCAGTTTGCTCAATCTGATGGAATAGGACCAGACCAGGATTGACAAAAAGGCTTAGCTTACCTATCAACTGCAGTCAATTGTTAGCACTTGCCAAGAAGGATACTGAGACTACATCTTAGATCAGAGGGAAAGAGACATGACACATCAGTGACATGGGTTTGCCTTTCCCCAGACCAAGCTGTCCAGTGTTGTAACATAACCCTGTGTATAGCTCCACATGCCATGGGAGTGAGCAGTGTGAGACTTGAGGAGTCACATGAACCTCCAGGAATTCCAAGACCTTCCCGAGGACGTCCCTCTATCCTGCAGGTTTGTCTCCACACTTTACTCTGCCAGACCCAGAGCTTAGGGGGCATCCAATCAGAGAGTAAGGATAAAGAGCTCTTGTTTGGCAGATCCTAGGACTGTCATCTCAAAGCTGCCCCAGCCCCCTGGGCTGAGATGCAAGAGAGAGTCTGGGAGAGAGAATTGACCTTACTCTGTACAGTTAAGTGTGTGTTCCTGAGAAAATTGCACTCAAATTGAATTTTTATAAATGAAATCCTATTTCAGCAGTGACTTACAACACAATTTCCAAGATACTTTGTCTTCGTTTCAGAATAATGTACCTAATATTTTAGCTTTAAAACTCCTCTTCCTTTCATAAGCCCTGAGAATGTTCCAGTTAGGTGGGGCTAGAGATCACCAAGTCCTACCCTTTCACCTTCCAGGTGGGGAAAGTGAGGCCTGGAATGGAGAGAGGACTGGCATTTGTCCAGTGCCTGCTTTGGTCTCATGCTAGGTGTATCATGCCACCGAATCTTCCAGCAGTACCACCATGGGATTGGTGTCATCCCCATTTTACAGATAAAGAAACTGAGTTTCCGGCAGTTTAAGTCACACATTTTGCAAATGGCTGCTTCAAATGCTCCAGGGATTTCCTGGTGCCTACCCCACACGGCCTATGCTCAGTCTTTTTACGCATCTTCCACTCACCCCTCACTCATGTCCCTCCACCATCACTGGCCTTGTTTCTGGTTCTCAATCCAAACATCCAAGAGTCTGTACTTGCTGTTCCCATTGCCTGGAATGCTATTCTCCCTGATTTTCACCTGGTCGGATTCCCTTCCATTTGGAGGTCACCCCTCACCCATCCTCCCACCTACCCATACATCTTCTATTGTGCTACGTGGCTTTTCTTTCCCATGACACTTATCGCTACTTGAAATTATTTATTTAGTTTATTCATTTGGTTTTTTATTGTCTTCCTCACTGGAATATACACTCCATGAACACAGGGCCATATCTGTTGTTTCCCACTGTATCTCCAGCCCCTAAGGACCTGACACATAGTAAGTGTTTAGTGAATATTTGTGGAATCAATGAACGCCGTGGCAGAGCTGGGATTTAAGTCCAGGTCTACACAATCCTGAAGCCCAGAGAGCTCACCATTGCAACAGAAATGACCTTCTTCCCACATTTTTGTAATTCCTTGTATTAGCCAAAGGGGTACTGATGCAAAGTACCAGAAATCTGTTGGCTTTTATAAAGGGTATTTATTTGGGGTAAAAGCTTATAGTTCCAAGGCCGTAAAGAGTCCAACTCAAGGCTGGTTTCTCACCAAGTCAGCTGACACGTGTTGAAGCAAGATGGCAGGCAATTGCTGCCTGGTCGCTCCTTCCTTCCTCCTGTTAAGGCTCCGTGGGCTGAGCTTCTTCTGATCTCAGCTGTAGGCTGGTATGAGGCTCATCTCCCAGGGCTCCTCAGCTGCTCAGCTGCTCAGCTGCAAACTATCAGGCAAACGGCTCATCTCTCTTCCCGGGGCCACGGGATCAAATTTCTCTCCTCTTCCATGTCTATCGAGCTCTCTCTTGTCCCGTGCATCTTCTTCAGTGAGTGTCCGTTTATATCAGCCCACCAAGGGGGCAGGGGCCCAGCCCTGAGTCACATCCTACTGACCTGGTCAAATCAAAGCCCTAATCTTTTATCAAGTAAACTTAAAACCTTTGAATTTAATACAATCAAAGGGAATCACACCCAGAGGAACAGACCAGTTTACAAACATAATTTTTCTCTTTTTGGGGGATGCATAAATAATATTAAACTGCCACATTCCTCAATGGCAAAACCCTTTGAACTTGTTTTTGATATTTGATGTTTAGGGGTTTGTTTTCTTAAAGTACATCTTTTAAAAGAAACTCTCATCCAAACCAAAAATAAAATCCAGGTCCAGAGATATCCCTTGTACTTGAAAACAAGGAGACCAGACATCCCTTTGAAGGACCTCCAGGGAAGCAAACAACTTAGGCCCAAAATATTTCCCATGACCAACTACTCCCAACCCCAGCCCACACTGTCAGGAATCAGTTGGTTTATAACTCAAAAGACTGGACTTCACCTGGCTGTGGAAGAGTCTCCTTACAGAGTCAATAATTAAGTCAACATCCCTTTGTTATGATGCCTGGAGAGGAATCTTTGGCATAAATAATGGTGGAGCAGCCCAGTGGGAGAGACCTGGCAAAGGGACCGTGGCTGTGCCCTGGGGAAGGTGTGGAATACAGCATCTGGGGTTCACTTCAGAACAGTGAAAACCATGGGGACAATGGAAAATAATGCATTGGGGAGGTGGTGGAGAGATTGAAACCCTTGTGCATTGCTGGTGGGAATGTAACAGTGCAGCCACTGTGGAAAGCAGATTGGCCATTCCTCAAAAAGTTAAGCATCAATTACCATTTGACCTGGCAGTTTCACTCCTAAGTCTATACTGCAAAGAACTGAAAGCAGTGACTCAAACAGACACTTGAACACCAATGTTCATAGCAGCATTGTTCATAGCCAGGATGTGGAAACAACCCAAGTGCCCATTGCCAAATTCTGTTATATCCGTACAATGGAATATTATTCAACCATTAAAAAGTAATGAAGTTCTGATACATGCTGCAACATGGATGAACCTTGGAAACACCATGCTCACCGACAGAAGCCAGACACAAAAAGACAAATTTTGTATGGTTCCACTTACATGAAATATCTAGAACAGGGATTCTTAAACAGGGGTCCACAGAAAGATTTCAGGGGGTATACGAGCTTGAACTGAAAAAAATCAACTTATTATCTTATTTTCTCTGACCTCTAACTGAAATCTAGCATTTCCATAATTTAATGAATGTATGCAATAAATTACAGTAGTATTCATTTCATATCACATTACAGTTGTTGCCTATCTCAAAAAATCACTTATGCTCATCCATACTTCGAAATTACGGTAGTTGTTAGACCCAACCCTAGATGAGGGTCAAAAACTATCTGCCGCTACATTCTGAGAAGGGGTCCGTGGTTTTCACGTGGTTAAGAACCCCTGATCTAGAATAGCAAATTCAGAGACAGAAAGTTGATTAGAGGTTACCAGGCAGGGGCTGGGCTAATGAGGAATAAAGTTATTGCTTAAAGTGTAAAGAGTTTATGTGATGAAAAAGTTTTAGTAATGGAAGGTGGTGATGGTAGCACAACATTGTAAAATTAATTAATACCACTTGAATTAATACACCTAAAAATGGTTAAAATGGAAAGTTTTGTGTTTTATATATATATATATATATATATATATATATATATATAACCACAGTAAATAAATAAATATATATATATGCATAAATTATTGAGGACTCTAAAGAGCTTTTGTTTATATGGGTTCTATCTATTGATATTTGCCATTAAAGAAATGAAAACTGAGCAGTTTTTGAAATATTTGATTAATTAATTAAAAACCATGGCAACCACACAAAGCCAAACACTGTTGATAATAATCCTGCAAGATAGGAGTGTGTAGATCCATTTTATAAAAGAGGAAAACTGAAGCTCAAAGAGGATGACAGTTTCCATGTCATCCATCTGGGCGGTAGCAGAGTTGAGACTCAAACCTAGCTCTGTGTGACTCCCAGCCTGGGCCTCTTCATCCTGCTGGGAGGGTGAATGTAACCACTGCTCCCAGACTTATCTGAGGGCTCCCAGCCCCTGGAGTAGAGACCCTCAGGGTCTCCCAATTCTATAAGAGAAGTGATTTCTGGGGAAAGAAGGGTGGGGCTGGAGCCCAGGCTGGCAAGTGGAGGAAGGAAAGATACAAGTGTGAGGAGGAAGGGAGGATTCCAAGGAATGAAAGGAGTGGGAAATCTTAGTGTCCTTAGGGCTCTGACCCAGGAAGGGCATTATGTGTTTCTCTGGTGACATGGGGAGAGGGGGACTCAATGATGTCACTTCCTACTGGAGCAGAATCCAGACAGGAAGTGACTATGAGTTTGAGGCTTCCCCCACATCTTCCCTGTGCTTTCATTTCTAGGAACCCTTCCCCTGACCCTCATCCATCCAAATGTCAACAAAATTGTAATGGACTCTTGGAAATGAATCAGGAATAAGATAGAGGACTGCCCTTGGGAGCACAGTTTCTAACCAAGAACACATCCATGGATAAAATAATTACCAGCGTGCAGTGCACCCTGGGTTCTCACATATGTGTGGAGTGCTGTGGCTGGGGAATAATAGCAGCTTCCTCACTGGGTGACGGAGTATGGGATGCATTGATGAGATAAAACTTGTGTAGTTAGTACAGGACCTGGGACATCATAATGTAACTAAATGACAGCTATGATTATCACCATCACTTAGTGAGAGGAGGGAGCACCTCATTTTACTTGGGGGGACAGGGATAGAATTCAAGAATGTCTTCCCAGGGAAGTGACACTTGAGCCTGCTCTTAAGGGTCAGCTAAGAGTTTTATAGGTGGGAAGGGCACTCCAGGCAGAAGACATAGCCTGGACAAAGGCTTGGGGTCTTGAAAGTTCCTGAAATGTTCACCTACCCAGTTACAACACTGCTGGGGAGGTCCCACTCTCTTTCAAGTGGGTGAGACCAAGGAGAAGGAGTCTGGGCCCTGCTGGCTTAGAGATCATAATGCCCACAGCAGCCTCGTGGATACCTCGACAGTGTCGCAGGGCAAGAGGGCATCAGAAGATCATGTCTGAGCTGACTAGTGCCCCCGGGAATGGTCTGGGGACAGACTCTTTCTTGCTCCATTCCTGTGTTGCTGTCCCTGGAGCTGGTGGGCAAGTGGGAAGAGAGGGCAAAGAACCCTCTGCTCCAAATGGACCTCCCTTTCCTTGGAGCAGATGCAAGGAAAGATCAGTGAGAAGGAGAGAAGACCAAATGGCCATGGGAATTTTCTCTGTGGGAGTCTGTGGCAAGAGCTTCTGGCTCCAGATTTTCCAGCTTGGACTCCAATTTCTCAAGATAGCACAAAAGCTTTCGTCTCTCTCAAAAACTGAGTTGCTATAAGTTGACCATTAATATTAAGATTTCTCCCCACCATCATATGGGAGTATTAGTAGGTCCCCCCTTTCCACTTTCATATCTCCTTCATAAAGTTATGTTGTAGGTATGGTTTATCCCTCTGGAACCCACATTTTATTTTATTTTATTTTATTTTATTTTATTTTATTTTATTTTATTTTATTTT
>JAKSZT010007815.1:3216585-3232043 GCA_026826555.1 Tolypeutes matacus | reverse complement strand
TTATTTTATTTTATTTTATTTTATTTTATTTTATTTTATTTTATTTTTTATTTTACCGGGAGGTCCCGGGGATCGAACCCAGGTCCCTCCATATGGAAGACGGACACCCAACCATTTGAGCCACATCCGCCCCTCCAGTCCCCACATTTTAAAAATAATTCTGTGTGATTGGTATTATGTCTTTCTAAAATATTTGATTGATTTTACCCATGAAGCCTATTAAGCTTAGAGTTTTCTTTGTGGGAAGGTTTTTGATTAAAAATTAAGTTCTTTAACAGATATAGGGCCACTCGAGTTATCTATTTCTTCTTGAATGAACTTTGGTAGTTTGTATCTTTCAAGGACTTTGTTTCATCTACACTGGTCCTATTTATTGGCATGAAGTTGCTCATAATTTATCCTTATTATCCTTTTAAGGTCTGTGGGATCTGTAGTGACAATCCCTCTTTCATTCCTGATAGTGGTCATTTGTGTCATTTTTTCTTTATCACTCTAGCTGGAGGCTTATCAATTTTATTGATTTTATCAGAGAACAATCTTTTAGTTTCATTGACTTCCTCTACTGCTTGTCTGTTTTCTATCTCACTGATTTCTGCTTTGATTTCTGATGTTTCTATTTACTTTAGCTTTAATTTACTCCTCTTTTGCTAGCTTTTTAAGGTGGAAGTTTAAATAATTTGAGACGCTTATTTTCTAATATTAGCATTTAAAGCTATAAATTTCTTTTTAAACATTATTTTAGCTTCATCCCACAAATTTTGTGATGCTATTTTCATTTTAGTTCAGTTTAAAATAGCTTATAATTTCTTTTATTATTTCTTCTTTAACCCATAGATTATTAACATTCTAAATATTTGGGGATTTTCTAGATATGGTTCTATTTTTTTTTATCTTTCTGCTATTGATTTCTAGTTTGATTCTTCTTTGGTCAGAAAACATACTCTATATAATTTCAGTCTTTTAAAATTGATTGAGACTTGATTTATGGCCCAGTATATCTTGGTGAATGTTCCATGTGCACTTGAAAACAATGTGTATTCTGCTGTTGTTGGGTGATGTGTTTTATAAATGTCAATTAAATCAAGTTAGTTGACAGTGTTGTTCAAGTCTTGCATAGTCTGACTGATTTTCTATTTACTTGTTCTATAAATTGAGAGAAGAGTGTTGAAATCTCCAACTATAACAGTGGATTTGTCCCTTTCTCCTTTTAATCCTAACAGTTTCTGATTCATGTACTTTGATGCTCTATTATTGAGCTTTTAAGATTATTAAGTCTTCTAGATTAAATTCCTTCTTTATCATTACAAAACTTTCCTCTTTATCCCTGGTATATTCTTTCTTCTGACGTATACTTTGTCTTATATTAGTTTAGCCATTCTAACATTCTTAGGATTAGTATTTGCATGGAAAATCTTTTTCCATTCTTTTATTTGTGCCTATCTGACTCTTTATATTTAAAATGGTTTTTTTAGAGAGAGCATAAAGATTGGTCTTGCTTTTATATACAATCTGGCAATCTCTTCCTCGTAATGAAATGCTTAGACCATTTACATTTAATCATAATGAGCAATGTATTTGGTTCGAATTTACCATCATGATATTTGTTTTCTATTTGTCCCATCTGTTCCTTACTTCTTTTTTTCTCTCTTCATGCCTTCTTTCAGATTGAGTATTTTCGGTATTCTGTTTCTGTCCATTGACTTATTAGCTATATGTTTTTGTTTTATTTTTGTTAGTTTTCTCAGAGTTAAAGTATTCACCTTTAACTTGTGGAAGAATGCTTAAAACAGTGAACTTCAATTTCTCCCTAAAATGTCATACATTTTACTTCTATATAGATATATATTATGAACCTCACAGTACAAATTATCTTTCAAAGAAATTTAAAATGAGAAAAAAAATCCCTTATATTTACTCAAATTTTTACCGTTTCAGGCACTCTTTTTCTCTTATGTAGATCCAATTTTCCATCTAGTATCATTTTCATCCTGCCTGAAGAACTTCCTTTAACATTTCTTATTGTTCATGACTGCTGGAGAAAAATTGTCTCAGCTTTATATGTCTGAAAAAGATTTTGTCTTCATTTTTGAAGGATATTTTCACTGGATATAGAATTCCCAGTTGATAGAGTTTCCATTATCTTTTGACTTGTATAGTTTCTGACAAGAAGTCTGTGATAATTTTATCTGTGTTCCTCTGTGTTTATTCTCTGGCTGTGTTTAAGATTTTTTTCTCTGTCACTGGTTTTCAGAAACTTGACTATGATATGTCCTGAGGGGTTGTATGTGTGTGCATGTATGTGTGCGCATCCTGTTTGGGGCACATTGCCCTACTTGGATGTGTGGATATATAGTTTTTATCCATTATTTCTTCAAATATTGTTTTTTGTTTCTCCCCATCCTCTGGAATTCAAATTACATGTGGAGGTTCTTAGCCACCCCCACTTCACTTTTCCCGTCTACACTTCCTGCCCATGAAGGCGTGGATTTGGTTTGCACAGTAGAGCAGTGGACATCAGGGGAGCCACCACAGAGGACATTGTCACAACCCAAGCACCATACACAGATGAGCAGCCCCCACCATCACACCACCCATCTTCAGACACCAGGGGAGGAAGGCAGATCTGTTACACCAGCCAGGAATTTGCCCTTTGAGACAAACCTCAAGGCCTGGGGCACAGATCTAAGTGGAGTTTTCCACGTAGGACTTTATGAAGTTGTTTTTACAAGCAATCCTTTATCTCTCCCCTGGTAAATAGAAGACACCATTTATGGAGTGCTTACCATGTGTCAGATATTGTGCTAAGCACAGAAGACAAGCTACCACATTTAATTTTCACAAGAACACTTTCAGGCAGGTGTTATTAACTACATTTTATAGATGAAGAAACAGACTCAGGAAGGTTAAGCAACTCTCCCAAGGCTACACAGTAGGCAAACAGTGGAGCCTGGACTCAAACCCAGAACTGTATGACTCCAAAGTCCATGGTGCTACCTCCTCTTTGGTTCTTGGAAGAAGGTCTGGGTGAAGACTTTGCACTCAGACCTGCCATCTATGCTGATCCCCTCACCTGACTGAGGGGTGATTATATGGGACAATCATATTTTGTTCAGGGGGCAAAAGAGAAGCAGTCCAAGTTGGTAGGGACGGAGGTATTTTATTAGCTTTTTTCTGATTCTAAAAGTAAACATATTTATTTTAGATGATTGGGAAAGTACAGAGTAATACAATGTAGAAAGTAATATTGTCCCCAAACCACCCGTGTGGGATGATATTAGGAGTGTAGAGCTAATCCTGTGCCCCCAACCCTACCCCACGCCAACCTGCCACAAAGTCTGAAATTTTTCCTGAGAGATAATTTTTCCATCATGAAGCCTTTTTTTTTGGCTTGACTTTAAATACAAATGCCTCACACCCTGGTCAAAGAACGGCTCGTTGAGATCTGTGATTAGGTCCCAGCCCTCTGAGAACAAATTTCCCTCTGCTTAGGACTCCCAGGGGGTCAGGGGAAAGGAAAATATCAAGAATAGGACCCAGGCAAGAAGAAGTGCACGAAATGAGTCCCTTATTCTTGATGGGGTGAAACTGAACCCTTTCCCCCAGTCAGCCCCAGTCTCCCCCGAGAAGGAACGACATTGGATGATGGTGTTAGGATAACAAGAGCTCCCCTTACAGGTCCATGAGCCAGGGCTGAGGGCGGAAGTGAAAGAGGAACAGATAGCTCTCAAGAGAAAATGAACCTCAGAAAGCCCCTGTGTAGATGGAGAGCAGTATCATTTTAGGAGCAAACAGAGATGAAGCTTCTCTGGCTTCTGCTCTGGGCTATGGGCCAGGACAGAGCCAGCTCCAGGTGAACCAGGACCACAGACAGGGAGAAGGAGCACAAGCTTCCCCCAAGAAGACAGGCACAGCTTTGCTTCCCCAGGGGCCAGTGGAGCTGTGGGGCAGGGGGCAGAGAGGGGCAGCCTCAACCTTGGACTCAGGGAAGAAGCCCCTGGTCCACCCAGCCATGTGTCCCTTCCCAGGTCTTCCATACCTGTGCTCAGTGCCTTCTCCGGGTTGGCAAATGATAAGTGCAGGGCACCTCTCCCAGCAGGACCATAAGGCAGGCAAAAGGGTGAGGCAGGAGAGGTGGGAAACAACCTTCTTTTCTCCTCTCACCCTTTGTCTCTTGCCACAGGTATTGGCCCCTGTCTCCATTAGCCCCCAACCCCAGCGGATGTTCAGAGTCTAATTATTCCCTCCCAAGTCTCACCTATTCATGCACACATTGTCACATACATGGAATCCTGGGGCATACATAATTTCACATGCTACTTTCTCACTTATGACAAATTACTCTGAACATTTCTCCATGTTTCTACATAGTCTTTGCTCCTTTTTTCTTTTTTGCAATGGTTCTTTTCATCGCTGCACAATTCCCATGGAGTAGACAGACCCAAAGTGCTGAACCAGTTCCTCACTGGGGTAGGTGACCTAGCTGCCAGGGTTTTCATTCTGGTTTTTTTCTCTCTGAAGCTTTGTGTACTAACACTGTTGGGGCAGCTGCTTCCCTGTCTCCCTCCCATCCCCAGGCGTAGGGGGCAGACTCTGCCCATGTCACCACCTCCTCCAGGAGAGCTGAAGTGTCCAGGAGGGGAGAAATAATATGGCAAGCAATGAGAGAGAGTGCAGGCCTTCCGAGGTACTAAGGACACCCAGAGTGGATGCACCAGGAGCTGGGGGTAAGGTGGGAAATGGTGAGAAGATACTATAGGGGTGGAAGGGACCAGAGCCCTGTAAGCCAGGACAATGTGCTTGGCTATTAATCTAAAGACACTGGGGAGCCATTGAAGGCTTTTAAATAGAGCGACCTGATCATTTTGAATTTTAGTAATCTCATTTGCCCTTTCATATCCTTTCCCAGACAGCATCTTGGGCACGAGGACAGCTCACAAAAGCCTTGGGTGCATCCTGGGTTAGAATTCCTCGGGGGCCAGGGGGGTTGGCCGAGGAAAACCATTATGGGGTCTGATAGGGGAGCAGCGATCCAGGGCAAAGGGCAGGCCACAGTCAGGTTCCTGATAAGAGACCCTATGGAGGTCCAAGAGCCAGGACCCTAAACCAGGGCATGCCCCAGCAGCTCTGAGGGCAGAGGTCCTGGGTCTCAAGGAGGCTGAGTCACCCCCAAGCACCCTGTACCCCGCCCCCCTGCCCCCCCTCCCCACTGGGGATCCTTCCAGGCAGCAAATTAGAGGGCAGCAGCGCTGCTTTGGAAACTAAAGCTTCCCATCCCCAAGTCAGGCCTGCCCTGCTCCTCCCTGTCAGGGTTGCCATGGTAACCATTAAAGGCAGCTGAGATCCTCACTGAGGCCACAGAATAGCATTAATCCTGCCTGAGCCTGGGGGGCGGGGTATTTCCTGGCTTTCCCCATGGATGGAGAGTCTCCTGGCTCCCCTCACTTCCCAGGAGATAAGGCCAAGGGGCCACTGGGTTGTTAGGAGAGCATGATGGGGTGGGGGTGTGCAGGAAGCAAGCCCAGTTGAGTCCACAGTCCTGCCGCTTCTCTAGGCCATGGGCTGAGCCCCTAACCGTGACTGTCTGCTAAAAGGGACAGGATTCATTGTCAACCTTCTCAAATGTCTGAAACACAACATTCTCAACAGCCCTCTGATAGAGCACCCTCGGGACACTCTGCTCAGTGCTTCGCACACACCAATCATCAGGCAGCCACTGCAGGGCCTCAAAACGCACACTTCCTGGTCCTCATCACACAAGTGAGGAAACCAAGGCTCCAAGAAGTTGAGGCATTGGCCCCAGTCAATGCAAGAATTCTCTTTTTAAATCTCTGAAGGGTTCGCCCCATCAAAACGGTGGAGTGAGGCACTTCAGGTTTCTGTCCTCCCACAGCAGCTTTGAACAACATGCAAGAACTGTCAGAAACATCCTTCTCAAAGCTCCAGAAAACAAAGGACTGCAGTAGCAGGGAAAGTGCTGAATCAAGAAAAAGGCCCCTTAAAACCAGTAGGATCTCGCAGCACCCCTGGTGGTCCCTCACCAGGTTGGCATGGCGTTGGCCTGCATTCCATTGTGGCTCCCTGGTCCTGCTTCTGGAAGGAGCAGGGTAACCCATGTGCACATACTGGGAGCATGGATGCCTGGCCCAATCTGCCTGGGGGCGGACTGAGGGCCTCGCCATCCTAGAACTTGCCCTGAGTGTGGGAGGCAGTTCACAGACCCTCCCACAGAACACTGTGGGAGAGCAGTCAAGTCATGCTGCCTGGAGTAAAGGATTGTTGGCTGATGGACATGCAGTGCAGAACCCAGGACCATGAGGAAGAGGGGACATTAGTCAACATGTAAATGGGGAGATTCCTAGGACTATGTGCACAGGTCCAAGATAAGACACATGTGCAGAAAGGACGACGGAAGCTCCTGCACTTTGGCTTGGAGCTGTTCTCTAAACTCATTGTATGGCTAAACTCTGAAGGAAAGTACTAGCACAGGTCTGGGAAAGGTGTTTTCTTTTTTGCTTCTTTTTGTTGTTGTTGTTGTTGTTAGCATTCAAGGAAAGCTCTGTCATACCACTAGCTGGATACAAACTTAAAGAACAATTGCCTCATAGTCTAAATTCCAGTGATAACACATTAAAATATCAAAATGTTCAGGTTTCAGCAAAGGTCACTAAACAGCCAAAGAAACAGGAGATGATGACCCTGGCAAAGGAGAAAATTAAAGCATTAGAAATGATCAATGAGTAGGACCAGACCTGGGACATAACCAATCAAAGACTTTAAAAATGATAATAAAATGTTCAAATAGCTAGAGGAAAACATAGACAAAGAACTAAAGAAAATAGGGAAAATTATAGGTGAACACAAAGAGAATATCAATAGAGAGACAAAAATTATGGAAAGGAACTAAACAGAGCTAACAACCACAGTAACAGAAATTTAAAATTCCCTTGAGGGATTCAATAGCAGATTGAAACTGGCAGAAGAAAAAAATCAGTGAACATGAAGATAAGATGATTGAAATTATCCAGTCTGAGGAGCAGAAAAAACAAAGAATGAAGAAAAGTGAGCAGAGCCTGAGGAAACTGTGGGACACCATCAAGCATATCAATATATACATTGTGGAAGTCCCAGAAGGAGAAGAAGGAGAAAATGGAGCACAGAGAATATTCAAAGAAATTGTGGCTGAAAACTTCCCAAAGTTAACAAAAGACATGAATATGCATATCGAAGGTGCTCAATTAACTCCAAACAGGATAAACTCAAATAGACCCACTGTGCAATATATTATAATCAAAATGTCAAATGTCAAAGAGAAGGAGAGAATTCTGAAAGTTGCAAGAGAGAAGCAACATGTAACATGCAAGGAAACCTCAATAAGATTAAGTGCCAATTTCTCATCGTAAACCATGAAACAGCAGTGGGATGACATATTTCAAGTGCTGAGAGAAAAAATTGCCGACCAAGAATTCTATATCTGGAAAAAAAACTGTCTTTCAAAAATGAGAGACAGATTAAGACATTCCCAGATACAAGCTGAGGGAGTCTGTCACCACCAGACCAGCCCTACAAGAGATGCTAAAGAGAGTTCTGCAGGTTGAAAGGAAAGGGCATTAGACAATAGATCAAATCCACACAAAGAAATAGGGATCTCTGGTAGCGATAATGACATGTGTAAATATAAATGCTAGTACTATTATATTTTTGGTTTGTAATTCCACTTTTTACTTCATACAGGATCTAAAAGTGCATAAAATGTAATGATAAATCAGCAGTTTATAAATAATGTATAAACATGCAATTTGTGACAAGAACTACATAAAGGTGGGGGGACAGAGGTGCATAGGAACATAGTTTATGTATACCATTGACGTTAGGTTGATATATAAGCAAATAAGAGTGTTATAGATTTAGGATGTTATTTTTTTTCCTCTTAAACTATCCTTTTTAGTTATTTTTTTTTTAATTGAGAAGTTGTAGTTTACAGAGCAATCATGCATAAAATACAGGATTCCTATATACCACCCTATTATAACACCTTGCATTGGTGTAGTACTTTTGTTACAATTGATGAAAGCACATTTTTATAATTGTACTAGTAACTATAGTCCATGGTTTAACTTAGGGTTCACTGCATAGTACAGTTCCATTGATTTTTTATGTTTTTCTATTACCAAATAATCAACCTAAAATTTCCCCTTTTAACCACACTCAGATATATAGTTCAGTGCTGTTAATTATGTCCACAATGTTGTGCTACCATAAGATGTTAAATTTAAGCCCAATGGTAACTACAAAAAACAAAAAAAAATCAGAGAATATGCAAGTGCTTAGAGTCAGAAATTAGAGTACAGGTTGCCTGAATCTGGAGGAATAGGGGCAATGGTGAGTTAATGCATAATGGGTATAGGGTTTCTGTTTGGGGAGATGGGAAAGTTTTAGTAATGGAAGGGGGTGAAGGTATCACAGCAGTGTAAATATGACTAATACCACTGAACGGTATGCTTGGGAGTGGTTGACATGGGAAATTTTATATTGTATATTTGATCCCACCATTTGGAAAAAAAAGAATGAGCAACTAAAGAGACAATGACAGGGAGCAGATGTGGCTCAAGCAGTTGAGCATCCACCTCTCACATGGGAGATCCCAGGTTCGGCTCCCAGTGCCTCCTGAAAAAAAGCAAAAACAAACAACAAGCAAAAAAAAAAAAAAAACTAATTCAGGGAAGCCAACGTGGCTTAGTGGTTGAGCGCCAGCTTCCCAGAGCCAGATTCCCAAGGCCCCAGTACCTAAAAAAAAAAAAAAAAAAAATAGAAGAGAGAGATAATGACAATTAAATGCAATAAATGATCATGGACAGGATCTAACAATTGAGGAGAGAAGTCTCAAAAGGACATTTTTGGGACATATGAAAAAATTGGAACATAGACTTCTGTAAGCTTTATATGCATGTTAAATTTCTAGAACTTAAAAATTGTACCTAAGATGGTTACATAAGTAAATATCCTTATTCTTGGGAAATGTACATGGCAGTATCAAGTGTTCAAGGTGCATGATATATACAACCTACACTTAAGTGTTCAGAAAATGGATAGATAGATAGATAGATAGATAGATAGATAGATAGATTGATAGGGGAAAGAAAGAGAGAAAGAGGGAGGGAGGGAGGGAGGGAGGAAGGAAGGGGAAAGAAAGAAAAGAGAAAGAGAGAGACGGAGGGAGGGAGGGAGGGAGGGAGGGAGGAAGACTGCAAATGTGGCAAAATATTTAAATTGGTGGATCTGGGCATCTGGGAGGATAGGGGTATGTTGGAGTTCTCTGTACGGGATTTGTATTATTTTTGTGACTGTCCCCAAATTTTTTAAGTATTTCTAAATAAAATGTTTTTTAAAAGAATCACTAAGGTATGGGTTACCCAAGAGCTACCTACTAGATGCTCAATTTAGCAGGAAACTTTTCTGGCAGGTAGCTTGCTCCCTGAAAGAGCAGCCTTTTTATTGTAGGGTAGTCAAGAGACAAAGAGTCCTTCCTGGCAATAAGCAGAAGCCAGCATTCCTGAGCATGCCTCCCCCGGGCCTAAGTGTGCTACCTGGCACAACGCAGAGCCTCACAGCAGCCCCAAAGGCAATGCCTTCATTCCCCACCATCCTGGAACAGCATTCAGTAGCTCTCTAGAGGACTTCTGAGTCCTTCCATATAGAGCTGTCAAAAAGCTGATTAATTGATTGGTGATGAGGGCTCATTCTGCAGCCAGACACTGGATTCAGTCTGTGATTAGGGTCAGGGCTAAGTCTATGGCAGGGGCCAGGGATTGCATACCTGGCCAAGGTCAAGGTTACCATCTGTGCTTGGGTCTGAGATCCCGTGAACAGATTTTCTGCATGTAAAGCTTCCAGGCCCTTCCAGGGGTCATGCGGCAACCTTGGCCTCGTTATCAAACAATGCTCACCAACCAGCTGGGCCCATCTGGTTGATTATTAATCCAAAAGTGAAATGGAGGAAGCAGCCTTCTGGGGAATGAGCAGCTTTGGATCAAACAGCCTTCCAATCATGCCATCACATCCTCTTCCCTGCAGCCAGGAAAGCATCCTGCCCTCCTCTCTGCTATGGCCTTCAGTTCTTCCTCCCTTTGGCCAAACTGCCAGGCTTTGGCTGGAAACCAAGCCATGCTTCCTGTGGGGATAGAGAGGAGGCAGGTGGAAGGAAGAGCTGGGAGCAAAGAAAGGGCTTTGTAGGGGAGGGGCATGGTGAGGAAGTGGGTTTCATGGTGTCATCCAAGGTCCAGCTGAGCCCAGCTGTTACACCTGCCTCTTCCTTTCGGGTAGATAATTCTTATTTCATTCTCTACATGCCTTTGCACAGGCTATTCTTATTACACAGAAAGTCACTTCCCTCCAAATTCTACACAACCAAATTCTATTTCCCATTCTCTGTCCTTCACGACCCATTTCAGGTACAACTCCTTCCATGAAGCCTTCTCTCATCCATTCAGACTGGATTGACCACTCCCTCTTCTGACTTCCCTTGTTAGAGCTATTGGGGGCAGGTATAATCATTCCTATTAGACTGTGCACTCCTTGAGGTCAGGACCCAGGTTTGTTTCATGTCTGTGTCCCCTATAATGTAGAACTCTTAGACATATAACAAATTTAAGGTAAATGTTGATTTATGGAATGGATGGAAGGATGGATAGATGGATGGATGGATGGAAGGATGGATGGATGGATGGATGGATGGATGGATGGATGGATGGATGGATGGATGGATGGATACGTGGATTGAGGACTGCATTTGTGGATGAAAGGATGGTGTTATAGTCACAGGTTGAGTTCCTCAGGAAGCAGACTATTAACCTTGGGATCAACCCTTGTGGAAAGGAGGTGAAGGAAGCAGGATTGGGCAGAGGAAGAGGCTGCATTTCATGCCCAACACAGCCCTGGTCAACACCATGGAGAGCTCTGGAGCAAGAATGGCCCATCAGTGTTGTCCTGATGGGCCAACATGGTCAGGCCTTTATAACTGCATATCCATCAATCACTGGGTATAGGCTGCCTTTGGAAGGGGCATGACCTTGGGCAAGGCTGCTCTCTGCAGTTGCACTAAACCCTGAAGGAGCTGACAGGTAAAGGTTGTTTGCTTCTAGCCCTTCTAGGAGTTGGGGCCACAAATCATTCCTTAAAGGGGGATCTGGGCGGTGCCTCACAGTCTCCACCACAGATGGAGATGATGGATGATGGATAAATGAATGGTTGGCTAGAATGGATGGGTATAGGGTAGATTCATAGATGACATGTGAATAGATTATTGGCTGAATGGATACTTGGATGATGGATGGATGGATGGATGAGCATCTGAATGATGAATGAATGGATAAATGTATGGGTAAAAGCACAGATGCATGAATGATGGATGAATGGATTTACAAAGACATAAATTTACGGGTTATGAATGGTTGAATAGATGACTGGCAATGGATGCATGAATAGGTAAGACTTTCTCAACATTTCATGTCAGTTAAGTAACTGGGGGCTCCTGGTTACTCACTTGCTTTCTCCTTTTCCTTCAAGCAGATTCAAGCCAGGAGCTCAAACAGCAGCTTTAACAAATGGAATGATCTGGTGGGCAATATGTAGGGGCTGCTGAGAAACGTTGCCTGGATCTATAGCAATTTCCTGTACCTTACTAAGGCAGGAATGACCATAGACCCATCACAGGTATGAAGGTGGTTAGAGACAGCAAGCAAGCATTGCATAGCAATACAGACACCATGGGATCTTCTGTGGATGGCAACAGCCTGTTTGCTGCCATGAGGAAGGGCAAGTCTAACTCGAGTTGGGAGGAGGGGGATTTCCTCCTTCCACTAAAGGCCCAGCATGAGTATCCCCTTCAGGCCATGTCACCCTTTTAGCTGAAGGGACAACAGGACTGACTTCTGACAACAGCAGCACAAAGTCCCTATTTACACCATGGGTTTTGGCAACCTAATCCTCAGGCTGCTCTCTTCTTGTGACCCAGCCAGTGGGGGACACATTCGAGGTAGGTTCAGGCCTCAGAGAAGCTTTTGGGGGCCACAAAGATCAGGGCATCCATCAAGGGTTGGTGACAATACAATGACCAAGGTAGCTTGTTGTGCCATGTCTTGGGAGGTGGTGGTGCACAATTTCCACTCAGAGTGGGACAGAGCCACCAAAGAACTTGGGCTCAGGGAGAGTACTGAGCCTAGGGATGGGAAGCCCTAAGGAGGGTTATCTTTTCCTCTCTCCCTGAGTCATGCTTCTCCTAGCTTAAGATTCATTTTCCCCCTCTAGAATGCCCCCTCCAAGTCCAGGGATCCTCTCCTGTACCATCCCTTGCAGGGCTCTGAGGCTGGGTCTTCTCTGAATTTCTCTGGCCCTAGGAGGAGATGAAATAATGGAATATCAGGGTCAGAGGGGAAACACAGACATTATCCCCATACAATGTATGAACTTTCTGGACAACTTCCCAGTCTCAATTCACATACTCTCCTGATGACAAAACACTCTTGACTTACCTGGGCCAGACTTCCAATTTTAGAATTCCTTTAATTGTTTAACAATTCCTCCTTTTAGTCCAACTTTCTGTCTTCCATCTCTGGGGTTATGGACTGAAAGAACAAGGTAGATCCCTCTTAAAAACCAAAGCAGTTCTACTATCCTCATAGACCTTCTCTTCTCCAAGCCACACACTTCATGTGCCCCTTCTCAAACCCTAAGACAATGTTTCCTATATCCTGGCAATCCTAAGTCCCCTTCTTGGACATGTACCAGGTTATCTACATCCAGGCACCCAATGGAAATCAGTACTTCCAAGGGGTGTAGACCAGCGTGTAGTGGAACCAAACTCTTCCCTTCCTATTCTTCAGTGAATCCAGGCTAAGTCCATAGCAGCCACATCAGACTATTACCCCTAGACCATTTTCATATTAGCTACTGATGATCTACCTCCCCTCCTATTGCTGCTGTGGATGCTCCTTTTTGTGGTGCAATTGCAGGAGCCCTCATCATTTCTGTTAAATTTCTTCTTGTTAGGTTTGGTCAATCACTCAATTCTATCAAGATCTTTCTAGATCCTGGTTCTGTCATCAGCAAAAATGTATCATTCTTCCCAGTACCCTGTGTCTGCCAATCTGATGTGTCTGCCATTCTCTTTTTTTAGTTCTAGGGAAGGGGTCTTGTCTCCCTATTAGCCTACTGATCCTCTGTTATAGCCAGCCTCCAAAATAATCCCCAATGTTCGCTGCCTCCTAGTGTCCATATGGCATGGAACCAGAGCCTTCTGCCAACAGCCACATGAGTTAGCTTGGAAGTGGGTCCTTCAGTCATGCCCACAGCAGCCCCAGCCCACACCTTGACTGCAGCCTTGTACAAGACCCTGAGTCAGAATCACCCAACTAAGCCATGCAGAAATTGTAAGATAATAAACATTTGCAGTTTAAAGTCACTGAGTTTAGGGTAATTTGTTCCATGGTAATAGATAACTAATACACCCCTTTACACACATCAGAGAGGAGGAGTTGATAGGCCACATGTACTACGGGCAGGATCCCTGTGCATTTTTAAATGTTACTTGCATGGGATTAGCTCTTGTCTCTTCCTTTTCGATCAAAGTCATCTGATCAATGAGTCCATCTAGGGTCTTCCTTTCCTTTCTGCCCCAACTCTAACCCCATTATGGGAGGAACCCAGAGATTCCAGGCCTATCTTTGGGGGTTCTCCTCTCCTCTCACCTATGCTTCAGAAACAAGACGCTACATCTCTACATATGTTTTAGAACTTGGGCACATTTAATCTCTGCTTTCAGGTGGCTGCCTGGATTTGGACTTATAGAAAGGAAAAATTCCCTCTCCACACTATTTAAGTCTCAAGCTTAAGCTGTGTGGCCCAGTCCAGGTTATCAGAGAGCTCTTCACTGTCAATTCAGACACCAACCCAGCAAATAACAATAAAGTGATAATTTGACTTCACATTTGCTCTTTTTTTCTTGGGAACCTCATGGGGAGGAGTGGCTGTAGTGTGAGGTAGCGTTCTGCTCTTACCACCTCTTTAAACTGGAGCTTCCCAGCTGGTGAGCTGTGAATATGTTTTGGGTGTTTCCCAGAAATTGATCCCCGCGGATCTTAAGGTATTGATTCTCTCAAGCCTTGGAGCAGCCAGCTGGGACCTGGAACAGCCAGAGTCCAATCTAATCACTTGGGCTGTGAGCAGTTTCTTGAGATGTCCCCAGTGGAATGTATAAATATTAACAATTTCCATAAGGGTCATGATGTGACAAATATTCAACACTGACCTTGATAAATAAGCTTTGAATGACCCTACATACTTCATTCAAGTCATTGATAAAAATACTAAACAGTGCTAGGTCAAGGACAAAAGCCCAATCACCAGAAACCACCCTATGGATGGCCATGGAGTCATTCGTCAACACTGTGTGTGTTCATCTGAACACCAACCCACCCAGATATCTGCATGTCTATTCCATATTTCTCCATCTTTCCCGCAAGGATGTCATCACATATCTTGTCGAATATTTTGATGATTTTGTAATCCCACCTGAAGGAACGGGTTAATGCAATTATCATCAATGGCTGATAACACACAAAAATAGAATTGTTTGAGCATTACATACCCCGCAATGGAAGTACACAGCTCTACCTATGAAGACTGGTGCTGGTTATTCAGCTATGATCTTTCAGCTCCAAGCCCCATCCCCTCTCAGGCCCCTCTATACTCCGTGTATTGGTTTCTTGGGGTTGCTGTGACAAATTACCACAACCCTGGCACCTTAAAACAACAACAATGTATTCTCTCACAGTTGTGGAGGTAGAAGTCTGAACTCAAAGTGCCAGCAGGGCCGTGCTCCCACTAAAGGCTCTAGGGAAGAAACTTCCTTGCCTCTTCTGGTGGGTGCCCTCCATCCTTGGTGTCCCCTGACTTGTGGCAGCATACCTCCACTCTCTGCCTCCGTCATCACATGGTGTCCTCTCCTCTTCTTATAAGGACACCAACCATATTGGATGTAGGGCCCACCCTAATCCAGTATGAGCTTCTCTCAACCTAATGGCCTCGGCCAAGACCTTATTTCCAAGCAAAGTCACATAGTGAGGTTCCAGGTGGACATGAATTTTGGGAGGGAACACTATTCTCCCCAGTAAACTCTGCTTTGAGATGCTGGGGCTCACACTCTGAGAAACACTTTTCCCCTTGGCCGGTTAGTGTACTTAGGCTCTGGAGAAGCCTAGACAGCAGGAGAAAGGAGAAGGGGTTGCTCCTTCCTGCTTGTTTGCAGAATTCTGTCACCATGGTTCCAGCACTGTCCCTCAAAGAAACCAGCAGTAGTAGCTGGGTGATGCCCCCTCAAAAGTTGAGTCCCAGCCTTCCCTTCATGCTCCTTCCCTAAGGATGATGGCATCCTGTCATCTGCTGGAATGCCCAGGGCGGTCTCT
>JAKSZT010007815.1:3185011-3216185 GCA_026826555.1 Tolypeutes matacus | reverse complement strand
AAGTCTCTAGCTCTAACCACCAATTTGAGCTGCTAGTTCTGCAGCGATCAACAACTAATACAGGTGTGATAATGGTATTATGGTGGATTTTTTTTTTTTTTTTTTTTTTTTGAGATAGTGGAAAATTTACAAATGAAATAACATAGTGTGTAGGATTTGCTTCAAAAAATAATCAGGTGTGGGGAGAGAGGGTATGGTTGAGAGTGAAACAAGATGGGCCATGAGTTGAAAATTGTTGACAATAGGGATAGCTACTTTGGCTTCATTATATTATTCTCTCTATTCTATATGTTTTTTTTTTTTTTTTTTTTTTTTATATAAAAATAAAAAAAAAAAAAAAAAACTTGCTCAATTCCTATAGAGCTGTCAAAGGGAGAAATTATGTTATTTTTCAAGACTTATTTGTCTTTGTTTGCCATGGCTGCTATGACAAATACCACAGAATGGGTTGGCTTAAACAACAGGAATTTATCACCTCACAGCCAATGAGATGCTTGCTGGGACTGCTGGGAGAGCTGTGCTCTATTTCATGCTGGACTTGAACCTAGGAGACCCAGTCTGGAACTGCTGCTGCTTCTGTCTGTCAGGAGAGGGATGCCCACCTAAAAATAGTGCCTAGAGGGAAGAGAGAGATGGAGAGAGAGAAATTGGATCCTGTGGCATCATTTGAACTCTTGAATCAAGCCATACCTGAAATGGGAACTATCCCTAGACTTTTCAATAAATTTCCAACCCTAAAGAGGTTTTCTGTTATTTATAACAGAGAAACTTCTAGCCACATTTCTGTCTTTTCTTCCCTCTTTGAACCTGCCCTTTTAAGTCTGATGTCTTTGGATGCCATTCTCCTTTAAATCCTCATTGAATTATTTGGGATTGAAGGGTTAAAGTTGCAATTTTTTGCAACTTTCCAACCCTCTCTTAAGCAATCTCATGCCATGGATCATTCATATCATTCACTGAGTTTATCCATCATTCTCATTTTAAATCTTTGTCTTCCTAAGTCAGTGTTTTTCATCTGTGGACTGACTCAGGTAGACTCTTTTGCAGCTGCTCTGTTTCTCTAAGAGAGACAGACAGACACAGACCCACAGAAAGGGAACAGATTAGGATCTAATGGTTGTCAAGCCTACTCAGTAGCAGGAGCTCTGCCAGGTACATCTGTTATCACTTTTTCTCTTACCGTAACCCCATGGGGTATATGTATCATAAAGTCCATCTCACAGACAGGACAGCAAGTCATTTACCCAGTCACAGCAAAGGTTGGAGTAGCTAGAGGTCAAAGCAGCCTGGCTCCAAAGCCTCCCATTCTTTCTACTACGCCAAACTGCCCCTGCCCCAGGCTATTGTTTCCTCAGGAAGTGACTCTGGGGCACCCTCTAGGTTAAGTTCTAGAGAAGCAGCCCGTGTGGGCAGGTAGGAACTCAAGGAAAGAGTGGGAGGGATTGACTCAGTTTCCCCAAGGGGAGAAGCAAGCAGTATGGGACCTAGATGCCCCAGGTGTAGGCCTCTGGGAACGCACCCAGGTTGTCCCTGCCCTGCCTTTGTGGAGTCCTCTAGACAGCCATTGGCAGGGCACCAAAACTTCCAACCAGTGCCTCAGGGAAACACAAAGGAAGCCAGCGGGAGCAGGGAGGGCTGTGGATGGCCTCCACCTGCTCTAACTCTGCTCCCAGCATGTCTCCCCACCCCAGAAGGCCTTCCCAGGTCAGGCCACGTGAGGAGCTGCTCACTGTGGAGGGATGTCTCACTCTGCAGGACAACTTCCAGCCAGGGGCCCAGAACCCAAAGTCCTGCCCTTCACCGTTCTCTGTTTGAGTAGAGATTCTGGGAAAAGCCATCTGGGGCGCCCTGTTGCGGGGAAGGGCATGCTTCCTTGTTAGGGGAAGGGTGCTGACTCGGTATACTTTATTTACTGACCATTAAAGTTGGGGCTTAACAAATAAGAGTTTGTTCTGTTAGCCCCAACTATGCTATTATCAGCAGAGTAACACTTCCCAGAATCCTCAAGGCAAATGGATCCTGGACCCTCCCGCCTCTCCCAACCCTTCCCCCACCTCTTGAAAGCTTTGCATCCAGGTCCCCAAAAAGAGAAACCCTCTCTCATCACGTTCCCTTCAATAATGATAAAACAGCTGCCTTTTATTAGACATCTAAACACCATTATCTTTAACGTGAACCCTAGCCCTCTTAAGGTACGTTTTATTGTCCCCATTTTACATATGGAGAAACTGAGGCTCAGAGAAGTTTAGAAAATCATGTAGGCAGTTGGTGGAAGAGACGGGACTTGGTCCCAGGTTGTCTGACACTGCCCTTTCCACTATTCCACATCACCACTGGAAAGAAGGTGCCACATTCTCTCTGTGTCATCTCACCCAGGCCACGGGAAACAGCTGGGAGGAGGCAGAGGATGGGGGAATGGTCCCGGCTCGTATAAGCCCCTTTACACCTCAGTGTTACATAGTGTCATCTGTCTACCCCACTGGACAGTGAGCACCTCTGAGAGCTGGCTCTGCCCCCACCCCCTCAGGTGCCCCCGTGTTCTTCACGTGGTGCTTTCATTAGGGATAGAGAGACAGTTATATTCCTGGCTGCCCTTCGTCCTTTGAAGAACTTTACATTTGGGGAAGTTCCCTCTTTTTGCGTTCTGCCTCCCCAGGGTCTATTTCAGAACTCAATTCCCAGATTCTCTTAAAGCTAGATGCAGGCTCTGACCTGATTCAGAAGTGAGCCAACTGAGGAAACAGGCTCAGCACAGGCTTCTGTCTGGTCCAGCTCCCCAGCAGCAGTAGTTACAGGTCGGCTTCCATCACAGAAGGGACAGTGGCGGCAGTGAAGTCGGCTTCTTGGCATCCAGCTCCATGGCACCTGAAGCATGGAGAATTTCCACTAAGAGCCTGCCCTCAGGTCTGTTTCTACTGCCCTCCCAATGACTGTGAATTATCTAATGTAGTTTAATAAATCTCTTTTCTACTTAAACTAGCCATACTGGATTCCAATATTTGCAACTCAGTGACTCTTTGGCAAATAATCATTTAAAGATCACCTCTCACATTGGAGTCTGGAGAGGAAGCCCAGTACACGGCCGGGACGAGCCCTTCCTCTCTCCAGCTGCTCATCAGTTCCCTGCATTTCAAAGCAGGCAGGACATAGCCAAGGCAGGTGGCATCTGGCACCTGGGTGGCCAAAGTAAACATTTATTTGTTGTTGTCTTCCTAACTCGCCTGCGTCCCAGCATCCCTGAGCTGTTTTTGGAAATCCCCATCTGTTGAGCATTTTCATGCACCAGCCTCTGACCAGAGGGCTTGATGACTATTAGCTCATCTCATCTTCCCCGTGCCTTGGAAGATGGGTAATAGCAACGTCTTGCAGGTGAGGAAACTGAGCCTTAGCGGCGTTAAGCAGCTTTTCCCAGTCACAGCCAGGTAAAAGCAAGTTCAGGCTTAAACCCAGACTGTCTGGCTCAGAAACCAGACACCCTCAGCCCTTCTCTCTGCTGTACAAGGTGGCTTGTAGCCTTAGGAAGCCCAGGTGTCAGAAGGGGAAACAGCCAACTCCAGTAAATGCTACTGGTGGTTTGGGAATTAATGGCTGGACAAACTGGGGCTCCAGACGCTCTGATTTAGAATACGAATACTTAAAGCTATTATATGCTTCTCTTTTAAGAAACAAATGTTATGTAGAGTTTCAGGACACCTGTGGCTATTGCCTAAAACCACACAATGGTATGGGCAGTTCCTGCTCTCAGGGGCTTTCTCAAAGTCCCGAGGGTCAGAGCAACAATTTTTGTTTTTGCTAGAGGAGCCCAAGCCGGCCCCAAGAACCCCCTTCCCCAGTCTTCCTCCCATTCCTGCCTCAGCTTCCAGGCTGGGGCTGTTGGCAGGAAGCTGGAGGTGTCTGGGGGAGCCAAAGGCACAAATAGGGAACACTTCCTCTCAGATAAATCTCCTCTCCTCTGACAGAATAATTGTCCTGGACGACTAGGGGAGGCAAGAGAGGCCGTGTCAGCTCAGCCGCTAAGGTCTTCCCCACAACACACAGAACTCATTTACAGGGCTGTGTTGGAGGCTCTGCGACAGGCTGTTTGAGGCTTCAACCTTGGCTCAGTGCTTATTGGCGTGAACACTGACCTTTCCCTGAAGAGATACAGAGCAGGTGCCAGGCAGGTTTGGTCTACTTAGGGTCTGGGTCTCCAGCTCAGAATTTGGAAACTAGAAACCAGTGGGCTAAATCTAGCCCCTGTGGTGGTGGGGTGTGGGGGGGTGGTAAGTGTTTTTATTGTGAGGGGGTGGACTGACAAAGTGGGTCCCAGGAAAAAAATGTATTTTTTAAAATTATTTGTTAGCACTTTCGATTTGGGAGATTTCACAGAACAATCCAGATTCCGGTTTCTCTTGAAATATCAGAAGATCTGGCTCCTCCAAGCCTGCATTCCCACCTGGCATCTCTTGGTCAGAGTGGAGAAATGGCTGCTGCCTTTAGATGGGGCTCATGCTCTCCAGTTCACCACAGATCCCACCACTCCCTGCTGTCTGCCCAGCCCTGGAGCAGAGAACAACCTTCCATTTATCAACATTCCTGGCTATCGTCTCTTCAATGGTGGGTGTTAAGAAAGAGGGACAGGGACGTGTAGGCCATGAGAGTGTTCCAGGCAGAGAGAATAGCAACAGCCTAGAGGTGCAGAGACGAGGGTGGGGGAACTGCAAGTTCCATCGGTGTCTGGCATAGCACCCACACACCTGGGGAGGGAGGGGGAAGAACCATGCCAGAATCCTGGTTTCGAGGGACTCACATTTCATTTATAAATTTGCATCATGCGTAGAGTACCTGTACAGCCCGGCTTTCCCCAGGACTGTCCCATATCAGAATCCATCCCATCATTAGACCCCACGCTTGGTTTGTGGCTGGAAAACTACCACAGTCATTACTACACATGAGTGGTCAGCCAGTGTTATGGGCATGGGGCTTGAAGAGCAAGGGATCCTGTAAGAGTAGACCTTAAGTCTGTTTAGTCAGACTAAAGATGCAAATACACCATTACCAGAAATTTCATCCTGGATGTAGATCCAAGAGAAATTGCCACACAGTTCTATAAAGAGAGGGTCAGGATGTCCACTGCAATGTTGTCTAAGGCAAGGGAGAGGGTTTGTCTACGATGTGAACTGTGGCCTATGGTTGGTGGCAGGGCCCCAGGATGTGTAAGTCCATTGAGGGTGGTGGGCCACACTTGTGGGAGATGTTTGTGTGGGATGTGGTGGGAGGTGTGGGAGGTGGGCAACATGGGAATCCCAGTGGGTTCCGTGTTATATTTTGGGTAATCTAAGCACCTCTTAAAATATATTTATATATATATATAAATAACATTTTTGTAAGCAAATGCACATATATGCATATATAGTTATATATCATTTTACAAATAGTGGTATGTATTGTGAAAATTTTGATTTTTACCCACAATAAAAAATAAATTAATTTAAAAAAATAAATAAAAGCAACAACAAAAAGAAAAAAAAAAAGTCACGTGACTGTAGCTGTGAGGGTCCCTTTCTGAGGTCTCAGTTTGGTTCCACTGGTCGATCTGTCTGTCTTTATGCCAGTTCCAGGCTGTTGAAGCCTCCAACTCTGTTCTTTTTTAAGATATTTTTGGCTATTCAGGGCCCCTTAGCCTTCCAAATAAAATGATAATTGATTTTTCCATTTCTGGGGGAAAAAAAAAAAAAAAAATGTTGGGATTTTTATTGGGATTGTGTTGAATCAATACATCAGTTTGGGTGGAACTGACATCTTAACGATAATTAGTCCTCCAGTCCATGAGCACAGAATGTCCTTCCATTTACTTAAGTCTTCTTTGGTTTCTTTTATCAATGTTTTGAAGTTTTCTGAATACAGGTCCTTCATACCATCAGCAAATAGTGAAAGTTTTACTTCTTCCTTTCCTGTTTGGGTGACTTTTATTTCTTTATCTAGCCTAATTGTTCTAGCTAGAAATTCCAGCACAATATTGAATAACAGTGGTGACAGTTGGCATCCTTGCCTTGTTCCTGATCTCAGTGGGAAAGCTTTCAGTCATTCATCATTGAGCACAATGCTGGCTGTAGGTTTTTCATATACATACTTTATCATATTGAAAAAGCTTCCTTTTATCCCTATCTTCTGGAGCGTTTTTATCAATTTATCAGTGTGGTTTATTACACTAATTGATTTTCTTGTGTTGAGCCACACTTGCATACCTGGGATAAAGCCCACTAGATCATGATATATAATTCTTCTAATGCGCTTTTAGGTTCAGTTTGCAAGTATTTTTTTTAGGATTTTTGCATCTATATTCATTGTAGATAATGGTCTTTAATTTCTTTTTTCATAGTATCTTTATCTGATTTGGTATTAGGATGATGTTGGCTTCATAAAATGAGTTTGGTCATGTTCATTCTTGTTCAATTTTTTGGAAGAGCTTGAACAAGAATAGTATTAGATCGTCTTTGAATGATTGGTAGAATTCACCTGTGAAGCCATTTTGTCCCAGGCTTTCCATCTTTGGGAGGCTTTTGATGACTGTTTCAGTCTCTTCACTTGTGATTATTTGTTAAGGTCGTCTATTTCTTCTAGGGTCAGTGTAGGTGATCCGTGTGTTTCTAGGAATTTGTCCATCTCGTCTACATTGTCTAGTTTTTTGGCATACAGTTGTTCATAGTATCCTCTTGTGATCACTATTATTTCTGTGGGGTCAGTGGTAATGTCCCCTCTCTTATTTCTGATTTTATTTCTTTGTGTCGTTTCTCTTTTTTTCTTCGTCAGTTTAGCTAAGGGTTTGTCGATTTTGTTGACCTTCTCAAAGAACCAACTTTTGGTTTTGTTGCTGCTCTCTATTATTTTTTTGTTCTCCATATCATAAATTTCTGCTCTGATCCTTACTATTTCTTTCCTTCAGCTTGGTTTGGGATTAGTTTGCTATTCTTTTTCCAGTTCCTCTGGGTGTACACTTAGATCTTCAATTTTAGCTCTTTCTTCTTTTTTAATGTAAGTATTGAGGGCTATAAATTTCCCTCTCAGCACTGCCTTTGTGGTGTCCCATAGGTTTTGATATGTTGTGTTCTCATTTTTATTTGTCTCAAGATATTTGCTGAATTCTTTTACCATTTCTTCTTTGAATCACTGATTAAGTGTTGTTTAATCCCCACATATTTATGGATTTTCCCTTTTTCCATCCATTATTGATTTCCAGCTTCATTCTGTTATGATCAGAGAAAGTGTTTTGTATAATTTCAATCTTTTTTTAAATTTATTGAGACTTGTCCCGTGACCCAACATAAGGTCTTCTTGGAGAAGGATCCATGAGCACTTAAAAAGAATGTATGATCTGCTGTTTTGGGGTGCAATGCTCTGTAGATGTCTGTTAGGTCGAGTTCATTTATCATATTACTCAAATATCTGTTTCTTTCTTTATCTTCTGTCCAGATGTTCTATCCAATACGGAGAGTGGGATATTGAAGTCTCCAACTATTATTGTAGCGACATCTATTTCTTCCTTAAGTTTTTTTTTTTCAAGATTTTATTTATTTATTCATTTATCCCCCCCTTGCTGCTTGTGCTCGCTGGGTCAGCTAACCACGCCGGGCAGGCGGGCTTGCCTTCACCAGGAGGCCCCAGGAACCGAACCCGGGGCCTCCCATATGGTAAATGGGAGCCGTACTGATTGAGCCACAGCCACTTCCCTCTTCCTTAAGTTTTGCCAGTATGTGTCTCATGTATCTTGTGGCACTCAGGTTAGGTACATAAATATTTAGTACAGTTATTTCTTCTTGGTGAATTGCCCCTTTTATTAATATATAATAACCTTCTTCATCCCTTATAATAGTTTTGCATTTAAAATATATTTTGTCCAATATTAGTATCGCTACTCCAGATCCTTTTTGGTTACTATTTGCACGGAATAACTTTTTCCAACGTTACCCTTTTAACCTAGTTGTGTCCTTATGTCTGAGGTGCGTCTCTTGTAGACAACATATAGATGTCTCATATTTTTTTTTATCCACTCCATCAGTCTATGTCTTTTAATTGGGGAGTTCAAACCATTAACATACAAAGTTATTACTGTAAAGGCATCACTTACTTCATCCATTTTGTCCTTTGGCTTTCTGTTGTCATATCATACTATTGTCTGTCTTTTACCCTTTAATTTACCCTTCCTAATAATCTTCATTTCTATATTCTTCTCCAAGTCTCTTGCCCTTGTTTTTTCCTTTCAGGCTGCAGCACTTTCTTTAGTATATCTTGTAATTCTTGTCTTTTGGTAACATATTCTATCAGGTATTGTTTTTCTGTGAAGACTTTGAACTCACCCTTATTTTTGAAAGACAGTTTTTCCAGGTACAGAATTTTGGCTGGCAGTTTTTCTTTCAGTACCTTAAATACATCATACCACTTTCTTCTCACCTCCATGGCTTCTGATGAGAGGTTGGCACTTAATCTGATTGAGGTTCTCTTGTATGTGATTCTTTGCTTTTCTCTTGCTGCTTTTAGACTTCTCTCTTTATCTCTGATATTTGTCATTCTGAATACTAGGTGTTTCAGGGTAGATCTATTCAGATTTATTCTGTTTGGGGTGCATTGTCCTTCTTGGATATTGATATGTATGTCTTTTATAAGGATTGGGAAGTTTTAGGTCATTATTTCCTCAAATATTCTTTCTGCCCCTTTTCCATTCTCTTTTCCTTCTCAGACACCAATATTGCATATGTTTGTGCATTTCACATTGTTATTCAATTCCGAGACCCTGTTCCATTTTTTCCCTTCTTTTCTCTTTCTGTTCTCCTATCTTTTCCAGCTCAGATGTTCTGTCTTCAAAATCACTAATTCTGCCTTCATGCAATTCAAATCTGCTCTTATGTGCCTCTAATTTATTTTTTTTCCCCTTGTTTAGGTTTATTTTTTTTTCCTCCTTTATCTAGTTTTGTAAGTTTGAATTTTATATTATTTATTTGAGAACTTTATATTATTTTTTAACAAATCAATTTCATTGGTACATATTAATAAAGCAATTTATTTTTAATTTAATTTTTAATCTCATCCATCATGTCTTTCATTCCCATAAGTTCTGTTACCTTTTTTGCAGGTTTTCAAATTGTTCTTTATGCTCACTCAATGTTTTCTTTTTTTTTTTGATCAGTGTTTTCTTAATATCCTTTATCTCTTTAGTCATATTTTCTTTTAATTCTTTGAATTGATTTAGGAGATTTGTGTGATTATAATTTATTAATTATCTTAAATCCTGCATCTTTTCAGAATATTTGGTTTGTTCCTTTGACTGGGCCATCTCTTCCTGTTTCCTAGTATGGCTTGTAATTTTTTGCTGATGTCTAGCCATTTGAATATGTTGGTGAATTTACTCTGATGGCCAATTTCTCTCTCTTGTCTATTTTTTTTTTTTTCACAGCTCTTCCTTAATATTTGGGTCAACTTATTCTAAGTCTTTAAAATTGCCCAGCTTGGGAAGCGGATGTGGCTCAAGCAGTTGGGCACCCTCCCACCACATAGGAGGTCCTGAGTTCAGTTCCCAGTGCCTCTTAGAGAAGATGAGCAAGACAGCGAGCTGACACAGTGAGCTGACAGAACAAGATGACACAACAAAATGACTCAAAGAGATGACAAGGAGGAAACACAATGAGAGACACAACAAGCAGCAGTGGAGGTAGCTCAAGCCATTGGGTGCTTCCCTCCCATGTGGGAGGTCCTGGGTTCGGTTCCCAGGTGCCTCCTAAAAAGAAGAGCACACAATGAGCAAACAACAAGGGAGGGAGAAATAAATAAAATAAAATAAAATGTCTTTTTTTTAAAATTGCCCAGCTTAAGTTATCAGAATCAGGTCAGGGACTCACTAATAGGGCATAGATTTTTCTCCCAGGAGTTAGGGTACAGAGAGCCCCAAAAGCAGTTTTTATCCATGCAATTACAGACCAGCCAGCAGATGGCACTCATCAGTGCACCTTTCCATGGAGGTGTTTCAATCTCTGCTTTCCTGTGTTTTGGTCTGGCCAGAGCCTAGATTCAAAGTAAACTCTGCCAGCTGAATTCACTGAATAGAAGCCACTTGACTCTCCTCCTTTTCCCTTGTAACAGCTGATGGGGGAAGATGTCTGTTCCCCTCTCAGTTTGTTGCAGTGAACCAGGGATTAATATCTCGGGGGTGGGGCACCACGGGGGCTTGGTAACTCAGGTTTGTTGTTTCGGGTTCTTCGTCTCTCTGTCCCTCAACCTCCTGGTAGTTATGTAGCACTGTCCTGGTCTGCTGACTCCTAAAGCAAGTCCTTTGAACAGCTTTTGGCTCTATCTCCTTTGTTTTTGTGAAAGAGTTAAACCCTGCCTGCTTACTCTGACACCATCTTCCTGGAACTCCCCCAGATAACAGTTTTAATGCTATTTTCTATAATAAGCTTTCTTGGTTATTTCCTTGTCATTTCATTTATTAATTATGCCCATTTGGTACAGAATTGTTGATTTATGTACACAGAATTTAGTCTTTTTCTGCCTCAGGTTGCTGTTTTCTCTGAGAGTCAGATTTATTTTAAAAAGTTAAAGAGGTCACAGCCACCCAAACCCCAGGCATCTGACAGGACTTGGTTGCAAAACAACCACCAAAAATACACCTCAGGGAGATGAGGGGCAAAAATCATAATGTCAACTCTCATTAATTGGGCAGTAAACTACTGCATGTCAGGTACTGGGCTGAGAACTTGACAAAGTGTGAGTCCACATGCAGCAAGTCCATGAGATGAGTCTTTACTAATATCATTGTATGCATGCAAGACTGAGGCTCAGAAAGGCTAAATAATTTGCCTATGCTCCTAGAGTTAGTAAGTGGTAGAGCTAAGATTTAAACCCAAGTTGTCATGACTCCAAAGCCCAGGCACAAGCCCCACACCCCCTATTCCAACTGACTTGTAAAAGTTAGATTCAAGCTGCTAGCAGTACAAGAGGTAAGGCAAATGTACCGCTGGAGCCCTAAAAGAAAGTCTTAACCAGTTGTGGTCAGAGTGTGTGGTGTTGTGATGCATCATCCTTTTGGAGAGACCCTGAGGTTTTCTGTGCTATGCAGGAGCCAGGGGTGTGGGAGACTCCAAGCCGGGGCTTGTTCCTAGCAGTCCTGTGTGCAGAGGTCCTATGTCTCTGGGAGACTGGGTATGCCCCTGAGTACACTGAATCCTCCTATTCTCTATCATAATTTTGCCCCAAACAGGAAAGGCAGCTCTGCCTTGGAAGCGCATCCCCAAGTCAGGCCAGCCATGCTCTGCCCAGCACTAGGGCTGCATAGCAACAGTTAGATTTTTCACTAAAGAAGGGGTCCCTCAAAGAAAGAGAGGAGATGGGAGGGAGGTGGTAGGGGAGATTCTTGGAGAGTGTAGTGATTCACCTTGTTCTCTCCCCCACCAGACAGAGGGTCCCTAGTCAGTTCAGAGAAGTGGATAGCATAGAGTGGGTCTGGAGCAAGACTTCCGCAGGTACTTCATGCCTCAACACACAGAGAAAACTATAAAATTTGCATAGCACATTGGGGTAAACTGGAGGTAATTTGGGAGCATTTTTAAGGAGTTGGGTGAAAAAATGTGTTACATTTTCATTATAGTATGTAATTTTGATAAGAAAAATAAGTACAAAGTAATAGGGATAATATTAAATATTGAATATGTATAGAACTTCCCAATAAATTCTTTTCAAAAATTTTAATGAGAAATTTGTGCTTTCTTCCATGAACACAATTTTTTAATATCAGGTTTTATGCGTGACAAATGGCCATACACAATTCCTGATCGGAGCTTTTTAATGATCTCTTCAAATTCTTGAAAATCACTATCAACAGGAAACTTTTGTTCATGCAAAAATGTAAAACCACTTTATAACCATTCAAAAATGTATAACACTTGAAATTGTATTGAAAGAATCTAACAGCTCTTCCTTTTCTTTCTTTGACAAATGTAATGTTGAAATTTCTTGTGATAATGTGAATGGATTGTGAATACAATCAAACTTTTTATATCAAGTATTTCAAAATAATGATGAAGTTCTAATTTGCTGAACATGCACATATTGTTAGAGCCTCCTCCCTGTAGCTAACATGGATGCTACCAAAAGGGCTCATCACAATGGGTCTAAGTAGCCATTTTATGTAAAGACAGGGATTCAGAGCTTGCTCCTAGAGCTGCTCCACCCTGGAGTCCCTGCCCAGCTTCCCTGTCACCCCCTTCGTGATTCAGCTCACCTTGGACCAGGCACTATGCTTCCAGGACACCTGGAATGTGAACTCCTCTGGCAGTTACAGGAGTTCCATGTCCATGATCAGTAGCTCCAGGCTCTGCAGCTGTTCGTCCATGCAGGTGCCCAGGTGGCAAAGCACCTCCCTACCGATGCCCAGCCCAAAATAGTGCTAGATGTGGCCCCTCCTTGTGAAGCTCCTAGGTGATGTAGGTGCTAGCAGTCCATGGACCACACTTAGAGTGGTAAGGGTTTGGACCACAACACTGAGCAGGCCAAGGACAAGGCTCCATCACTGTAAGAGAGGAAACCACAGCCAAAGCCCCAGACAAGCCAGGAAAAGAACAGAGAAGGGTCACTGAAACCCATCCTCATCATGTGAAAAACATCCATCCTCAAAGGCCAACAGGGTCACCTATGGAGACAGATTTCCCATTGCCTCAAGGCCACACTGAGTGGAGACCAGTAGACATCAGCTGGACCTTGGCATAGGACATTACAGAGACTTCTAGGCAGTGGTGAACTCATCAGGCAAGATCCCCAACCTCAAGATGCTTCCAGGTTGGCTGATATTTCATGCAGCTAAAGGTATGTGCATATATGCTCATTCATTCCCTCATTCATTCATTCTTTACCAAATAGTATCTAAGAACCTATGTGTAAAGTAGTGGAGAAGAATACTAAGAATGACTCCAGTACTCCAGTTTTTAGCAAAATGAAGTGCTAGGTCCCTAGAATGACACAACTATTGAAAACAAACTTAAATTTCTGGATAAAATGATAATGTCTTCTTAAATGTAACATAGCTGGCAAGAAAGTAAATAATACACAAGACCAAAAAAATGCAGTTAAGGCAGGAACCAGAGAGGGAAGAAGGGAGCAGCAGTTGATATTTCCTCTGAGGGTGGGGATTTACTGAATCCTGTGAAACGGAGCTTTGGTTTTCATGGCATCCTAGGGCCAAGGGAAGAGCTAAAAAAATCCCAGGGTCTGCCCAAGGTGGGAAGTCTGACAGGAGTTTCTGCCACCAAATAGGTGAGACTTCAAAGGGCTATATCCTAAGGTTAAGGATGAAGGAGAAATGCCAAGAAGCATTTCCCTTCCCAGGGGGGACTGCAAGGAAAATTGTCTTAAAACTAAGAAATAAGTGGAAGATGGAAAAGTAACTACTACGAATTTGGAGCCATCAACCATCCCTTACACAACTTTGTAACCTGAATTCACACCATTTGGGTGGTCCAAAAACCCCACGAGCCAAGACCTTAATTTAGAGTGGCTCCAGTCTGGTAGTGTCCTCAGTGTCCTGGCAGAAGCAAAAAACAAATATTCATTGGAAGAACCCTCTGTCATTCCAGTCTCAAGAATTTCCACAAGTGAAAATCCAAGGAAGGGAAGTGGCTGTGGCTCAATTGGTTAGGCTCTCATTTACCATATGGGAGGCCCCGGGTTCGATTCCCGGGGTCTCCTGGTGAAGGCAAGCTGGCCCACACGGCGCGGTGAGGTGGCACAGCAAGATGATGCAACAAAGGGAGACAAGCAGACACACAAAAACACAAAGCAAGTGGACACAGTGAGCACAAGCTGCAAGGGGAGGGGGTGTAAATAAAAATAAATCTTTTTTTAAAAATCCAGGGGAAATGACCAACTTGCAGTGCAAAAGTAACCAAATACAAGGAAACAAAGCCTCATGACTGAAAACCAATACAAACAACTGACAGCAGAACAGACCTGAAAAGCTTCAGATAATGGAATTATCATACAAATTGTAAAATAATTTTGTGTACTATTTTTAAAGAAATAAAAAATAAGTTTGAAAGTATGTGCAGTAAATAAGAAACAGCAAAGAATAACTAATCAGATTTTAAAAAGAAAAAAAGAACTTCTAGAAATGAAAAATATTATAACTGAAACTAAATACTCAATGGTTATACTTAACAGCATATTAGACACAGCTAAAGAAGGAACTGGTGAACTGGAAGATAATTATGAAGAAAATATCTAGAAATAAGCCCTAAAAGACAAAGATAGAAAAGTAAATGAGAGGTTAAATATTATAATAAAGGATAAAGTTAAAAGAAAAAAAAAAAAGGTCTAATGTATGGCTAATTAGAGTTCCCAGAGGGAAAGTGCTAGAAGATGAGGCAGAGGCAGTATTTTAAAAACTAATAGCTGGGAAATTTTCAGAAATGAGGAGCCCACACTTTCAAAAGCCCAGGAAATCCAAGCAGGTTAAATAAAAAGTAGTCTACACTTCAACCCATCATAGTAAACTGTAAAACCCAAAGTCAATGAGAAGATATTTAAAGCAGCCAGAGAGAAAAGATGCAAAATTTTAAAAGGAATCCCTCTCCTCAACACTGACCAATCTCATCAGCAATTATGAAAATGAAGTGATATTTTCAACATGTTAAGAAAAAATAGTAAATAACAGCCAACACAAAAATTATACTCAGGGAAGAGATCTTGAAAGAACAAAAGTAAGTTAAAGGGGGACAGATG
Organism: Tolypeutes matacus; assembly: GCA_026826555.1. Taxonomy (NCBI): domain Eukaryota; kingdom Metazoa; phylum Chordata; class Mammalia; order Cingulata; family Chlamyphoridae; genus Tolypeutes; species Tolypeutes matacus. The sequence goes on along the minus strand of JAKSZT010007815.1, from coordinate 3,201,443 downwards.
TAGCACAAATGATTGGGCGTCCATCTCCCATATGGAGGGACCCGGGTTCGATCCCCGGAACCTCCCAATAAAAAAAAAAAAAGTAAGTTAAAGACATTTTCATATATACAAAAATTGAGCATTTGCTATTAGCATACCTTCACTGAAAGAAGTACTACAGGAAACAACAAGAAAGGAATCCCCCCCAAAAAAAAATAGATTTGAGAGGAAAGACAAAATGAAGTCCATATTAAGTGGTAACTATATGGGTAAATCTAATCAAATATTGACTATATAAAATTATATAAAAAGTAATATAAAAGCATATTTTTTAAGATAGAATTAAAATCCATAGCAAGAGACTTCCACTTCTGCTCATGAAGGATTGAACTGCTAGAGGAATTGCCTTCCCAGCATAAAAATTTAAGAAAATTGACCAAAAAAAGAAACAATAGTTTTCAGACATTGAACAACAAGCAGCACAGGACTGTGATCCCTGAGAGAAAGGAAAAAGTGAGATGAGCCCTGTGATTGCGCCAACTAACTGCCTAGAGTCAGTTTCCAGACTGTGTGCAGGGAGGGGTAATGCAAACAGAGCCCAGTGGTCTCACTGAGTTGGGTAGACAAATATAAGATTTTAAAGAGACCGACAGAGAAAAAGAGAGAGAGATCCAGAACACTGCAGAGGGGTTCCTTTAAGTCTTTCGTTGAGTAATGATCTACACATGCATGGGGTACAACTCCACAAGGTCAGTAATGAATCATTGGAAAGCAGTAAACTGATCAATTCCAGGAGCCCAAACAGGGAGGGAATAGCTCATATTCCCACCTGCAAGAGTGGTGACATCACACAATACAAGGGACCTTGGGTAGAGTCCTTAGAAGGGTCACAATTTATTAGTGGCACTAAATTAACTATGCTTTCAACCCACCATAATAAAGCCCAAAATTGAGCCCTGAAGGGATCAGAAAACTCCCAAATAAGTTAATCATGCACCAGAATGAAGTCCAACACTCTCTAAAGGAATCCAACAAAATCTAGCATTCAACAACATAAAATGCATAATGTGCATATGTCATTTTATTGACTCTTAGCTCTGAATACACCTTTCTTTGTTCTGCTTTGTGATATAGAGCTGGACCCTGTAAATATTTTTCCATTTCCAACTGATTCAGTGTTAGATTTTGTCCATAAAGGGTGCTAGAGAGTTACTGCAAGGCCATAGCTAAGGAAGTAGCTCCTCTTCCTGATTCTGGTCTGATTAATCTCCATAACAGTCAATTGTGTTCAGGAGGCCTAGTGCCACTCACTCTGCAGCAAGTTCTTCAGCAACCCAACACACCACTTCCTGCAGAACAGTTCTGGTCCACTGGAATCCCAGCCTATTGACCACTCAACAGAAAGATCCCTGTGACAGCTATACACATCTGCACCATCTGTGAGGTTTTTAGCCATCCAGTAGACTGCTCCTATGGCACACCCACACTCTGGCACACCCTCTCTAAGGAGATATGAATCTCAGCCTTAGGACAGGGAAGGAGTAGGATGCCTCTTCCAAGTTCCTAATTCCTTCCTTGTTAATCTCCCTTAGTCTTAGAAGAAGTAGACTTCCAGCATTTTCTATTACTGTATTCCTCTTTTACCACTTAATTTTAGTAATTAACTGCATTTTACAAGTTAATAATTCTTTATATTAAGTTTTCTCTGTTCAAATCACTGGTGTGGTTTCTGTATTTGACTAGCTACTGACTGATACATCCAACATCTAATCAAAAATTACCAGGCATGCAAGAAAGCAGGAAAATATGAATCATAAAAAGGAGAAAATTCAATCAATAAAAACAGACCCAGATATAACAGAAAGAATAGAATTAGTCAACAAGGATATTATACCATCTTTTACATATCTTATATTTTATACACAAAGACAGTTATTTAAAACTTTTATTAACAGGTGCTTACAGTTTGTTGACTTTTTTAAAATCAAGTTGTAAACTTTTATTAAAAATTGGGTTCTTTAAAAAATCTCAATTTGACTAGGTAGGAAACAATTTAAAAATCTTTAAAGGTATATTTGAGGGAAGCGGCTGTGGCTCAATCAGTAGGGCTCCCGTTTACCATATGGGAGGCCCCGGGTTCAGTTCCCGGGGCCTCCTGGTGAAGGCAAGCCCGCCCACGTGGCGTGGTTAGCTGACCCAGCGAGCACAAGCAGCAAGGGGGGGGGGTAAATGAATAAATAAATAAAATCTTAAAAAAATAAAAAAAATAAAGGTATATTTGAGAAAACCCAGCCTATTTTAAAAATACATTTATCATTACCAAAAAAAAGACATCATTACCAAAAAGAGAGAGATTTTTATAAGAATTGTCTTATGCGACTGACGGGATTGGCAAGTCCAAAGTCTATAGTGCAGGCCGCAAGCTGGAAACTCTGATGAATGTTTTTGATGAATTCCCCAGAAGCAGGCTGGTTGAAGTAGAGATAGAAATTCTCTCTTTTGGCTGCTGAAACCATTACTTCTCCTTTTAAGGCCTTCAACTGATTGGATATGACTTCTCTCATTGTTGAAGGCAATCTCCTCAATTGATTGTAGGTAAAATCAGCCATAGATGCAATCAACTTACTGATGACTTAAATCCATGAAATATCCTAGTACAGTAACAATCAGGCCAGTGTTTCCTTGACCAAACAACAGCACACCATAACCTAGCCAAACTGACACAAGAACTTAACCATCATAAACCCCATTCCAAATAGATAATACAGATAGTTTTAGTTATCTGGCCAACAGGAAAAGCAAGCACTTATGGTTTTCAGTTCCAATCTCTTGTTCATTTGTTATTGCTGGAATTTCATATTTACTTCTTTTTGTTAGATGACTAAAGCAGATGATGGTAGAGATGGTAAGCTGGCATTTACTCAGCCCTTCCCTGCTCAGCCTCAGGAGCAGATGAAATCTCAGCTGGTGGATTGGCTCCTTTCGTCTCTTTGTCATCTTGTGGTTTAAGGTTTTATGGGTATCTGCATCAACAACGAAGTTGCAGCAGTACCAATGTTGAGGTAGCTGCTGACCTTGTGTCATCTCCTTGATTCTCCTTATCCTCTTCATTGCTGTCCTCTCTAGGATGACTTTGGCAAGGAGGGCCCTGGTGAAATCATGGATTCTAACCCCAATACATATTCTGTCTCACTGGTCTACCTCGTTCTCCTGCACCCTGGTTGTCAACATCTTCCATTATTTCTCCCTGCACAAGAGGGTTGGAATTCTGTGGATGAGGCCCATAAGGTCTCTGCATGTAGTAAGGTAGGAACCATCACCTGCAGAAGGGCCAGTGCTGTTGCCTGGCATTTGGGAGCACTCTCCAATCCCTTGTTCTTTTCCCCACTCTCACTATGCTGGCAATTCTGCTTGTAATTGTGTGGAGGACCCCTATGACATAAATAACATCTATAATGGTTATGGTATGAGGCATATTTACTGTCTCATACTGGAACTCCACCAGGATCTGTAATATTTGCTGCCACCTCACCCTTTCTCCTTCTACAACCTCGAACTCCACTGTCTCTCCATCTCCGACATTGCAAAGGTACTTCTTGGGGTTATTCTTCTTAATGGCAGTCTCGTATACAAATACATATTCCTGATGTCATTACTGTTTATGAAACCATATCTGTTTCTTTTGTTGAACAATTCTATTGTTCCCAAAACCTTCCTTTCAATTACCTTCTTGTCCTCACCAGTGGGTGCTGCCAATGGAGGCTATATGGGCTGCCAGTCCCTGTACCACTGCTCATGGTGCCAGGCTTGGCGTCAGCAGGGCTGAGGGTAGGAAGGTTGGGGGGAGTGGCAGACAGCTGCTGAGTCTCAGCCTTGCTGCTCGTGGTTGTAGTGGTGGTAGTGGATACCAGTGTGGCAGCTCCATCTCCTCCTGGGGTGTAATGGTAACCAGGCTTGCAGCAGCAGTGGGGCTGCTCAGATTCTTCTGGGGTCCACTCTCTGCTCCTGCTACAGATTGAACTCTACTACATATATTATAAATATGCTCAAAAATGTAAAGGAAAACATGAACACAATGAAAAGAAAATGGAAGATATCTTTAAAAAAAAAAAAAAAAAAAGACCATATAGAGACAAAAAAATACAAATCTGAAATGAAATATACACTGGACAGGACTAACAGCAATTAGACATTGCAGAAGAAAAGAGCCATCAACTTAAATACATAGCAGTAGAAACTATCCAAATTTAGCACAAAGAAGAAAAAGACCAGGAAAAAAAAAAAAAATGAACAGAGTATCAGTCACCTGTAGGACAATATCAAGTAGTCTAACATATGTGTAATTGGAGTTTCAGGAAAGGAGGGACAGAAAAAAATATTTGAAGAAAAAAAGTGGCCAAAACCTCCAAATTTGATGAAAACTATAAACCCACAAATATAAAAAAGTTCAATGAACCCCAAGCAAAATAAAGATAAACACACCAAAACACATCATAATCAAAATTGCTGAAAACCAATGATAAAGAAAGAAATCTTAAAAGCAGCCAGAGAAAAGATATGTTATGTACAAAAGGAAAAAATAAGAATTATAAGAGACATCATCAGAAACAAGCCAGAAGACAATGAAGCAAAAATCTTTAAAGTGCTGAAAGAAAAACTATAAACTTAGAATTCTAAATCCAGTAAAAAATATCTTTCAAAAGTGAAGGCAAAAATTAAAACTTTCAGACAAACAAAATTTGAGAGAACTTATCACACACTCCATGAAATGTTAAATAAATAAAATTCTTCAGGCAGAAGGAAAATGATACCAGGTGGAAACTTGGATCTGCACAAAGTAATGAAGAGCACTCAACAATAAAAATAAAATAAACTAAAATAAACCACTGACACACCCAACAACACAGATGAATCTCAAGAGCCATCTAAGTGAAAGAAGTCAGACACAAAAGGTTACATATTGTTTGATTCTAATTATATGGAATTCTGGAGCAAGTAAAACTGTACTGACAGAAAGCAGATCAATGGTTGCCAAGAGCTGGGAGTGAGGAAGGGGATGGACTACAGGGGTGCATGCGGGCACTTTTGGAGGGGATAGAGATCTTCTAAATCTTGATTGTGTCGGTGCCTAAATGACTGCATACGTTTGTCAAAAGTTACAAAACAGCAAACTTAAAATGAATGAATTTTATTGTATACATATATACATGTATACATGATACCCCAATAAAGTTCATTATTTTTAAAATACGATAAAAGACCATGTGTAATGCATTTGTTTTAAAAATGCATCACAAGAGTAACATAGAAATTGAAAAGAAGGTGATTGGAATTACAGTGTATTAAGGTATTAAGTCTGTTTTTCAAGAGAAGGTTAGAGATATTGATTAATTTTATACTTGGATAAATTGAGAAAGGAATTTGTAATTTCTAAGGTTACCCCTGGAGAATGTATAATTTTCTAACAGGTAGAAAGAAGAAAATGTAATGGGAAAACAAATACTGAAATCAAAAGGAGGGGCAGGAAGCACATAATGGATGAGACAAATAGCACAAAATAAGATGATAGCTATAAATCCAAATATATCAGTAATTGTAAGAAATTATATGGACAAAAGATGAAATACTAAATCACACAAATTCTAACCAAAGAAGGCTGCTATATTGATATTAGACAAAATAGACTTTAAGTCAAAAAACATTACTACAGGTAAGCAGGTTCTCTCCATATGGTAAAATGTTCAGTTTGCCAAAATATATAATGATTCTAAACTTGTATGCACCTGAAAACATAGCCCCAAAATATATATAGCAAAAGTGACAGAACCATATGGAGAAATAGATAAATCCACAATCATAGTGTAAAATTTTTGACACGGCTTTCTCAGTAATCAATAGAATAAACAGATTTTTTTAATTCAGGAGAGATATTTGGTCAATAAATTTGCCTTGATTTGATGGATACATGTATACCCAATGACTGCAGAAGACACATTCTTTTCCATCATTGTCCCCAGGCTATAGACAGGACACTGAGGTTCAGGCAGGATTACTGATTTGCCCAGCAAGTTGCAGTGCAACAAGGTCTCAATTTGAGTCACTTGGCATCTAACTCACTAATTTCCCACTTTTCCTGGATGCAAAGGCCTCTGTCCCAAAGACAGAGCCAACTTCCCAAAACCAACTGAAGGCCAGCGCAACATTGCTGAAAGCTGGGATGTGACTAAGGAAGGAAGAAGGGAGGAGGACATGCAGGAAGAAGGCAGTGGTTGCCTACAGCCATGATTGCTGGAGCTTGCCACAGGAGGAAACCCCTACAGCTGAGTGTGGTTGGCTGGCTAGTCCCAGATCCAGTCCAGGAAGCTGGAGGATCCAGGCATAAGAAAATTCTATATCCTTCCTCACTGGATATAGGAGGCAATGGGCGTCCCTGAGCCTCCAAGAGGAGGAAGAAGTTCTGGGTGCCCACACTGAATGGTCATTTGCAGCTGGAAAAGCAGCACGGATGCAGGGCCCTGAAAGGGGAGGGCTAAGCCTATCTGACCTAGAGGTGGTGGCTGAGCAGCTGGCTTGGGGCCACCCCAGGGCTCTGTCTCTCCAGGAAGCTAAAAGGCCTCGGTGATGTAGCCAGAGGATGCCAGTTTAACTCAGCCCACTTATTCTCCTGAGGGTTATTCCTGCAAGGGTGGACAGAGCCTACAGTTACCATCCAGCAGGCAGGCCAGCTCGTTCCTATGCTCAGAGGCCTTCTGCGGACATTTCTGGCTGACCCCTGTTTCTCTCCCCCTAGTTTACCCTCAGCTCTAGATACTGGCTAAGAAGGGCTGGGGTGGACTGAGTTGTGTGCCCCAGTTTGGACACATTCTTTGCCTTGGTCCACATTCTGGTGGGTGTGGACGCATTGTAAGTCCCCAAGGAGTTACTTCAGTTAAGGTGTGGCCCAGCTAACCAGGCTGGGCTTTAATCCGGATTATAGAGTGAAAGCCAGATGGAGAGAGAAGCCACAGGGAGCAGCCAGGAGCTAGAAGTCAAGGGAACCCAGAAGAGAAAAGAGAAGACTACATGATATGCATCGCTATGTGATAAAAAAAAGTCAAGGACCAAGGGTCGCCAGCAGCCAGCCCCAAAATGTCAGTCTTCAGGGAAAAGCATTGCCTTGATGATGCTTCAATTTTGGACTTCTAGCCTCAAAACTGTGAGCGAATAAATTCCCATTGTTTAAGTCATTGTATGGTATTTGTTTTAGCAGCCAAGAAACTAAATCAAGGGCTAAAACATTAGCTGCTGTGCCACTTTTTTCAGGTATAACTTGTGCACTGGGTAGCAGTCTAAAGGAGAAAGCTCACAAAAAGTGCACTCATTTCAATAAATGTTTATTGAGTAGCTGTCATATTACAGGCATCTTGCTAGGCACTGTGCCTTAAGCAATAATAATTGTAATTAATAATAATTACAATAATAATAATGGCCAAGGACTGTGCTATGAACTTCAGTGTATTACCTTATGCAGTCTTCATTGCAGCTCTCTGAGGCAGGTTTTAACTGTATATCTGTAGAGACAAGTACACTGAGGCTCAGAGAGGTTAGATGACTTGTCCAATGTCACAAAGCAAGTAAGTGGCAAAATGTGACTGGAACCTAGAACCATGCTTTTTATCACAATGTTTCCCAAGATGAATAAGACCCAATTGCAAGTCATCAGCAGATGTCAATTCCCTTAAGCAGAAAATGCAACTAGAAGCTGGTGGGGTAGGTAGATTTGATATTTGAGGGAATGCTTCAGAGCTGTGTGAACCTTGGATTACTGTCCCATGTGTTCCCTGGGCAGGTTGCAGGCCACAGTCCAGCTCGATCCCCAGACTTGGGAGCTGGGTCTCAGCTGCATTCACAGACACACGATGTTCCCACCTCACCCCCAGGGGCCACTGGGCAGCTGGCTGGAGCTAGACTCCCTGGCAGGACCCAGCCTTGACTACTTGCCTTTGAGGATTTGATTCCAACCCACTTTCCAGCCCTCAGGAAACAGAAGCTTGTGTTTTCTCACTGAGCTTGTAAAGGTGCTTCCCCATATCTTTTTCCTTCCCAACAAAGAAAGGCATTCCAGCAGGGAGCAATTCCTTCCCCAGCAAGCGAGTTCCGCCCCCGGGAGGAGGTGAACCAGGAAGGGTTCATGGACAATACCTTCCAGGACGAGAGGTAGGGGGCCCCTACAAACTCCCCAGAGCCCCAGGAAGTGAGGCTGGGAAGCCAGGGCTTTTATTGTTGGCCAGGAGAGAAGCGAAGGAAGAGCAGGTGGGAACACACAAACACAGGAAGGCTGTGATGAAAAGAAATGACAGGACACGGTCCCCAGACCACTTGGTGGGAGGGGCCCAGAGTCTGGGGACAAGACCAGGAAGTTACTCCTTAGGACCTAAATCTTCGAGGAACTTCTACACAGAAGAGGTGGGAGCGGGGCCTGTCCTCCGACGTGGCCATCTGACCACCATTTCCTTACTAGAAAAGGGTGCCTCTGTGTCAGAAGGAAACAGCCGCTATAGAGGCATGACTAATAGGAGGCGGAAGCATGCTTTGCAAACTGTAAAATTCTGTACACGTGTTTGTTTGCTCTAAGTCTCCTTCCCAGAGCTAACCTTGGAAATTGTAACAAGTGGCAAGTCAGGTGACGACATAGCAACAAATAAACAGGAGAGCAGATGCTAGTGTGTGGAGCTAGAAAGAATAGCTGACCATGGAAGGAGGATGGGGCTCTGGGAGCAAAACTCAGCTCACCCTCCCATAACTTGCCTGTGGGGGCACCTAGCTGCCTCGGGTCTTGTTCAGATCCTTTAGGGGCCCTGCCCACCCCCAGGTGAGGGCCCTGACAAGCAGTTCTTTTATCAGGTAGGGAAGCACCTGTTTTGTTCATTCTTTCATTCATTCAGCTAGTATTTATTAGACACTTGGTTTGTGAAAGGTCCTATGATAAAGTGTGATTGCAACTGTTCAATGCTATAAAAGAGATATACACAGTGCTATAAATGCCTGTGATCAGGATAACTAGACTAATATGATAGGACAAGACCAAAGAAATGTTCATAATTAAGCTGACATCCAAAGGATAAGTGGATATTAACTAGGTAAAGAGGGGGATAAGAGCAAACCAGGCATAAGGAACAGTCTACACAAAGACCCTGCAATGGGACAAAATTTGACATGTGTATCAGTTAGCTTTGCTGCGTAACAAGTCATGGCAAAACTTAATGACTTAAAACAACAATCATTTTTAAGTACAATTTTGTGGGTGTGGCTGGGTTCAGTCAGGAGGTTCTAACAGTCTGGGCTAGATTGTGGCTGCTCTTGGCTGGGGCTTACTTATCAATCTGTGTCAGTTGCTGAGTCAGTGAGGCTATTGCTAGGGCTCCTCGGTTCTCCTTGTGGTCTCTCATCCACCAGCAGCATAGCCTGGGCTTCCTTCATATGGCACTTGAAAGGTTCCAAAGGGTAGCAAGAAGGGGCAATTCCCAAAGTTCAAGCATTTTTCATGTCTCTGCACCCATCACACTTGCTAATGTCCCACCGGCCAAAGCAAGTCACATGGCCAAGCCCAGAGTCATTGTGGGAGGATGCTACCCAAGGGTGTGGTTACAGGTAGGAGTGACAAATTGGGGCGGTAACTGCAACAATCTACCTCAGGGCGCTCAAGGAATTGAAAGAAAGCAGGAGAACTAGAGAGTGGAGAGTGAAGGTGAGCATGGCACAGGGTGAGGGTAGAGGTGGGCTGGGGCCAGGACGTGCAGAGCCTCAAAGAGCAGACAGACCCTCTGGCTTCAGACTCGGTCTTGTGAGTTTGGTCATCCTCAATAAATCCCCTGAAATTCCCCGGGTGAACCGAGAAAATGGCTTTTCCAAGCTTAAGAAGCTGAGAGTAGGTTCTGGGGCCTGATCTTCCCCCACATTCCTGCCACAACCACCACCATTAACAATGCCCCGTATTTCCTGCCTCTTTGCCTTCGCACCTGCTTCTTGCTCAACTGAGAAAGATCTTCTCATCCCTCTCCACAGAGCCGACTGCTACTGCCCCAAGACTCAGTTCAAACACCACCTCCTCAGGGATGCCCTCCCCGACTTCTCTAAGTCCCCGGACCAGGGAAAGGTTGAATGAAACATGGGGCCTAGAGAAAGAGGCTGTGGCTCAGTAGAGTAGTCTCAGGGTCTCTAGGACCAAGTCAGTGCCCAGCCCTGCCCATGTAGGCTCAAAACCTGTGGGTAGGAGGAGCGGCAAGATGGCGTTGGTGTAGGAGGGCGCACACTGCAAGCTCCCAGAGCGAGGCAGATTGTGGACGGGTTCCTGCCCGGGGGTCTGTGCTGTGCACGCGTGGAGTGAGAAGCTTGGGACATCTATCTGCGCGGATCGGCGGCGTGGACCGAATCGTGGAGATTCGTGAGTTTTGAGGCTGCCGGTGGAGGTTGGCACAGGCGGCTGAGCCCCGCGGTTAAGGGAAAAAAAATAAAATGGCCATTTGGAGCCGCGGGCCAGGTGAAAAAGTTTTATTTTCTGGGGAGCTGGCTGCCTGGCGCCCCTTGGACCTTGTGTGAACAGAGCAAACGAGCTAATCAGCACCCAGTGAACCGGAGGGGGGATTTTGGTCGGGCAACGCAGCTGATTTCCCTAGCCACCCAGGGATAAGACCCGGGCCGCTGCGGAGCCAGGAGGAAGGGACACTTCCCAAAGAAGGGAGGGTTCGGTTGGAAGACAGGGAAGGGTATTTTATATTTTTAGACATTGATCTGGCTGCCTGCACCGCCCCGTGGCTTTGGGGAGCAGATAAGCCGAGCTGAAGCAGCACCAGGCTGAGAGCAGACGCGAATCTGCACTCAAACTGATTTACTGAGCAGCCCGGTGACGCTGGAGCTCGGCGCCAGAAGGGGCGGAATCCGCCGTCTTTAGCACTCCTCACTGACTAACATCAGGGCTTCAGCTAACCTGGGGAGTCCGGAAAGTGGGACGTGCTTGATTAATTTCCACGGGCCCAGCTAGGGTCCCTTCCGTAAGGGGGTTGGTCTAGAGGAGGAATTATTTTGGGTCCTGCATTTGGCTAAAAAAAAAATTTAATTTAGTTTAATAGCTAAAAGCTGCTTCAGGACCTGCATATAGAACCCTGTGGGGAAATTCATTGATAAACACAAGTAGGCAGAAAGGATCCACGTGGACCCTAGGGGAATCATGGATCCCTCTTAGCTTTGTTTGACTGCTTGCCTGTGTGGATCTTTGGTTTCTCTCTGTTACTTTCTGGTCTATTGCTATTATTCCCATTTTCCTCCCCCCTTCCTTTTTTCTTCTATTTTTTTTTTAAATAGGTGCTGCCAGCTGGTCGCTTCTTTGCTGGGCTTCTTATTCAGTAATTTCCCACTTGCTGTATATATTGATTCTGTATTACAAACTATCGCTTATCCTTCCTGCATGTTTCTGCCTTCTGTTTTCTGTTGTGGCTCTTAGAGACAACATTTTTTCAAAGGCCCACATCTTAAGGGTGTCAATTTCTATCCCATCTATTTTGTTTTCTTCTTCTTCTTTTTTCTTTTTTTTTAATTAGTATTAACTTTTTCCTTTCAGACCTTTCTCTACTATTTCTCTCCCTCCTCATAATTCTAGCCTTCTAAATCACTATATATATATATTCCTCCATTTGTTTTCCCAGTCCATTGTAGGAACTCCATATTTTTTCCTAGTACTCTACACTGCCTACACAAGTTAAATATTCATCTCATTAAGTCTCATTTTGCCCCTCTTCTAACTTTTATCAATATTTCTATTATCCTTCTGCCTTCCTTACATCTTTTGATTCCTCTGGCCCTAACCTTTTGCCTTCAAAGGAACATAGAAAGAAGCAAGGAAATAAAATAAGAAGAAAAACTGCCAAAGAGAAAACTTAACTCACACGCAGAACCAACAGCTAAATAAAATTCTAGAGCATAGAGAAAAGCTAATCAACTGAACAAACCCATCAAGATAATATGATGACCAGAGGGCAACAGAAAAATACAAATGACTCTGAAAAACTGGAAAACATGGACCAGTCCAGTGCACAAAATAAAAACCAGGAAGCAATGCAGTACATCGAACAACTAATCAAAGCTATCCAAACAAATATCATGGACCAACTTAAAGAACTGAAGGAAGAGATTAAGGATATAAAGAAGACACTGGGAGAACATACTGAAGAAATAGCTAACACACCTAAAAAGGTAATGGATATGATGGCGAACAAAGACACAAGTCAAGAAATGAAAAAGACGCTGGACTCACATGGCAGCAGAATTGAACAGGCAGAGGAAAGAATTAGTGATATGGAAGACAATACAGTTGAAATCAAAGAGATTGTAGAAAAGATAGACAAAAAGATAGAAAAAATCCAGTATGGTCTCAGGGAATTAACCGATAATGCAAGACTCACAAACATACGCATTATGGGCATCCCAGAAGGAGAAGAGAAGGGAAAGGAAACAGAAAGAGTGTTGAAGGAAGTTATGGCTGAAAACTTCCCAACTCTATTGAGAGAGATGGATGTGCAGATCCAGGAAGCACAGCGCACCCCAAATAGTATAAATCCCAACAGGCCAACTCCAAGACATATACTTGTCAAACTGTCCAATGCTCAAGACAAAGAGAAAATACTCAAGGCGGCAAGAGAAAAGAGAACCATCACATACAAGGGAAGCACAATAAGATTAAGTGCTGATTTCTCAGCTGAAACCATGGAGGCAAGAAGACAGTGGTATGACATAGTCAAAACACTAAAAGAAAAAAACTTCCAGCCACGAATTCTCTATCCAGCAAAATTGGCATTCAAAAATGATGGAGAGTTCAAAATATTCACAGATAAACAGCAATTAAGAGAGTATGTCAAGAAGAAACCAGCACTTCAAGAAATACTAAAGGAATCTCTACAAGTTGAAAGGAAAAAACAAAGGAGAGAGAGTTGGAGGAGAGTTTAAAAACAACTGAAAACTCAAAAAGAGAAACAAAACAACATATGACATACATTAACCCAAAGAAAAAATGACTGAAGTAAGAAATTCGTTACGAATAATAACACTGAATGTTAATGGATTAAATTCACCAATCAAAAGACACAGATTGGCAGAATGGATAAGAAAATATGATCCATCTCTATGCTGTCTACAAGAAACCCACCTTCGGCCCAGGGATTCAAGGAGGCTGAAAAGTGAATGGCTGGAAAACCATTTTACAAGCTAACAATAACCAAAAAAGGGCAGGAGTAGCTATTCTAATATCAGACAAAATAGACTTTAAATGCAAAACTATTGTAAGAGACAAAGATGGACACTACATATTAGTAAAAGGAGTAATCTCTCAAGAAGAGAGAACAATCATCAACATTTACGCACCTAATCGAGGTGCCTCAAAATATGTGCGGCAAACTCTGGAAAAACTAAGAGGAGAAATAAATTCCTCTACAATTATAGCAGGGGACTTCAACACACCACTATCATCATTAGACAGAACATCTAGGCAGAGAATCAATAAAGAAACGAAGGCACTCAACAATACATTAGAAGATTTGGACTTAATAGACATATACAGAACACTACACCCAAATACAGCGGGATTTACATTCTTCTCCAGTGCACATGGAACATACTCCAAAATAGACCACATGCTAGGCCACAAAACAACACTCAATGAATTCAGAAAGACTGAGATTATACAAAGTAATTTCTCTGACCACAACGGAATGAAGTTGGAAATCAATAAGGGCCAGAGAAACAGGTTAGGCACAAGGATATGGAAGTTAAACAACACACTCTTAGACAAACAGTGGGTCAAAGAGGAAATTTCAAAAGAAATCAGTAACTACCTTGAAACTAATGAAAACAACAACACAACATATCAAAACCTATGGGATGCAGCGAAAGCAGTCCTGAGAGGGAAGTTCATAGCCATAAATTCATATATTAAAAAAGAAGAAAGAGCTAAAATTGAAGACCTAACTGCACACTTGGAGGAATTGGAAAAACAACAACAAACTAAACCTAAAGGAAGTAGAAAACAGGAAATAACCAAGATCAGAGCAGAACTAAATGAAATAGAGAATAAGAAACCACTGGAAACAATAAACAAAACCAAAAGCTGGTTCTTCGAGAATATCAACAAAATTGACAAACCCTTAGCCAGACTAACAAAGAAAAAGAGAGAACAGATGCAAATACATAAAATAAGGAATGAGCAAGGTGATATCACTACTGACCCCACAGAAATAAAGACTATCATAAGAGGATACTTTGAAAAATTATATGCCAACAAGAATGACAATTTAGAGGGAATGGACAAGTTTCTAGAAACCCACAAACAGCCAACATTGATGAAAGAAGAAATAGATGAACTCAACAGCCCAATTACAAGTAAAGAGATAGACTCAGTCATTAAAAACCTCCCAACTAAGAAGAGTCCAGGACCAGATGGCTTCACAGCTGAATTCTACCAAACATTCCGGAAAGAGCTAACACCAATTCTACTTAAGCTCTTCCAAAAAATAGAAGTAGAAGGAATATTACCTAACTCATTTTATGATGCCAACATTACCCTAATACCAAAACCAAATAAAGATACCACAAGAAAGGAAAATTACAGACCAATTTCTCTAATGAACCTAGATGCTAAAATCCTTAACAAAATACTTGCTAATCGCATTCAACAACATATCAAAAAGATTATACACCATGACCAAGTGGGTTTTATCCCAGGTATGCAAGGATGGTTCAATATAAGAAAATCAATCAATGTAATACACCACATAAACAAACTGAAAGAAAAAAATCACATGATCATCTCTATAGATGCAGAAAAAGCATTCGACAAAATACAGCACTCTTTCCTCATAAAAACACTACAAAAGATAGGAATAGATGGAAACTTTCTGAAAATGATAAAGGGTATATATGAAAAACCCAAAGCTAACATCATTTTCAACGGTGAAATCCTAAAAGCCTTCCCTCTGAGATCGGGAACAAGACAAGGATGCCCACTATCACCACTCCTATTTAACATTGTCTTAGAAGTACTTGCACGAGCACTGAGACAAGAAAAGGACATAAAAGGCATCCAGATTGGAAAAGAAGAAGTAAAAATTTCATTATTTGCAGATGACATGATCCTATACATAGAAAGCCCTGAGAAATCGACAACAAGGCTTCTAGAACTTATAAAGGAGTTCAGTAATGTTGCAGGCTATAAGATCAATGCTCAAAAATCAGTAGCATTTCTGTACAGCAATAACCAGCAAACTGAGGAGGAAATCAGGAAAAAAATACCATTTACAATAGTAAACAAAAGAATCAAACACCTAGGAATAAATTTAACTAAAGATGTAAAGGACTTATATACAGAAAACTATACAACACTGTTAAAGGAAATCAAAGAAGACTTAAATAAATGGAAAAATATTCCCTGTTCATGGATGGGAAGATTAAACATCATCAAGATGTCTATCCTACCCAAACTAATCTACAGATTTAATGCAATCCCAATAAAAGTCAACACTATATTTTTTAAGGAACTGGAAAAACTAACCACAAAATATATTTGGAGAGGTAAGAGGCCCCGAATTGCCAAAGATATATTGAAAAAGAAAAATGAAGTTGGAGGTATCACATTACCTGACTTTAAAACATACTACAAAGCTACAGTGATCAAAACTGCGTGGTATTGGCACAAGGATAGACCTACTGACCAATGGAACCGGATTGAGAGTTCTGATATAGATCCTCGCATATACAGTCATCTGATATTTGACAAGGCCACGAAACCCACTCAGTTGGGAGAGAGTGGCCTCTTTAACAAGTGGTGCTTGGAGAACTGGATATCCATATCCAAAAGAATGAGAGAAGAATACCATCTCACACCTTATACAAAAATCAACTCAAGATGGATCAAAGATCTAAATATAAGAGCCAAAACCATAAAAACCTTGGAAGATAATGTAGGGAAGCATCTACAGGAC
The DNA here is from genome assembly GCA_026826555.1 of Tolypeutes matacus. Lineage (NCBI taxonomy): Eukaryota > Metazoa > Chordata > Mammalia > Cingulata > Chlamyphoridae > Tolypeutes > Tolypeutes matacus. The sequence continues at coordinate 3,185,460 of JAKSZT010007815.1, read as the reverse complement.
CTTGTAATAGGAAATGGTTTCATGAACTTTACAGCCAAAGCACGAGCAGCAAGAGAAAAAATTGACAAATGGGATCTCCTCAAAATTAAAAACTTCTGCACCTCTAAGGATGTTATTAAGAAAATAAAAAGGCAACCTACCCAATGGGAAAAAATATTCGGCAACCATATATCTGATAGGAGCCTGATATCCTGCATATATAAAGAAATCCTTCACCTCGAAAATAAAAGGACAAACAACCCATATAAAAAATGGGCAAGTGACCTGAAAAGACACTTCTCCAAGGAAGAAATACAAATGGCTAAAAAGCACATGAAAAAATGCTCAACATCACTTGCTATCAGGGAAATGCAAATCAAAACTACAATGAGATACCATCTTACACCCATCAGAATGGCAGCTATTAAAAAAACAGGAGACACTAAATGTTGGAGAGGATGTGGAGGAAT
>JAKSZT010007815.1:3083167-3180011 GCA_026826555.1 Tolypeutes matacus | reverse complement strand
CCCGACTCTCTTTGAAGTCGGGAGGTCATCCCAGAGGTAACTCTTACGCACACCTCAGTAGGAGCTCATAGAACATCTAAGTGCCTATCACCCCACTCAGTGGGGTTCCTGAGAGCTCCGGAGACACCCTGGTCCTATATAAGGGGGGATAGCCCCAGAGACTGATGCCTTATCGGTGGGTTCTATTTTGGAATCTGTGCTCCTGAGAGTGACAGAATTAGACTCAAATAAGTCCTCCCTGCACATGGTTCACCAGTCCCTTCTATTCAAACCTACATGTGATGCTGGAGTTTTTTAGGTATACTTCCAGAGACTGGAGCCTCCCGCCTACCTATGTGCCAGGTGTGCATGAAATCTAGGTGGAGCTGCAACTCCTACCCTACAGCTCAATGGACTCATCCAAGTCACCTGGTGAGGAGACAACATTGGGCAATAGCCATCCCAGGGAATGGAAAGGGCCTGCATCTGCAGGCAGGATCATCCCACCCACCATATCCATGGGATATAAGCCCCCTCTCACTTGGAGTTGGAGTAGACATCACCATCCCAGTCGCCTCTGGACTGGGGGAAGAACTATGGACTAGAGTGGTCTTGATGGTATTCTCTTGTTCACATATGGTGATTCTAGCAATGCAAGAAATTATAACAATGAGGTGGAGCCAGTGGCCACTTGACACTTTTGGGGTAGGGAGGGGATGAGCAGTTGAAATACAGGGGCTTCTTTGGGAGTTGGAGGTTGTCCTGAGTACTGTTGTGGCAATGGATGTAGGCCATTTTAAATCAGCACACACCACTAAGAACTGAGTGGGAGAGAGTGTGGTCTACAGTGTGAACTGTGGTCTATGGTTGGTGGCAAGGCTCCAGGATGTGTAAGTTCATTGAGGGTGGTGGGCCACACTGTGGGAGATGTTTGTGTGGGATGTGGTGGGAGGTGTGGGAGGTGGGCAACATGGGAATCCCAGTGGGTTCCGTGTAATATTTTGGGTAATCTATGCACCTCTTAAAATATATGTGTATATATATATATATATTTAACATTTTTGTAAGCAAATACACATATATGCATATATATTTATATATCATTTTGCAAATGTTTGTATGTATTGTGAGAATTTTTATTTTTACCCATAATAAAAAAATAAAAAAATAAAAATAAATTAAAAAAAAAAAACACCTGTGGGTAGTGCGCCCCCCATGTTTTAAACCATCTTTTTACCTGTTTGCCTCCCAGTAGACTATGTTTCCTGAGGGAATGTCTGTATTCCCAGAGCCTACCCACAGGAGGAAGTCAGAAATACTAGAATGAATTAATGATTCCACTGCTAAGCAGTAGCCCCCTTGGGACCCCTCTGAAAGCCCCAGGCAGCTGTTATCACAGTAGAGGGGTGGGGGAGGCATTCCTTTCAAGCAGGCCAGAGCTCCAAAGTCTCCCAGTTCCAACATGAAGCATCCCCTGGCTCAGGAACAATCCAAGGCAGGGCAGTCCGTGAGTGAGGAGAAGGGGGCTCCTTGGGAGACAAGTGCAACAACGTCATTCGCTTTACCAGGGAAAGGAGCAGCCAGCCGTGGCTTCCATTGGTACAGCCTTCCCCTGGGTGCTGAGACAGCTGGCCAGGGCCAGCAGGTGAGGCCCACCTGAGCACTGACGCCAAGAAGCCGACTTATGGGTCAGCTCCCTCATCACAGGCTGTAGAAGCAGCACCTGTGAAGCAGGGGCTGAGAAGAAAGGACCAAATGGTCCCAGCCCTGCCCACCAGTCCTGACAGAGATGTTTCCAAACTGTCTGCCTGGTCTTGAACCAGCAAGATGTAAATCATACTGTCTTCCTATTGCATAAAAGAAACATGAAGCCCAGTGAGATAGGCCTAATTTAACACATCAGCCACTTTAGTAGTGACAGCTATGCAGAAAAAAAGACTACATTTCCCAGCCTCCCTTGCAGCTAAATGTGGCCATGTGACCAGGTCCCAGCCGATGAGACAAGTAGAAGTAGTGCCTATAACTTAATAATGAGTCATCCCGAATCACATATCCAGGGGCAACACCTCAGAATGAGAGAACCACAGCATGGAAGAGCCTGGGCCCTGATACCTGGGAGCCAGCAGACCAGCCCTGAGCAACTTGTGCCTGCGCTGTTCAACGAGAACGAAATGGATTCCCATCTTGATTATGCTGCTATTATTTAGGGCATTTGTCGTAGCGGCTGAACTTTTATCCTCCTGACTCAGGAGGAGCCCAGGACCAAGTTGCCTCAGGAAATCCTTCCAATTGGTGAAGGCCACTGGAGCTGCCCAAGCATCAGGTGCTTTCAGGGTTCCAGGAAAACAGAACTGTGGTCTCCCAGCCTCCACAGGGAGCAGCTGTTCTCTTGGAATAAAAGCCAGGGAAGCTGCCTGGAGGAATGGGAAGGAAGCAATCACAGCCGGGGTTCACTGTGGATACCAGTACACCCATAGAGGTTGTTAGGAGACTGGCATACTTCTAGGCCAGTTGAGAAGCAGCCACTGCCCTGAGCCACCCCACCCTGTGCATGTTCCCCCTCCCCAGCTATCTTCCCCCCAGACCCAGCATTTAATAACACCTGCTCAGGTCCTTCACCCCTAGCTCCAGACATTCCGATTCAACAAGCCATATCACTTGTTAAATACTTTGGACATCACTTCTTGGCGTTAAGATGCCTGGTCCCAACCGACTGACGGCAAATGAAACCCTGAACTCAGTGTCAAGGGTAGCGAGGGTGACAAAAATTCTGAAAGCCAGGGACCTGCCATTGAATTTCCACTTCCAATTGCTCCTCCCACTCCTCTCCGAAGCCAGAGACACCCAGATCCCCACGAGGCCCACCCTCACCCCCTCAGAATGTCCCACAATCACACCCAGATATTATTGCACTCTTTTATTTACAGAAAAACACAGATAAAGCATTTCCATGTTCATTTAACAAAGTGATCCATTCTTTTCTTTTTGGCTCAAAGAAATATCACAGATGGACCCCAAGATCAATCAGAAACCCTTAAGATTCATCAGACATCATTGGTCCAGGAGCAGCCACAAGACTCAGACAGACAGACAGACAGCATCGCCACAGACTGGGAAAAATGAACAAGGTCCACGCTCACCTCACAGTAAAAGCCTGCTCACCGACAGGCAAGGGTGGGCAGGAGGGGGCAGTTTCTCTCCTCCAGGGGTGGGAGTGGGCATCGGGGACAGGAAGCAAGGCCGGGGGAAGGGCTGGACACCATTCCTAAATTAGAGAGGTGGTCCTTTTGCTTTTCACCTCTAACCTTGTAGAAGAAAGTGCAAAAGCTACTATCCGCCCACCACACTTCCACTCAAAAGGTCTGAGAAGTTGGTGGTAGGGGGCGCCCCTCCCCTGTGCGTGGGTGCCCGTGCGTGTGTGTGTTGAGTGTGGTGCTTGTAAACATTGTCGCCATCCATGTAAGAGACCCAGCAGCCGTGTGTCTGAATCAGGAGGTGGGGTGGGGGCTGGGCCCCAGTTCACGCCCCCTCTGCCCCAGTAATTCCCATCCAAGACATAGTGCAAATTTCAGAGTCAAAGGAGGCAGAAGGGCAGGGGGAGGGGATGGGCAAGGGGCTGGAAGGACACAGAGACAGGGCAGGAGAGGGAGGGGGAAATAAGGCAACAGTTAAAAATGGTTCCTCGTATCAAACCCAACACTGAGAGCCCCCCGCCCACCCACCGCGCCCGCGTCACGAGAAAGGGCGGAAGTCCCGCTCCTCCACCAGGCTGATGGAGGGGTTCCTCAGCTCCTCGGCCGAGGCGGCCCTCCTGTAGCCCAGCTGCGCCAGCACCTGCTGGCAGGCGTTCTGGGCAAAGGCCACGATGTCGTAGGACAGGCGGAAGCGCCACTTCTCCACCATGGCCGCGGAGTTCCTCACGGTGCCGTACTTGTGCTTGCCCAGGGCGGGGTCGCCCTGCGTGTTGTTCTGGATCCAGCGGGCCACGTGGCTGTCCAAGGGGATGCCCAGGAAGCTGTAGATCTCCTCCGTCTTCTGCATGGGGTTTCTGGCCAGGTCCTCGTAGCGCACCAGCATGTACTTGCCCTTGAGCCACGGGGGCCGCATGAGGCCAGTGGACACGGAGTTGGCGAAGTCCTCGCACACAGTGGTCAGCTGGGTCACGTCCAGGTTGTAGGGCCTCCTCCCCGTGCCGTACCAGAGCCTCCAGAGCCGGTATGTGTCACGGAAGGTCTCGCTGCGGGAGGCCAGGATGCCCCGCGGGTCTCGGACCAGCTGGATCACCTTCAGGTTTAGGCGGGGGTCCTCCACCAGGGCCCGCAGGTCGTTGACCTCGGGCACCCGCACCGTCTTGATGGCCACGTGGCTGCGCTCGCGACAGGCCTCGGCCGCCACCGTCAGGTTCAGCAGGCCGCACTTGCGCACGCAGTCCCCCTCTTCCAGGACCAGGTCAGCGGGCCCGGGGGGATCGCACACGGGGCGTGAGCAGAGCACCCTGCTGGCCCCGCGCCGGAAGATGCGGTCGGTGGTGTGGTTGACGGGTGGCGGCTTGATGTAGTTCTCCAGGAAGTGGAGGTCGCAGTCGTAGAGGCTGCGCAGCAGGTCGCGGCTGGCGCCCAGCATGACCCGCCGGTCGGTGGGGCTCTTGCCCTGGGTGAAGCGGGGGATGAGCGTGTTCTGGACGTGGTAGAGGGGCTCGAACAGGTAGAAGACGTCCAGGTGCTGGTTGAAGAGCTGGCCCACGAAGGAGGAGCCGCTGCGCGTCGTGGCCAGGATGAGGATGTGGGTCTTGCGTGTGAGGTTATAGGCGAGGGTGGGCCCCTCCTCACATAGCCGCTCGGCCAGCCCGGCCTCGGCCAGCCCTGGGCAGGCGTGGAAGGACTTGGCGGTGAAGGTGCGGATGGCCGTGTACTGGATGGCGATTGAGGCCAGGGCGAGGAGGAGGACGGCCTTCCAGGAACAGTGCATGGCTGGGCACCTTCATGGGGCTGCTTCTCCACTGGCAAGGTCTGTGGGCAAAGGCAGGCCGCCGTCAGGGAGCAGCCAGGCGGTGCTCCGGGGCGTGGGGGGAACATGCTGGCTCCCTAGGAAGGGCTGGTCTCCAGGGGACCCAGGGAAACATCCTCGACTCCCAGCCCAGTGCTCACACACACACACACATCTTCCCCAAGGCCCAAGCAGCTTCTGCACTGGACTTTGCCACCCTCTGGGGGACTCCTGGGAGCTAGACAAACTGTTCCCAAGGGCCCTGGCCCTCAGAATTTATCCTACAGACTGCTGCAAGGGCCTCCTCTCTTGAGCTCTGAGTTCCTTAGTGGGGCCCTACTGTGTAAGAACATAACACCCCCAACCCCCCATATTTAGGGAATGACAAGTTCCCTTCTCCAGCCATCCCTCTGCCAATGCCCACCACCCTGCCGGCATCTCCCGGACCCACCAGCATCTTCTTCCACCTCCAAGGAGGAAGAAGAGTTTGTGCTGGATGCCCAAGATCCTGGGCAGAAGGGAACCCTGCCCACCGTGAGTCAGCGAGCTGCCAGCATCAGCTCATCCACACCAGCTGGGCCAGGAGAGATGGACAGCTGTGTCAAGCCCCCTCCAACTGTAGGACACGGTGAGCAGCTAACTCCAGACGTGGCCTGCTGTGGCTCCTAGCCTGGAGCAGAGACAGGAGGCCCAGGAGCTGCTCAATCGTGTCCCTCCCCAGGACCCAACGTTCTCCACGGTTGGCCCTGGGCCCCTGAAGGGGGGTCCAGCATGTAGGACCAGATAATCCCACTGATAGACAGTGGCCTAACTAGCAAAAACGCTCTTCCTCCTCCAGGCACCCCACCCCAGCCAGCCCCCCAGGGCCTCCACCCTTAGCCCCTTCCCAGGGTAAGCTCAGGGACCCCACTGTGACCCACAAATGGCCTCAGAGAAGCCAAGCAGGACAGAGAAAGGAGGAGGAGGTGGAACAGAAAAGGGCAGGAACTTCTCCAAGGAAGAGAGGCAGCCTGGGAGGTGAGGACAGGAAAGCAGGGAAAGGGATGGGGGGCCAAGGGTCCAAGGCAAGGAGCCAACCTGAGCTCTTGAAGATATCCCTGGGTGAGCGTTCCAGGCTAGCTCAGCCACCAGGCCCCAGGGAGGGGCAGCATTGCTCCAGGAATGAACTTGGGGAGGGCTCGGCCACTTACCAAAGAGGGGCCACTCCAAGCCAGGCACCATGCAGCTGCCACCTCTCCTGGCCCAGCTGGCGGTCCGAGTCTATGTGGCAGGCCTGTGGCCTGCAAACGGCAGGGAGACAGGGGTGGGGGGGGAGTTCGAGGTGGGCTTGGGTTCCCAGTGCCCCCCTCCCCATCCCTTTGTTCCCGTGTCTTCTGTCCCACAGAGTGCCCCATTCAGGCCCACAGGTCCCCCACATTTGTTCCCCTTCTCCCCCAGGGCGAGGCTGAGGAGGCCCCTGCCTGCTCTCCCAGACCAGTCCCCAACTCAGGGCCCCGGCCAACTCAGTGCCACCTTGGCCCTCCAAATCCTGGGCTGCATGCCACCCCTCCATCCTCTCCACCACCACTCCCAGCAAGGAGGGAGGCTGGCAAGCCTGCCCACCCAGCAGACCCCGAGGGCTGATGCGACCACACCCCTGGGGGGGCACCCTCCCCATTCACCACCCAAGAAATCACGGGAGCTGCAAAGAAACCCATGTGCCGCAAACCCTCCAGGCCTGGCCAGTGCCGGGCGCTGCTCTGGTGACCATGCTGATTCCACCAGCCAAGCAGCCAACAACGGAGCAGACTGTTATCCCAGAAAACCTGGCCCAGCGCATGCCCAGATTGGCTCTGCGTTTCAAATAAACAAAACAAGCCTGACCCTTTTCAATTCAGTTGGTTCAGTGATTCCCAGGAGGGAGGTTAGCGGAAGTCAGCCAGGGCAGGGGGACTCACCCCAGGCCTCGAGGGTGACACTGCGCTCAGTTGAGCACAGCCCAGGCCTGCTCCCAGGGGACCGCCGGGCCGGGAGGGAGGTTCTTCTTCCAACCACTCTGGAAAGAGGGGAGCGGCTACCTGGAACTCAAAGTGAAAGTCTTTCACCAAGATCATAGCATTAACATTTTTTGAGCACTTTCTAAATGTGATTTAAACCCTTTATATCTGCATTTGCGCGTGGACGCCTTGCGAGAACTTTATGTGAAAGAAAGCCAGTGTTATCTCCATTCACAGGTGAGAAAACGGAGGCACCAGAGGTAGAGTCACCTGCCCAAGCTCAAATACCTGCTCTAAGCCCAATTGGGAGGCTCAGCAGAGCCCACACTCTTCCTCCATGGAGATCTGACATTCTGGCTCTTGGGGTTATATGAACTTGGCCTTCAAACACGCATGCAGTCAATGTCTGCATCTCATTTGTGAACGAGTAGGAGAGGAACTGGGCATCAGAAGGGGGAGGCAGACGGTTTCCGGGACTTTGAGTGTGTTCTTTGCCTTTGCCATCTGGCCTTGTTAATCTGTTTGTTCCTGGCTGATGGGATGAATGCGGGTGAATATTCCCACATCCAGCTACTTGGCCTGATCACCCAACTCTTGGCACCATGTTATTCCTTACAACCCACTCTGGGACATAAGTGTCTTCACCCCCATGGTTTGGATGAAGAAATTGAGGCTCAAAGAATAAGGAAATATGTATAAGCAAATAAGTAGCAGATTTTTTTTTTAACCACCAGATAGTTTTCTTTAGGTTTAAGAGTTCCTGAAAAAAGCATTCTCTTGCCTCCCCTGATACCCATTGATTGTAAGTAATTTTCCCTTTCAGAACATTGGTTCTTTTGCCTTGAGTCAACTCCATACCTGCAGTCTAAACCCTGCATACTGTCCTCTGCATGGAGCACCTGCATCATCAGGTAAAACTCTTCACTTAAAAATAATTATCATGTTCAATTATCCTCTTTACCTTTCCATCTCCTAATAAAACACTTTTGGTCTCCCCCAACCCCCCCCCCAAAAAAAAAGAAAAAAAGAAGTAGCAGACACTGGAACCCCTCTGGCCAGACTTCCAGGCCCATGCTCTGCTCCCCTCCCCACCCCCCACTCCCTGCCTTCAGCTTACGATGGAAGAAATGGAGCTGAGGCAGTCTGCTGGCCTTGGTGAAGGACACGGAGGCTTGGCCGGGATGGTGATGAGATGCTGAGGCTATAGGGCCTGGGGGTCCTCTTTAAGGACGAAACAGCACTTGTTACCTATAGGAAGTGGTACTGTGTCACCAGGTGGCAGTAAAAAAGAAATGGGACCCAATCTAGATTCTTGGGGCCCTCCTAAGGTGATATGAGAAAAACCACAACCGTGACCAAGCCCCGACCCTACCCCTATCTCACCCTCTGCAGCAGAGGACACTATTTCCTTTGGTGGGACTAGGCAAGGTACAAAGAGAGAATGGCCTCTCTGCGATAATGTGACCTAACTGCAATGTGCAGGACCACGTGCCCAAGTCCCCCAAGACAAATAGTAGGGAAGGCCATCAAAATAGTGCCAAGGAATATTTTAAGTTATCTAGGGGCCCGTCCTTCAGTGTGTACTTCTTTTGTATTTATTCACAAACACTTCTCATTTCTCCTGCATGTGCCAGGCACCATTCTAGGCACTTTGAGGAAAATAACACCCAAGGCAGCAAACGCTTACTGGGCATGCATAACATTTCTCCCAGGCATATGCCCCCTTCATGGGCATTAGCTCATCCCACCCTCATGCCAGCCCATGAGGTTGATACTGCCATATCCCCATTTTAGAGATAAGAAAACTGAGGCTCCACAAGGTTGGATGACCTTCCCCAACTCACACAGCTAGCAGGGGCAGAGCCAGGATGGCAGCCCAGGCAGTGTGCCCCTCCACACTCAACTCCTCATCCCTCATTCAACGTTAGTCCACTTGCAATCCAGCCCCTTTGGTCCCCACCAAGACAAACAGTACTTTCAAGGTGGCCCCACTTAATTCAAAAACAGAATTTACCCCAGGATGTTTTAAAGAGAGCATCTTGCCAGGTAATGGGCCACTTCAGTCCTCTACTCTCCTGCCACCACCCAGCAAAACTTAAGGCCAGGTTTAGAAGCTGCTGCCTTTGCTGATAAAGCAGAAGTAACTGAAGCATCCTGGGGTGTATAAATTCCTAAGAAAGTAGGATTCAGCTTCCCTTGGTGCCACCTGGGCACCAAGAAGGGGAATGTGTTTGAAGGCTCAGGCCCTGCTCCCAGGAGGGCAAAGCCAGGGCATGGGAAAGGGAAGATGCAGGAGTCAGGCCCTCCTGGAAATGCCCCATCTCCTGCCAGCCTGGCAGAGCCGGGCCTGGGGCTGGCCAAGCGTCCTTGATATGCTGGAAGCATCTGCCCTGGAAACCAGAGGCCCTGGGGGCAGGTTCCGCTGTTCCCGAGGAAGCCCTGGCCCTTGAGGAGACTCCTCAGTGCCCTCATCCTCCAAGCCAGACTGGGAAGCTCAGAAAACCCCTGGATTTCTCACAGCCTCTGGCACGACCTCCCCACACTGCTGGTTAGCCGAGATCCAGGCAAACCTTAGACGCAGGAGCCTGGGATGTGTCGTTTCTGCTGGAAGGCAGGGGAGTTGGTGGATCCCCACTCCCAGCAGAAAAGCAAGGTTTCAGCCCCAGCATCTGCCACCTTCAGATCAGGGAGCAAGGTGGGAGTGGAGAAGAGCTCCACAATGAAGAGCTCAAGCCATGGGCCCATGCAGACCTGACCTGTCACTTACCAGCTGTGTGGCCTCAGGTGATTCACATCTGTCTCTGAGCCTCAGTCTCCCCATCCATAAAGTGGGTATAACCATGGTAATGGTTGTACGAACTGAGCGACTTAGCATTGGGACCTGGGCTCTGGTCCCAGCCTGGTTGATCTCAGCCCAACAATTCACTTGGCTGGGACCCTAGGCAGATTTCATACTCTCTCTCTGGGCCTCTGTTTCCTCACCTGCAAAACTGGGATAATTATAACAAGGCGACTGTGAGGACTAATTAGTTAATACAGGACCTGGCATAGGGTAGGCACTCAATAAAGGTCAGTTAAAATGATCAAATGTCAGGTTTGTTTCTGTCGGGGGGTGGGGGAAGCACCTTCGAACAAATCATCCTGCAACCCACAGGGTCTGCCTCTGGCAGTGAGGCGGACACTCTCCCCGACTGCTGTGCCAAATCCTCTGCCCACCACCCCTTGCCCCTTCTTGCCTCCGCTCCTCTCCACACCCAGACACTTTCTCACACTGAGCCGCCGCAGTGGCTTTCCTGCTGCCCTCTAGTGGCCCCGTCCCATAGTGCAGCCTTTTAGCCCTGCGCCTCTTGGCTGTGTACAGAATTCGCGGCTGGTTGACTGCCCCCTAATCTGAGGATGCGGCCAGCAGGAGGTGATGCCGCAGGATGCAGGGAGGTGAGATGTTGACACGCCCACCTGGGCTGCAGCCTTTGCTCTGGGCCTAGGGGCTTCAAGGCCTCTTCATTCTTCTGGTGGTTTGTGCCCCCCTCTTCCTCACCTGTCCACCAAGAAGCAAGCAGCAACAGGTAATCTCGCCTCATTCTGAGGGCCTCTATCCCTGGTCTCATCTACCTGGCAGTGAACTGAATGCCATGGGCAGGAGCAGCCTACAGGCTCTGCCTTTCCCTCCCTGTGTGACCTTGGTCTCAGTCCCTGGGCTCTCTGAGCCCCAGTTTTTCCATCAATCCAATGATTCTAAGCATCTCTCAGCTCTGGCCACTGGGTTCTCTAATCCCAGCAAGGCCTCATACTACATTCTCAGGGGCAGAGCCACCCATGCTGCAGACAGAGGGACCCTCCTTTGGAAGTGGGAAAAACCCAGACATTTTCCCAGTCAGCTGCCCAGGACGCTCTGTCCCCACCTCAGTCTGATCCATGGTGCCCCAGTGGGGCCCAAGAACCATGGGGCTCTGCCCCCACCTCCTGCTGTATGGAAATCCCACATAACCCAGAGCTGTGGCTCTTTACCTTTCCTGGCCCACAGACTCCTTAGAGACACAATCCCTCTCTCCAGAAAAACCCATCTGTGCCCACAATTTTACACACACAATTTAGGAGGTTCCTAAACCTCCTAAAGCCCACCCAAAAGCACCCTTTCACTTCCCTAGAGGCTTAACCCCTTTGCTGTTAGGACCCACCCACCCCTCCATCCTCTGGAATTTTCTTTTCAAGCAGACTGTATCAGAGAAGACTCCGCAGATCTGCATGTACTGATGTGGAACAATCACCCAAGAAATATTAAGTGAAAAAAGCTAGGGCCAGGAAACATGAATACCGCTATTTCTGATCTTTTAAAGGGGATGTGTGTGTGTGTGTGTGTGTGTACTTGTATATACATATAAACAACCACTGAAAGAACCTGCACTGAAGTGGTGACTACAGATGCCCAGGATCGGGTAACTGGGAGCCTGGGGGAGAGGAATCACAGTGTTCACTGAGCTTTTCGGTTCAGTTTTAACTTTCTTAGGCTGCAGGGAACAGGGGAAGCTGTCCCATGCAGGAGCTGGCACCTCGCCAGGCCTCCTCCCCTGGAGCCATCTCTCCTCTTTATCCCCCATTTCCAGGGCACTGGGGCCAAAGTCACTACTTTCTGCCAGAATTCGGCTCTCTCTGACCAGGTGGGCCACTAAGGACTGCACCAGTCAGCTGGAGCTACTGAGACAGGGCAGAGATGAAAAATAAACAGGACCTCAGAAGGGGCTGGGGGCAGTGGGGAGCAGCTGAGGTTTGATTTGGGGAAATGACTCTCCACTGCACCCCCCCCCCAAGCTTTTCCTCCCTAAAGAGTTTGTGATGCATGGAGGGATGAGGAGGAGACATAGAGAAAAAAGAATCTGAACACCATACTACTGGTCAGACTCAGGGGACAGGATGGACGGGCCCCAAAGCTATGGATTCTCAGGAACCGGAGCCAGGGGCAGGGGGAACTGGACATGAGGGAGAGGGTAGCAAACCTGGGACTGGGACTGCAGAGAGGGAAGCCTTAATCCCTGGGCTTGCAGTGGCCAGCACTGATCCAACATAGAGGTTTGTTTAGTTAAGGCTCTCTATGATGACACATAGAATAGCAAGATTTTTTTCTTCCTAAAGAAAATGAGGTGATGAAATGAGAAAAGGGGAAAATAAGGGTATGAAAATCTCGAAAGAACCTGGAGCAAAGTCAGCACATAAGAGCCAAGCCACTTGGGGGCTACACATACAGGTCAGAGCTTCCTGGCAGTCAACGGGAAAGGGGAAATATTTCATTTACGTGCTTCATAGGATACATGAGATAAAGATTAAAGCAGCTGCTCAAGAGATGTCTGACTATTCCTGACACTGAATCCAGCACAAGATTTCTCCCAAGAGGCCTCCGAGAGAGCCCTGCGCATGGCCCACTATGAATTACGTCCTCAAGACCTTCTTAGCTAAGAAATCCAAGGACAAATTTCACTGGGCTGTGTCCTAAAGCATCCTTCAATGTGGGCAGTATGCCGACATGTGTTTCAGTCAGTGCAACTGACTGAAGGCGATCTGATGGGGGAGGCAATCTGACAGGGGAGACAATACTACAACACCTGGACTCAGACCTCTGTGATCTGGGTCAGCCCAGGGCAGACTGGAGGCAACAGTGCTTCTCTTTGGGGTCATGCCCGCCTCGACCTGAGATGCTGTAAGGCCTCTCGGTCTTCTCCCCAGAACCTGCCCCAACACAAACACGGTGTTTGTGTGCAGTCTCGAGAGACCTTTGACCTTGACCTATCCACGGACCCCACGGGCAGAACCCCAGCTCCAACACATCCTTGGGGCACCTCCAGGTGGGGCGAGTTCTCACAGTCATGTTTTCTAAGTCAAGCACTCAGAGACTCGCCAGTGTTTCTGGCTAAACGCAGGCCCCATGGACTTTGCAGCACCAGCAGAGCTGCCCGGCTACCTGTTATGAGCGCTGGCGTCTCCAGAGCAGGCCACTCCAACGTCCACAAAGGAAGACCCCGGGGGACACCTGTGGGCCAAGCACCTCCTTGAGGAGTGCCTCACAGCCTGGTGATCAGGCACCTCCCTGAGGCCAGGTGCCACTGCTGCCCTACAGTCTTCAGAGCTATGAGGCCCTAAAAGAGGCACTAAACCTCTGTAGGCCTCAGTTGTCCTGACTAATGAAATGAGAAAAATAAATCACGGAATCTCTCAAATATTTGGGCTGTGGACAGAAGGTGCCAACACCTAAGTACAGTGCCAGGCACAGAGCAAGAAGGAACCGTGAGCATTATTTTTAGGGGCTCCTCTAACCTCCAAACAGGCAGTGCTGACCTGGAAATATTCAAAGAGGTTCAAACAGCTGCCACAGCCACCACCATTAAAGCTGTGGGGTTGGAGACCCCACTGCGGGGACTGCAGAGAGCACGGCCGCCTGGGGGAAGAAGGCACCTCGCGGCCCTGCCGAGGGCTCTGTCGGCCAGCTGGGCCCCAGGCCCCACCTGAGAGGAAAGTTTTCAGCAGCAGCGGGGAGAGTGACTGACCTCCTGGCCAGGGCACAAGGCCCCAGTGTGCCGGGCTCCTCACGGGGGAGAGATGAGTCAGAAGGGCCCAGCTCCGTCTCAGGCAGGTCCTACCACAGCCCGGCCTGCAATAGGCGGGACGCTTCTGCCCTGACACTGGGCGGAAAGGCCCCGGTTTCCTGCCTCCCCCCCTCAACCACCACCACCAGCAGCCACAGTCAGAGTCAGAATAGTACCGAGGCCCCACCCCCTGGATACCGGGCTTCGGCCCATCCTCCCAGCTTCAAGGATGGGAAAACATCAACAGGAGCTGGAGAGCAGCCTGGCGCTCTCCCCGGGGGAGGGGGCCCTCCGTCCCTGAAGCCTGGAGTCTCCAGACTTCATCCCCTGGGGAATGAGTCGCAGGGGCTTGAGGGGATGGATGGGGCACGGAGTCTCACCTGGCCAGAGTCATCACTCCTGTCCAGGGGATGCTCACCATAAGCCAGGTGCCACCACCTCCTTTCACAAGTGAGGGGCAGTGAGGCTCAGGCAAGTGAGGGAGCCCATCCAAGAGGACACAACTAGTCTGTGGTGGAGCCAGGATTCAAACCCGGCTCTGAGGACTCCCTAGCCCTGGCCCTGGCCACACCGGAGAAGAACAGCAACCCAGCACCTGGAGACTAGAAGGGAGGGGCACAGAGCACCAGGGCCATGGTTGCCACCAGGGTCCCAGGACAGGCCGGTGCCAACCTTGACTCTGACTCTCACCTGGGCATAGGCTCATACAACAAATGCCTGTAGATTGTCTCTAGGGATCAGGTCCCTCGGATGGCAGCGGGTGGGGGAGCCAACTCGAGGCAGGGAGCAACAGGGAGAAAGGTTGTGGGAGGCCCCAAAGGATATGGAAACCAGGGGTGAGCCTGAGGGGGCCCCAAAGGCAGCCTCTGGGGCCTAGGCCGGTGGGGAGGGGCCACTGTGAGGCCAGGACAGGATTCTGGGGACCACTGCTAAGGGTGTAAGGAGCTGGGTCCCAGAGGGTGGAGGAACCCAGCCACCCTGGGAAAAAAGAGCCTGAGAGGCCGGCCCCAAGGGGTGGTACAGGGAGCAAGGATTAAGCAGTCTGCCTGGGTCCCCAGACTACAGGCCCTGCCACACCTGGCCCCTCACAGGTTTTCTCCCTCCAAAACGTCTTTTAAGAATTCCCTGGGTCCAACGGGTCCTCTTCTCTCTGCAGAGCCAAGCCCTACCTCCTCCAAGCAGCCCACCCTGAGCTTTCTCCCCATCCCCTACCAGATGCCGTGTGGCTGATTCTCCTGGCATGCCACACAGGTCTGTGCCACCTCACAATTTCCCAGGGGGTTCACCCTCCCCAACTGGATGACAACAAAGATGGCACAAGAGATACTGGGCCTGGATGCGAGTGGAATGGTTTTACCACCTGATGGGCAGCAACCGTCACCCACCCTGCTCCCCAAGGGAAGGTGGGTGGTTTTATGGCCAAGAGGCCCAGGAAGGCAGCCAAGAGGACATCAAAGAATGTTTTTAATATCACCCAGCCTATAATAGTCTGGAATGGGGCATGGGGTTGGGGCTCAGGCCCTGATAAGACCCCCTAAGCCCAGTACTTACCACTGGCCCACAGCCAGTTCCAACAATGGCCCCGCCCCAGGAGGCCAGGGCAGCTCAACCTGTTACCCGTCTCCTGGATGGGAAGCATTAGCGGAAGCACAGCTCCCCATCACTAAATGTGACCACCCGGGCGAGTGTCCCTGCTCCTGCCCCAAATCAACAGGGACCCCCGAGGGTGGCAGCTGCTGACCAAGGGCCTAGCACAGTGTTAGGAACCATTCATGCCTCATCTCATCTGCTCCTCTTCATTTCACAGGGGAGGGACCCAGGCTCTGAGAGGTGAAGTGACCTGCACACCCAGTTCATAAGGGCAGGGAGATGTCTGAATTCAGGCATATGTGTAAGAGGTATAGGCAGTGAGGTCCTCGCCTCTCCAAAGTTTTCCATAAAGGCTTCCTTCCTTCCCCACTCTGACCTCCTAAAACCCTCCGTCTCCTAAAACACTTAGATCATTTAGCTCTCCTGGCCCTGTACATCCGCCTTAAATGGGGTCCTGGCTCCATGACTTATTAGCTGGGCAGCTTTGCCCTCTGGAAGCTCCAGGTACCCAGGTGAGGGGAGGCCACACCCACCTCCCACAGCAGGTGAGGGGCTTAAATGAGATGACACACAGAAAGCTCTTAGCATAGTGCTTGGTACACAGCAATCACTCAACAACGGATGATACCTTCTGTAACCTTAGAATGGTGGCAGCAGTCAGGCTTGTCTGTCTGTCTGTCTGCATTTCTCATCTGTCCTGCATAATGTGAGAGCACCCTGCCCTTGCTCCACCCCACTCCTCCCCTCTATCCCATCCCTCCCTGGGTGCCCAGCTTGGGGCCTGGGGCACGCTGCAGGGACTCCGTGGGTCCTAAACAACCCGTTGACACCGGCAGAGACTCCGGAAAAGGGAAGGGCCATGCCGTCTTCCCCGTCCCTGGGGAGGAGCTGAGTGTTCCTGACAATTCCCGGCCCACAGCCCCAGCTCTAATCAAGGAGCAAACACAAAGAGGGAATCTCTAAACATTTAGAAAACGCAGAACCCTGTGCCCCACGCAGCACCGTGGGGATTTATAAAGAACAAATCATGCCCGACAAACTTGATAGCTTTCTTGATAGAATTACAAGACTGGTAGATGAAGGAAATGCAGGCAGGGTAATATATCTTGATTTTTAGCAAAGCATTTGATACAGTGCCTCGAGTAATCTTACAAAATTAATCCAAACCGACTTGGCCCTAAGCACTTGTCACAGGGCGTAAAAGCAGAAAGGTACAGGTCCCATGTGGAGGAGGCAAGCCCGGGGGAAGGTGCTGGAGGGCCAAGCATTGGGGCATGGGGCAGGGCTGCCAAGATCAGGCAGCATCAGGTCAGATCTTATCTAACATCTTCATTAATGATCCTGAGAGAGGGAGTAAACAGTCCATTAATGAAATTTGCAGAGGATATTGAATTGGAAGGTGTTGTGAACACCAATGAGGACAGCAAAGCGGACCAGAGAGACCTGGGGGGAAGAACCTTGGCAGGAAACAGAGAGGGGCTGTGCAGCAGGGAGGCTGGGCAGCATCTGGGGCTGCCTGGAGAGCCAGGGAAGAAGGCAGGGCAGCCCCAGGCTGGTGTGGAGCTGGGAGAGGCCACAGCCAGCACATACTCTGGTCAAACAGGCATATCACAGGAATCTCGGTTTTCCCATCTGTGAACTAGAAGGTCGGCCCTGGGGTTCTCACAGATGCCTTACAAGTCTGACAGCTGCAGGGATAGGGAGAGGTGCCTTTAGGGAGCTTGGAGCTGCACCTACCCCACAGGAGGGAAGGAGGGGAACAGTTAACAGGAAGGGGAGGGGAGTCTCCAGGCCAAGGCAGGGAGAGCTGCAAGTGAGAGAGAAGGGGTGGCCAGGGAGACTCTAGTGGAGTCCTCACTGTCACCCTGCATCTGCCCAACACTGCTGAGGCAGGCACTGCTGGGGAAAGCAGTGGCGGGTGGGCCCCTCACCCTGCCAGGGTCTGCTGGGCAATTACAGAGCAGCTGGTGTGGCTTAGGGACCCGCAAGGTGTGTTGGGAACACTTCAGCACACTTCAGCGACAGAGATTCTAACATGGCTGTGGTGGTGTGGGAGGGAGGGGGGAAGAGGTTGTAACCTTTCTGGAGAGTTCCTGATCCCTCTTTGGCTAATCATGAGAAGGAAGTTCCTTCTTCATCCAGATGAACCAGCTTCTCCAAGACCAGATAAGGTGGCCTGCCCTATCCCCCAACTCCTTCTGTCCTCAGGGCGACCATCTCTCTCTACTGTCCTTCCCCTTCTGCTCCTCTCCTAAGGGGCTGCCATCCCTCTCACACAGGGCTGAAGGAGGAAGCTGCCCATTCATCTTATGAAAGCTCTAGACTTGGAGGATTTGCTCCCGTGAGGCTCCAAGACAGGTGAGGTCTGGGCAAGAGCCAGGGCTGCCTAGCTCCGTGCCCAGCCCTCAGCAACCCTAAATAAATCCTCTGTGGAAGGAAGAAATGGGCAGCTGGTTCCCAGCTGGGAGTGTGCTGGGCTGCTGGGGAGGCTCTGAAGCCGGAGGCCAGCCCTGCCAGATGCCAGGACCACCTGCCAGGAGGCAGAGGAAGGGGCCAGGTGAGAAGACCCGGGGAGGTCCTCCCAATGCCCTGAGTTAATTCATAAGAACAACACTTACTGAACACCTACTATGCACTCTTCCAAGCACATTCCACGTGTGAACGCATCTGACCTTCACAGCAACCCCATGAGGTGGGTGCTATTAGTGCCTCCATTTTACAGAGGAGGAAAGTGAGGCACAGAGTGGCAGCCACTAGCTCTGCACCTAACCAGAGGGCCCATAGGGGAAGCAGCAGCCTGCCAGGAGCCATAGGGGCACTGAGAGGCTTCCAGAGGGGAACCCCAGTTAACAGAGAGAAGAAGCCCCTCCTAAAGGGAGACCAGAGCCAGCCTTGACCCCCACCAAAGGGAGCTGTCCAACTCCCGCCACACTTGTGGAGCTGATTTTACTATATGTTTCCCTTCTCCCCCACCGCCGCCCGCTACACCGAGTCCTCGAACAAGTCTGTTTCCATGGAAACCATACAGTGACTCAGGGCTTCGGGACCTTCTCTGAACCAGATTATGAATATCAAATGCTCCTTCCCCACACCAGCGCAGAGTGGAGTTGGGAAAGTAGAGACCCACAGTGGGCAAGTGAGGGGGCTGGGCAAGGGGATCCCAGGGGAGCACCAATCTGCCCCCCCACACACACCATCCCATGAGGGGCTGGCATCTGGACCTCCCTACAGACTCCTTGGGGGCACAGATGTACACCTCTTCAGATGTGCTGGCACCCCAACCCCACCCTCAGTATCAGCACCATCAGCACCACCCTTCTCTCGAGCTGGGACCTGGGGGTGATGGAGGTTCTCCTTGCGGCTCCTCCAGGGTGGAGGCCAGCACGTGGCAGAGATGGCAGAGGGGCCAGGGCACAGGTAGCAAGAGCTTGACTTCAGATGCCAGAGATTGCAATCCCTGGCCAAAAGCCTGGCAACTCTTCAGCAAAGAGAGGAATTTGGATTTTAGTGGGGAAATAGGTCTCTGATTTGAGAAGCTGAAGCCAGGTGTTAAGTGCTTGTAGGGAGAGTGGCCATGACAGCAAAGCCCCAGGACTGCTGAGGGGATAATTAGGGGAGCCTTCCTCTAGCTT
The DNA here is from genome assembly GCA_026826555.1 of Tolypeutes matacus. Taxonomy (NCBI): domain Eukaryota; kingdom Metazoa; phylum Chordata; class Mammalia; order Cingulata; family Chlamyphoridae; genus Tolypeutes; species Tolypeutes matacus. The sequence continues at coordinate 3,161,273 of JAKSZT010007815.1, read as the reverse complement.
GCACACACCTCTCCTCCCCCACCCCACCAGCCTGGCCCCGCTCACCAGCCAAGATCAGGGACAGTGGCAAGGAAATGAAAGTTTGCAGGGCACCATCCTCCTGGCCTCCCACAGGGGCTTGCAGCCCAATGGTGGATGTCCTCCTTCCTTTCCCTAGCCACTCCCTGGAGGCCCACGAGGGAGGGGGCTAGAATAGGTGGGAGGCTTGATACCTCCCTGGTGAATCCAAGGTGTGAGTCATGCTGGTGAAAGCACTTTGAAAACAGAACAGGGTCAAGATGCCTGTGAGTGTCCCAGGCTGCTAAAGACCAGAGCCTGGTTGCTGCCTGACCTGATAAGGTATCTGCCTGAGGCAGCCATACCCCACCTCACCAGGTGAGGAACCTCCTGGTGCTTGGCTCCCACGAGCTTGCCCCTAACACTTACTGGCCCCACTGGCTTGCTGAAGCAGCTACCTGCCCAGCCAGCGTGCCTGCCTCCAGCCCCCTGCTCCTCCCAGCTCTCCAGAAAATGCTGGGCCGAGTTTTTGTCCTTGACACCCACCTCCTCTGCCCATCTCCACCTCTCTGCCAATGGCCTAAGCCCATCCTCTGGCACCTTGGCCAAGAGTGGCTTTTCCTAGGAACCTCGGGCTTAGGGGCAGTTTTAAGTCCATCAAGACAAAATCAGCACCAGAGATGAGGAACCTAGTCCTGCGGTGGGCAGGTTCTGGGGGGGCAGGGGGGACACGGTGGCATCGGAAATTAGGCTGAGGTGCCCACACTCCCTCGGGTAACTTGGCCTTTTAACCTCTCACATCCCGGCCAGGGCTACTCCAGGCTGTTGCTCTGAAAGCAAGCATTGGGGCCCCGGAGCTTGAGAGGGGCTGCTCCCCGGGTCCTCCCAGAGAAGAAGAGGCTCGTCGTTCTGGCTTCCCGTGGGGGGCTCTGGTTTCCCCTAAGGACGGCCCCGGCCCCACCGCTGCTTGGCTGGGTGCAGGAAACCGAGGAAAGTTGGTGCAGGCGCAGGGGCTCAGGGGCTGGAGGAGCCTCGGCAGCCCCGAGCCCGGCGGGCCGTCGTACCCTGAGCCCCGGGCAGCCCCCGAGAGCGCTCCGCAGCGCAGGGGAGCGGGGAGCCTCGGGGTGGCCGCTCGACTCAAGTTTGCTGCCCTCCCCTAGTGGGGGCGGGGAAAGCTGGGGTCATCTCGGCGCTCAGCCGCCGCCTGCCCCGCGCGCCCCTTGCTGCGTCCAACAGCCCCCACCGCACCGCCGGCAGCGCCCGGCCCAGAGCGGAGGGGCGTCTCGCACCACGCCCGCGCCCCTCCCGGCTGCTGCAGCAGAGTGTCCGCTCCCGCCCGCCCTGGGGCCCGCCGGGCCCGGCCGATACCTGGTCCCGGGCGCGCCGGGAGCGGCTGCAGCGCCCAGCGCCGGCTCCATCCTCGGGTCTGGAGTCAGACTCGCTGGGGGCCCGCGGGTGGCGGCGGCGGTGGCGGCGGCATCCTCCGCCTCCAGCGCCCTCCTCCTCCGCCCCCCTCCCCCCTCCTCTTCCTCCGCTTTCGCGTGCCCCTCACGGGCCGCTCGTCATGGCCCGGGGGCGCGAGCCCCAGAGAGCGTTCTCCGGGGCAGGGCACGGGACCGAGGACGGGAGCGCGCGACCCAGCGCGCTGCAGCCCCGGGCGCCGGGGAGCAGCAGCCGCAGGCACCAGGGTCGCACGGCGCGCCGGCCCGCCGGCCTCGCGTCCCCAAGCCGAGAGCAGTGGCGAAGGCGGCGGCGGCTACAGCGCCTAGCGAGCGGCGGGCGCTGAGGTCCGGGCTCCACCCCGCCTCCTCCCGCCAGCCTCCCTCCCGCCCATCGGCTGCCGCCCGCCCCCTTCCCTTCCCCACCCCTTCAGCGCGCGCCCTCACGCCCCCCGCGCCGCCTAGCTGGCTCCCGACACCCGCCTCGCTGGCTCCCGACACCCGCGCCGCCCCAGCCAGCCGTGAGCGCCCCGGACGGCCCACTCCCCAGGCTGGCCCTTGTGCTAATCCCCACCCTCGGACTGGGGTAGCCACACCTACTCACCCAGCCCTGGGCACCTCTTCCCATACCTCACCCAACCCCACCGAGGGTGCCTACTGTGCCGCCACAGCCTTCCACCCACACCCCGCAGGAGTCGGACTGGAGCCCCAGCCTGGCCCCGGGCCCATTTCTTCTTTACCTTTTCCTCTGCCAGCCCAATGGAGGGTCTCCAGAGCCCCGAACGGGCTCCAACCACCTTTCCGTGCCAACCCGCCACCACACACCTTCAACCCATCCTTCTTCCCCCACCCCTTCATCGTAAGTGTGGGAATGAATCATTTGCTCCTGCTCCAGTTGTCCCTCTGGGATAGGGTCAAAGGGTGGCTTGGGGAAGGCATTAGAGTGGACTTGGTGGCAGAATAGGAAGCCACCCCCTTCCCACCAGACTGCTGCTGGCCTCCTGGGTGGAAATCTGGAGCCGCTGTGGCCCTTGGGCGGTGGAGAGGACACCAGCCAGCAGGCTGAGCACCTTGGTCCTTCATTCTCTATCCAAATATTGACTGAGCACCTCCCGTAGGCCAGGCCCACATGGGCACTGGGGACTCCACGATGACAAGACAAACAGGCCCCTGGCCTCTCACAGTGGTGTGGAGAAGAGTAAACCGACAGGACAATACCCTGTGCTCAGCGGACCCTGGGCTGGAGGGGGTGGCAGGGAGTGTTGGCTCTGCCACCAGGTGTGACCTGAGCCTGGGCCTGTCTCCTCATCTGGAGAATGGGATGGTGGTAGACCATGCCCTGGCTCTACTCAAATCTGAGCAAGAGATTATCTTCTGAGGCAATCGGCTTCCAGTTCCACCCATCTCAGAGTTCTTCCCGAACCTCTGATTCCCAGCTATCGCCTCTCTGTCACTCCTGGGTCCAGAGAGTGATGGCTTAAAAACTGCAGGTGCCCCTGGGAAAGCCTCTCCTTGGAGGCATTGAAAGGTGCAGCTGCCTCCATCTCAAGCTACAGATGGTGTGGAAGAGTGGTTAGCCACCAGCTTTCCAGGTCAAATTCAAGGTCTACTTGTGTTTTCCACATGACCCTGTGTGAGTGAAGCAGTCTCTTCACACTTCAATTTCCTCATCTGAAAGATGGAGATGGGATCCTCACCTCCTGGGGCTGCTGTGACCCTCAGGTGGTAAAACATATGCAAAGCACTCAGTATAGTGCCTGGCACATAGTAAGTGCTTAATAATTGCACAGAGGTTATTACTATTGGCTAGTTGGTGTTCAGGGTAGCCAGGAAGGAGCATTCCCTCCATCACAGAGAGGAGAATGTGACCTTTGTGATTCTCTGGAGGACTCAGGACTCAAGCTGTAGAGAAAGTCTCGCTCTCTCCACCCAGAACCAGGTGGTATGAAGGCCTCGGCCCCAGGGGTCCCACCAGCCCAAATGGTCATTTATCTGGGTCACTACTGCAGAGTCATAGTTATGAACTCCTCCCCTGAACTCGTCCCCAAGCTCCGCAGCCCAGCTCCACCAAGCTGGAGGGACTGAGGTCACCTTCCAGTGTGTTTTCCCGCAGCAGCTGTCTGGTCTCAGCCCTGCCTGCCCTCCACCCACTGCAGCCAGGGCCGGTAGGGCCAGTCCACAAGCCTGATTTCCAAGTGAGCAGGTCTGCTCCCCGCCTGCCCCCCACGGAGTGGCAGTGTCCCTCCACAGAAAACCCAGCTCTACCAGCCCCGGGCTGAGCCATCAGAACCTTCCTTTTCACCCAGCGCTAATCACTGCCCAAGTTTTCAGCATGACGAGAATAGTCAGGGTTTAGAGAGAGCTTTCTCTATCTCGCACTCTCAGATCCAGCGCCTCATTTTTCAAATTCTGGCGTATTTCGGGTGGAGAGGAGGGAAATGTACATCTGGCTGACATGAAAAGATTGGTGTGGTTGTAATGCAAAGATGGAGTGGAATCTGGGAATTCTTTGTGAAGCACATTTAAACTCTAAAAATAGACAAAAGAGCCACTCTCAGAAACACCGGGATTTCTGTTTCCAGTTTCCTGGACTGTCTCAGTTGACAAGCATGTGTGTTTCTTGAGCACCTCCTGTGTGCACTGCACCGTGGCAGGTGCTGTAAGGGAAAGAGATGGGGGAGAGAATAGAAGCAGAGGATTTGTGCTCAGGGAATTTGGATCCCACACAATGAAGCCACAAAGATGAGTCTCTGCAAATGTGACCAAGTACAAAATGTGTAGCTAAGTCAGAGAAAAATGGAGCCTTGAGATCATTCAGGGAGGGCTTCCTGGAGGAAGAGAGAGTTGCACTGAGGCTCAAGGAGTGGGTAGGGAATAAAAGGGGAAAACAGCAGGAGAGCCCATGAGAGGAAAGAGGCAGGCTGGAGCTTCTTTGTGGGATGGTAGAGAGAGTGACATTAATGGCTAATGTTTGAGGGCTTACCATATGCCAGGCACTGTGCTGTTTTGTGTAGATTGTTTCATTTAATCCTCAAGACAATCCTATGAAGTAGGTACTGTCATTCTCATTTTACAGGAAACTGAGAGCCCAAGAGGTTGAACAACTTGCCCAGGTTTGCAGAACTAGTGAGTAAAGGAATGAGGATTTGAACCCGAGCAGTCTGGTAACCATTCCACTCTGCCACGTTGAAAACTGCAGGCACCCCTTAACTCCAGGCGCTGCCTGCAGGGAGGAGCAGGAGGGCAACAGCACATGGTGGGGCCTTCAGGAGCACACACACAGAGGGGTGTCCTGAAACAGCACCCCAGACCCTCCTGGGCAACTCTAAAATGACACATTCCCTCTCCTCCCCTCAGCAGGCAGGGCCCTTGGGTATTTGGAAATTTGTTAAAGGATTTGGGGGCTTGAGATCCTGGCTTTTTAATATCTCTCGCCTGTCCATGTGGTGGCCGTCTGTGCCACCTACCTTGTTATTTCAGTCTGTTCTGGGAGATTGATGACCCAGGCTTTGATTTAAGATCTGCCACTGCAATCCTCAATTTTCTGTGTCTCACAGGGGATGCTGCCAAGACAGCATGCGCAGAGGGTGACTCCTGGCTCTTTCTGGACTTCAGGCCTGAGAGCCCACATCACCTGCAGAGAAAGTTCTGACCAGAGGCAACCAGGCCCAGCAGACCTATCCTCCCAGAGCCTCGGTTTCCCTGCAGATAACCTGAAAGTGATGCTGCAGAGGAAGTCCATTCAATAGTAAGAGTTGAAGGAGCCCTCAGAGGTAAACTGAATCAATCCTCTCATTTTACAGATGAGCAAACTGAGGCCCAGGGAGGTTAAGTGACTTACACAATGCCACAATGCCACACAGCAAGTGAGTTGTGTGCAGAAAGCATCTCCAGCTTTTTGGGAAAAAGCTGTCTTGTCTCCCAATTCTGCCCTGCTATTGATGAACTCCTCTCCTGGCTGAATCAAGGGGTCTGAATCTCTTTGCAGTTGAAATGTAACAATTATCTGAGAGTATTACCTTAGGCCTGATGCTGTCTGGGCACTCTCATGTACATGGAATCCATTTCTTCATTGTGAGGTCCCCCAGAGGTGGCCAAGCCTCACCAGCTCCTGGATTCAGACCACATCATTGCCAAAAAAAACCCGAACTTTTTTATTTTTTACTTTTTGTTGTTGTTGTTGTTCTTACCCTTTTCTGCATCGTCAGATCCTCCAGCTGAAGCCCCTTGAATAGCTACCCACTGCCCATTGCTCCCAGACCAGACTGCCAGCTGCATTCACCACTGAGCATCTGTCATATCTGTCTGCTCCAGCTCTAGGACTTGCCAAAGGCCAAGAGGCTATTTGAAGGAACACCCCACACACACCTCACCAATGGCAGCCCTGTGGGGACACTAATGTCCCACAGGCTCCAAAGCCCCCAACCCTTGGGCTGCCAGAGGCAAGGAGAGTAGCGTCTCCGCCAACATGGGGGAGCCGTCGGCCCCCAAAGCAGAACCACTTGTGCCCGTAATCTCTCAAGGGCTCTCTACAAACCTGCTGGTGCCTGCAGCCTCTGGTCCCTGGCCTCAAATCCAGGCCAAGGGGCCAGGGTGGAGGGCACTGCCCCCTCCTCATGTCCTTTCTGCTTGGAACCACTCCCAAAGGGAACGACCCCTCCTCTTCAATTACAGAGCACAGTCTTCCAAGTAAATGAGGGGATGCCAACAAATGCTCCTGGATGGGAAGGAAAAGAGGTTCAGAGAAACTAAGTGGTTTGCTTCTGGTCCGTAGCCAAGCCAGGATTTGAACCCCAGCTTCTGACTTCCCTGCACAACACGCCTGCTGCCTGGACAGCCCGGCTGCCCTAGACTTTTGGCTTTCCTGTGTCTAGAAGGTGGGAAGGCAGGCAAGGTCTGTCTCCCAGGGAGACCAGGTCCTCAGCCAACAGAAGCAGGCTGCAACCCATCCTCCAAGCCCCCTCCTTCCTTCCTCTGGTCTCACATGGGCCAGCCCACGTCTACCAAGGTGAGTCTCATCCAAGTCCCCCAAGTTTCCCGGAGGAAGAAGTGGTCAAAAGAGGCCAAATGTTCCATTTCCTCCTGAGGAAGGAGCCTGCTCAGGCCCTGCTCTGAGGAAGAGGCCCAGCACAGAGAGCTGACCTTCTCCCACCCACCCTCTGTCCATTGCCACTCACACCTCCGTGGTCCAAGCTCCACGGAGGCCCACTGGGTGCGCTCAGGCACCAATGCCACTCCCCCCACCTCCAGCCCAGTGCCTCTCAGAGTCTGCCTGCATAGAAACCAAGAGGTGGCTGTCAGAGCCCACCTCCAACTCGAAAAGGCTCCCCACCTCCACAAAACCAGGCACCAGGGCCGATCCTAAGACACATGGCCACGGAGCAGTGAGAAGACAGACTGGCCAGGGGCAAACCAGGCCTAAGACAGGCCACAGGCCTCGTGTCTGATCTAATAATATGATACAATGAGTATCTCACAGGGACAGGGGAGGTGGTAGGAGTTGGGGGCAGACAGCAGAACAGGATCATGAGCTGCAATTAAAATTCCCATCCTCGGTAATTCCCAGGCCTCTGCAGGGTGTTTCCATGGCGAGGAAGGCTGGCCCGAAGACAGGCTGTCCTGGCAGGGCCGGACCCTCTCCTCTGCCCCTGCCCACAGGAGCTCAGCCCGGGGGTCAGACAGCTGAGGGCAGTCATTTGGTCCAGCTCGGAAGTTGGCAGGGTACATTGAGAGGCCCAAGAGACCGTCCCCACCGCGGGCTCTGTGGGGTAGGTGGGAAAGGGGACACAGTGTGTGGGCCACGGTAAGACTGGGAGCAATTCAATGCAATGTCGTGTTCCAGGCTTTAGGCTCAAGGGCTCTTAACTGAGAGCCAAGAACTCCAGTCTGGAGTCTTAACTGAGGCAGGAAGAAAATGCCAAGTCCCCAGGAGGCCTGAATCCTTACCCTGCCCCCTCCCCCATTCCCCCCAATCCCCCACTTGCCTCCAGGCCATCCTTTCCCTCTTTTACCTCCTGCCCCCTCACCTCTGGCCACCCACCTCACCCTACATCCCTCTTTACCTCTTGTTCCTGAGGGCTCACCCTCCTGCTGGCTCCCAACAGCCCTGCTGACCCCTGAGGCATCCCCTTCCTCAGCCCTGACTGGAGACCCTTCTGGCAAATTCACTGCTGGCAGATGGTGACAGGTGGGCAGGAATGGGCACTGCTAGGTCTCCACAGGTGGGTATTAGAGTTGGGAAGAACTGGAGTGCTGTCCCTGGGGCTTCACCTCTCAGGAATCCTGGAGAAGCTTAGCAGGCTGCACAGCTTTACCTTTGACAGTACACAGAAATCCTGCCCCTGAGGCAGCTCCCGGGCTCTGGGCTACCTGGGTGGAGGCCTGCTTCCAGGTGGTTCCCTATCGGCTGGTTCCTCCCCAGGCCCCCAGGCTGCCTACACTTCTTCACCACAGGAGGGAAGAGAAGTCAGAAGGCATTTGAAGTCCACTTCCTTTTTCCCACCTCGACCTCATTCCTGATCTGTCGCCAGCACCTCCGCTCCAACGTGCCGGCTCAGAGTTTGTCATCCACAGGCACCCCTGCCTCCGGCACTTGGGAGCCAGGAGGCACTGTGGAGAATAGGAGGTATCCCCTGGGCACCCCTACGCCAGCCCCAGGCTGAACTGGGGCTCTTTCCCTCTTGGTTTAGGGAAGGAGCCAGCGTGGGTGTCCCTGCCAGGTGTGGCCAGCCCTTGGTCAGGAGCCCAGGGGCACCTCCCACTGGACAGCCCAGCCCTGGTCAGAACTCAGCCCAGGAACAATGGGGCCATTCACGCCAGCCTCGCTGCACACAATGACTCTCTTGGTCTGTCTCGGTGGCTAGACGGTGTGCGAGGGAGCGTGAGTGGCCAGGGGGGATGAGAGAGACAGAGAGAAACTGGAGGTAACTGGAGAGCCCAGGCAGAGGCAAGAGAAAAAGCTGTGCCGACCAGGGCTGTGTGTCTAACGTTCATGTGGGTCCTTTCTCAAGCGAGCCTGTGTGCCAGTCACTGTGCTTGGTCCTTGTATTGTCCCCACCACAGCCCTGAGAGGTAAGGCCAAAATCACCCCCATTTTAAAGGGACAGAAACTTAGCTGGGGTTACAGAAATCAGAATAATGGTAACTTCTTGAGAGCAGAATTGGCCGCAAAGAGGCACAAGGGGACTTTCCGGGATGGTGGAAAGGAAAAGTTCTGTTTATTTCGGTGGAGTTCACATTCACATGGTGTCATACAAATGTGTAAATGTTCACGGAGCTGTCCACTGAAGATCTGTGCATTTTGCTGTACGTAAATTATATTTCAGTAAAAAATAAAAATGAGTGGTGGGGCATCCCTAGAATGGAATATTATCCAGCCATAAAAAAAAAGAATGATGAAGCTCTTTGTGTATTAATACAGATGTCTGAGGTACACTGATAATTGGAAAAGAGCATCCTGCAGCGGAATGGGTGTAGCTCAGTGGTTGAGCACCTGCTTCGCATGTATAAAATCCTGAGTTCAAACCCCAGTACCTCCTTTAAAAAAATAATGCAGTATGCAAAACCATGTGGATAGTATGTGGAGACATTTTAAAATACTGTCTGTATTAGATATCTGCTTGTGTATGTAGAGGGAATCTCGAGGCAGACATGCCAGAAACCATGGCTGCCTCTGGGGAAGGTACCATGTAGCTAGAGACAGAGGCAAGAGGAAGACTTTCCACAACATATCCTTTTCTTAACCCACTGGAGTATATTTCTTTTATTCAGAAATTAAGTAAAATTATTACCAAAAAAAAAACCTGCCCAAGCTGCTGATTCCCAAGCCATTCATTATGTCAGTTGCTTCGGTGCATTTAATTCTAAAAGGCAAATGGCCTCTTCCCACTCCATCCACCCTCTCCAGCCTGTCTCCTTTCAACCCAGCCAAGACTGCATCTGTACCTGGCTGAGCTCCATCAGGGACCAGCCCAAGCCCACTGGGCCTGGCTGGCACCAGGCCTGGGGCCACAGAGAAGCTGTTCATCTCACAGATCTGAGCTTTCCACCAGTCCCTGGATGGTTGCTGGCCACTTCTCTGGGGTGCTCCAGCCAGTCCCTGTCCAGCCCACCTTCCTTCCTCACCCCCACTTCACTGCCTTGTACCCTCCCTCCAAGGATGTCTCCAAGCTAACCCAGCCCAGGGAGGCTTAAGCGTGCCACCAGAGAGCCACCTGCCCAATTCAGATGGGTGTGGCCAGTGAGAGGCAGCCCTCCAGAGGACGCCAGGACTTTCGCTGACCATGGACACCACGTGGACACAGGGCACGTGGCTTCTCAAAAAGTTGGTTTGTAATCCTGGGTTCAAGCCCCAGCTCTGCCCTGTCCTGGCCCTAGGACCTCAGGCAAGGAGCTTCATCTCTTTGACCCTCAGTTTTCTCAACTACAGAAAGAAAACAATGGCACCTACCTGTGGGGATCATTGCAAGGGGAAGTGAGATGCTGCCAGCAGATGGACTGAGCACTGGGCCCACGGCGGAAGAGGCGCATCTTGCAAAGAAACACTCACCACACTGGACACCATCACTTAACCAGCTCTTTATAGTTTACAAAGTGCTGTAGGCACTCAACCCACAGAAGAGGGTAACCAAGAGGGAAACCCAGCCCCAGCTGGGATGCCAGGTCCCTCTGGATCCCTCTCTGCAAGAAGGTTATCAGCAAAGTGGAGGGTGTTGACAGCTGGGAAAGGAAGGCAGGGGAGAGGCCAAGGAAGAGCCTCAGGCCCCAGGTTTCCATGTCTTATGGCCGAGAGGCAGGGAGGCTCTCTGGGGCACGAAGGGCCCTCTCCAAGTGTCCAAACAGTTGCCATGAGAGAAAAACCAAGACCAAGGACAGTAGGAGTTTGGAGATGGGGGGCGGTCAAGTTTCAGCACAGGGTCTGGACTTCTAGCACGTCCCATTACCTACCTGACTTTCTTTTATATACCAGGGTCCCCGGGGGCTCCGCATCCCCCAAGGCGCAGGGCATTCTGCCACTGGGGCAGGGGCAGAGATGGCCAGTCTGGACTGAAGCTGGATTATCTCACGCAAGGCATCGGACTTCTGTGCCCCATTCTTCATATCTGTAAGGATCACACAAGTTCAAGCTTGAATTGTTTATGGACTGTTAACACCTCAGCTGGTGAGCAGGGCTTCTTTCCAGGGCCAGATCCCCTACGCTGTAGGAAGCTGTCCATTGCCCTCTGCAGTCTTCACGTAGCTTTGTTAAGGAGCACCTGCATGTGCATGCCTCGTCCCAGGCACAGGAGAGGTAAAGTGAGCAGCAAGCCCCATCCTGAACGAGATCACATTCCAGTGGGCCAGGGGCAGGGACAAACCAGAAAATAGGTGAGCAAGCCACGCAGTGATAAATGCTGGAACTGAGCAGGAACCAAATACTCTGGGACATGGAAGAACGGGGTAATTCTGCCAGGAAAGGGACCCCAAGTCCCCTGGCACGGGTCTGCTCTGAGCATCACATCGACTGCTCATGTCATCCTCAGGGCAGCCCAAAAGGAGGCCAGAAGGTGGGACGAGTAGCAGCACTTCCGTTTTACAGATGAGCATACCAAGGCAGGAAGCTGGGAGCCCGGATGGACGCCCAGAGCCCCGGCTCCCAGGTCAGGCTGTCTCCAGCACACCTGTGGCTGCTCAGAGCATCCTGCCCCACATCTCACCCCAGCCAGGCCCAGCCTCCTTTTTGTGTTCCCCACCACCCAGGGTCATTCCTTAGCAGGATGAATGGGCCCCAGGCACACACTGTAGGCAGTCCCTTCTCTGGGGTGATAGGGTCTCCCCAGACCCCAAAACAGCCCCACCTCTCACCCATACCTACCCTCCTCCCTCAACCCCTAACAGAAATGCTGTCTCCAAAAGGCTCCTGTTGTGGTTCATCCATTCATCAAGCATTACTGAGCATCTACTCTGTGCTAGGTTCTCACTAGGCCTAAACATTCCCCAGAACCGGAGAGGAAAAGGAGGACTCTGGCAGGCAGGACACCCAGAGTTATTGTAACCAGCCTTGTTGGAATGCCAGCTTTCTGGCATTCCAGAAAACTTTCCTCTGGGGACAAGTTATCTTTGTCCCTCTCTCCTCCCAAACCCTAGAAGTGGTTCAACCACAACTGTGCAACTATTTTCCAAGCAGGCCCAGAACACATCTGTCCTAGAAGGGTCTCTCCAAATGAGTGATTAACTCCTCACCCTCTAAAAGAAAGGCATCTTTTAAAAGGCAAAACTTTCCAACCGCAGGTGGCAGGGCCAAGCTGTGGAAGCACAAAGAGACACATTTTAGGGTCCCGAGTTCCCGCAGTGGCTCCCTGTCCCCTCCTCGGGACCACCGGCGTATGTAAGGGTGAAGGGAGAGTTAGAGAGCCCATGTCCCGGGCAGGGTGACATCGGTAGGATCCTCTCCCAAAAGACCATTGAAATGGGGTGCCAAGAAAAGTGTTTGTTGGGGTTCAGATGCCTGCTTCAATCCTCTGAACAGGTGGGGACCAAAGTCAGTGACGACATGTTAACAGAGAAAACCGCTGCCATCACCCCCAGGTCCTCTAATCTCAGGGGTACACGGGGGTAGGAGGGGTTTCAGTTAGACCACAAAAACAACGTCCGACTGTGAACTAGAACAAGATACCAAGGGCCAGCTGAGGAAACAAACTTTACCCCAGACCCTTCCTCGTCAGGTATGACTTTCAAGTCAACCCTGGCTGGAGGTAGAGGTTTGGCCTAACTGACCCTGCAACAAAGAAGCAGTGAAATCACTGGTTCTTCTCACCCCCTCTCTGGGCCTCCATTTTAAATAGGGACAGTAATAGTACACACCTCATTGGCTTGTTGAGAGGAGCAAGGGGAATAAATGCATTAAAGAAAGCATTTCACAAAGTAACAAGCACATAGCAAACACTCAATAAATGCCAGCTGTTATTATTACGGTTTTAATGTCTCCTAAAACGGTTCCTCTGACAACCCCTGTCCCCACACCCACCCTATGATGGCCTCGCCCACCAATGGCATGTCTGCTCAACAGGCAAAAAACAAACAAACAAACAAACTCCTGGAAGGGGCTCCTGACCTTGCTGGAGGTGGAGAGTGGAGGGAAGCCGAGAAGAGAGGGACCTCCAGGGAAAGCTGCAGAAGAGAGGGACCTCCAGGGAAAGCTGCAGGCAGCAGATAAGGGCTAGAGCCTTGCGCCCCCCCAGGAGTTGAGCAATCAGGGGCACATGTAGACAGGTGTCGAGGGAGAGACTGGAGAGAAATTAGGAGGCCAGTCGAGGGGGGGCCACAAAGTCACCCACAGCACCGTGAGTGGAGGACCTTGTTTCAAATCTGTCTTGTGGAAAGGGAAAAAGAAAGCCACACGGTGATAAATGCGTGACAAGTGGGCAAATGCCAAGGCCTTGCAGAGAGAATTGTTGGCCCCCTCCGCATGGGGGCCTGGTACCACGATGAACTGCCACCTGGAAGGACCTTGCCTCCGCCTCTCAGCCAATCCCAGCTCCTACCACGCCCCACAAGAACCCTTCTGGCCCCTGCACTCCAGGCCCCCTTCCTGCACGAGGCAGGGGGTTTGCACTCTCAAGGAATACTCCTCAATGGCACGGAATAGCTACCTCTTCTCTGGTTTGCTCCCCTGGGACAGCACGGTGACTGACAATTCCCCAGAAGCATCCCCCAGAACCTGAGAGGGAAACGGGAGCCCCAGCAGCCAGGAGTACACCCAGAATTGTTGCAGCCAATTGTTGAGCCAGCCCGTTTAAGTCCCGTTTAAGATGCTGAGCAGCCCAGAAGTCTGAACACACCATTTACCAGCCCTCCACGGGCTTGCCCTGGCACCTGTTATGCCCTGGCTTGGGGCTGAGTCTGCCCCTGGCCCACTGCTCCTCTGCACTGCCCCCTGCCGGGGTCCCCCTGCCTCCCATTTTACAGAGGAGCAAGCTCAGACCCACTCTCCCACCCTGCCCTCATCCGTCCGGCAAGGAGCCACTCAGCCTTGACGTCTCACTGCCAGTCACCTCCTCCCCACTCCCAGCCCCAAGCCTTTTCTCACAGCTCTCAACTGTGAAAGTACGAGTCATTGTGCTTTTCATGGCCCCCACCCCACCCACCCACTACCATTTTGAGCATTTGAATGTTTATGTGTCTACCTCTCCCACTAGACTGGGAGCTCCTGGCTCATCCGTCTCTGTAACCCCAGGGCCTGGCTCAGCACCGGGCTTATAGTAGACTAAGTAGCTGTCAAATGCACAGAGGAAGTTACTGCGAAGGCAAGTGAGCTTGTCCAACTGACCTCAAAACAGGGCACCAGGAACTTGGGCTCTGGCCTGGACCAGCCATCTCTCCTATTCATTACGGGAAGGCAAAGGTCAGCCTCCATCCTTTCTGGGGTATAGAGAACCCCAAACAACGAGAACTCTGGAGGTGTAGAAAAACCCCAGCCTGAGACTTGGAGGGGGAGAGCTCTCTCGCCTTCCTGGGACAAAGCCCTGCACACAGAGCTGTAAACAAGCCTGTCTGATCACTCACCGTGCCCACACCCCATCTCTTCAGGGAGAAAGAAAAGCTACAGATCCAAATGCCAACGTTGGTGTTACTGCCCCACCGAGGCTCCAGTTAAACCCAACATTACACTTCTCCAAACAGCACTGGCTCCCTCCGCAGCTCCCCGGGGGGGGGGTGGCTGGGCCAGCTCTGTATCAACTTCCAGGCACACCCCTAGTCCAGAAACCGAATCCAGCCGGAGGAAGCAGAGAAGGAGTGGGACAAGCCTTCCACAGGGCAGGACGTGCTGATGAGGCTGGAGTGAAGGCCCAAGTGAGACCCAGCTGCCCACACCCACAGGCCGCTTCCTGGAGAAACGCATCAGAAATCCCCAGGGTGACAAATTGAGAAGCACCCTGTGTCCAGGCAGGAAGCAGGCACCTGGGTTTTCTGAATGGATCATTCATTCAGCACACAGGGAGCTCCCAGGTAGGGGTCACAATCCTACTTCTTTCGAGGGCACAAGCAAACACATAAATCATGGATTGTGCAGCAGGCACATTGTTGGGGAGGGCAGAAGTTGGGGCGTGAATCTTCTACTTTTAGGCAAAGAATGCACAGTAGTTCGAGGCTGACTCGGGTCAGAGGCTGATGTGGCTAAGAGCCGGCTTTCCTAGTGACTGACACCAAGTTGGAGGAGGTTTTGTCAGAGCTTTTACTAAACACCTATTACGGGCAAAGCACCGTCATTCCATTGGCATCAAACCCTGTGGGGTGGGTTCCTCCATTCTCAGGTGGGGAGATTGACAAGGTGTGCTTATTTGATTAGCGTTTATAAAGCACTTTCGTGTCATTACCACATTTCACTTTCAAATAGACTGGTCCATGAGGAAGGAACTAGCTTCCCCTATTTGCGGATTCAGCTCAGAGAAGCAAAGTGGCTTCTCCAAGGCCAAACTGCCTGACTTCACATCCAAAACTCTCCCACCCTCTTGCACAATTTAATGAATGGCCAGGGTGAGGACCTGCAGGCCAGGCCACCAGCTTGTGCAGGCACCAGGCTGAGCAGAAACAATGGATTGATGGTCACATCATCAGGGGAAAGCAACCTTGCATCCAAAGAGCCAAGTGCAGGTACCCAGGGAAGTGCAGATGCTGACACCCCTGAAGGAAGCCTTTAGGGCCCCAGTTGAAGTGAGGCACTGATGAGTCATTGCGGGGATCTGGCGGAAGGCCATCTGGCCTTTATGCTGCACTGAAGGAGGAGTGTCAGGGAAGAGGGAAGGGCCCTCCTGTTCTAAGGCTCAGAGAGCATCGTCGTCCTGGAATCACTGCCGAGGGCCACCCTGTGGGAGGGGCACGGAGGACGCATCCCTTGCACCTTCATCTGCAGGCGCCGCACCAAAGCCCTACCCTGGGTCAGGCACTGTGGACATGAATCCTGAACTGAGCGCCTCAAGGAATCAGACAAAATGGATGGACCATTCCAGGAAGAGGGAGCAGACAATATAATCAAAAGGAAAGAAGGATGACAGGAAAGCCTGACTTATAGCACCTGGGCTTGGAGTCCAGACAAGAGGTGAAAGGAAGAAATCCAAGCTATGGTCAGAGCAATAAAGGCAAAGAGGGGAGGAGAGGACAACCCCTACGGTGTGTCTAGTGGGTCCAGAAAGAATTATGCACAATGTTAGGTAGATGGGCCAGGAAGAAGGGAGGCCATGGGATAGGTCAGCCAGGGAGTGAAGCAGTGAGTGAGACTAGAGGGCCAACCAGGCCACCAGGGCCAGCAGGCTTGACCCGGCCCTCTCCTCCAGAGCCTACTGGCTCCCCTCCCTCCTCTTCATTCCAGGGCCATTTGGTCTGACCTCCCACCTAGTCTAATGAGATCTCCCAGTCACCCTAATTGGCCCCATCACCAGCCCACCCTGCCACGGATCCTTCCATTTGAGGAGCTCAAGAAAACAATCATGGCCTCTCGTGCCCTGAGGGCCATGGGAAAGAAGGGGAGAGAAGAAAAGAAGCTGAGTGAGGGAAGTGTGGAAGTGGGTCTCCCTCAAACCTGATAGGTGAAAAATCCAGATTAACACAGAAAATAAACTAGACCAGTATTTCCTGTTTGTAGTCCATGGAACAGGATTTACCAGAAATAAAATGTTCCCTGGCCAAATAAGTTTGGAAAAGCAGAGTTAAGCAGGTTTTCATTGCAGGACTTCCCACAGCTTTCATGTGCTAATATGCATAGTGAATCTCCAAGAGGGAAAGATAGCATACAACATTTCCCAAATTTATTTGACCAAGGAACCCTTTTATCACCGTGGATTTCTCAGGACCGGTGTTCCATAGAGCACACTAAGGAAAACACAGAACTAGACCGATGTGATCCAATTCCCAAGTGGAGGATTTAATCTAACCAGGAATTCAGTGATCCAGTGGGACAGACAGGGACTTTGCACCAAAAGGCAGAGGAAAGGCAGATAGTCCAGCTCTGCCACAATCTCAGGAGAAACTTCCTTGTTGTTTCCTCATCTGAAAAATGGAGCCCAAGCTCCCCATCCTGCCCAGCTCTCAGGGCTCTTGTGAGGCTCAAAGGAAATAGGTAAAGCCCATTTCAAACTACAGCTCTCCAAAATAAGGGCCTGACAGCAAACTCCCAGGGGAAGGGAGGACATGCTTTACAATAAGATGCGATGTATAAAAGCTCCTTTTACAGACAACTTTTGAAAGAACTTCTCTGTTGTATAAAGCAAGATACACCCGTGTAAGATAAAGATAAAACAATGGAAGAAAAGCAAAGCTGAGCAGGAGCTGTGGTGTGGGGGTGAAGAGCAGCATTAAGAAGCTAGCTCAGGGGCCAGGAGCCCTAGGCCACTGTTGGCCCTGGTCAAGTCCCTCCTTTTTCTCTGTGCATAAGGGGGTGGGGGAGATGGCCTCTGAGGCCCTCCCAGCCCTAAAGTCAAAATCAAAGGCCCCAACACTGCTTCAGGTGGCCCATCTCCCCAGAGGATCTGTCCAGGTGGTTACCTGAAAGGAACCCAAGGAGAAGGACAAAACTGTGCCCAGGGAGAAGCCACACAGTTCTACCCAGAGAAGCCAAATCTGTCTACACATTTGAACTTGACTATGCCACCAGAAGTAAAGCCCCAAATCAGGAACCAGGTAAATGCAAAAAGAGAATCAGAGAAGCCTCCCCAAGAGTTCCTTCCTTGCTCCATCTGTTTAGGCCCCAGCATCTGGAGGGCTGACCAAAGGTAGGGGTGCAGAGGCCGAGTTTCCGCCTGGTTTGCTGTAGGAGCCCTTTGAGGAAAACAGGGCCTCAAAGTACAAGGTGTCGTAAAGCCAGGTCTGTTGGAGGAAGGAGCAAACAGCATCCTCTTGAGAGACCTGGGGTTAGAGGGCCAGCACACACAGGCTTGCACTCGTTTTGCTTTTCCTCTTTTTCACAAGAAAGTTCAACTTCCATTTGCTGCAGAGTCTACAATAAACTGCTCAGGAGGCTGAGGGACAGTCATAAAGAGAGCTCCATGCTTTTTGCATAGCAAAAGAGCAATCTGGACTTGAGCCCTGTGCTGAGGGGTGGGTGTGAGCACGCTCACATGTGTTTGGCCAAGAAACCGTCTCCCAAGCAAGTCCAAGGCTTCCACCAGGAGGGTGAGCTTGTGGCAATGAGGTCAGAAGACTCTCCGGGGATATGGGGGATGCTGACAGTCTCTGTGACTTACAAAATGTGCAGACTCTATGTGACAATGAAGTGTGTAAGAGGGCCCCAGGTGCATGGGGAGGCTGTTGCCCAAACGGGTAAGTGTGAATAGGAGCCAGCAAGGTTCTACTTGCATCCAGGGGACATTTCTGCTCCCCTGGGCCTCCGAGTATGTGTAGGGCTGCCGGGTTTTAGGCGTGCGAGTCTAGATGAGCAGGGCTTGTAACAGCCTCCTGTGAATCCAAGAGCCCATGAGCGGGATGTGTGTGTGTGCATAAGTGTGTTGGTGGCAGAGACCTAGGATCCTAGGCTCACCTCCATACCAACTCATTCTTGGCGTTTGGCCAAATTACTTCTCCTCATTGGGATTCCAGTCTCCTTGGCTATAAAATGGGAGGGATGGACAGAAGGTGTCTGAACTCTGCAGTCAGATCCCATGAAAGGTGCCTGGTGGTAGAGGTGAGGTGTGGCCACACCAGAGACAGGCATTCTTCTGCCACCTCCTGCCTCCCTAGCAGGGGGGCCCCAGCTTCCTAGTGGAGGGCAGAGATAGAGAAAAAGCTCTCCCAGAGGAAGAGGAAAGAGCTCTGTGGAGTTTTGCCTGCTACCCCATGAAATGTTCAGGATGCACAGGCCAAGAAGCCCCCATCTGCTTAGGACTGAATTTGGGAGTAGAAGGACTGGGAACAGGGGTGAGAATTTCAGGGCCACCATCCCAGCCTGAAGCTTGGGATCGTTTCCCTGTACCACATCCAACTCCTAGCAGCATCCTATGGGCAACTGGCTCCAGGGCTGGAAGGTAGGGGTCGTCACCCCCTGGCCAGCCAGGCAAGCCCACCTGGCTCACCACCATGTCAATACCTGCCCCTCCCACATGCCTCACTCACCTGGCTGGGGCCTGGAGGAGGTTCCAAACAGAAAAGGAAAGGAAGGAAAGACTGAACCAAAAGAATCCCCAGCTCTCCTCCCACCAGCCCCTGTCTGACGTCATGATGAAGGGGCAACGTCCTCCAATGGACCCTTCTCTTGAACCACCTTTTCTCTTTTCTGTTTTTCATTTTTTGGCAGAAAGAGTTTAATTGAGTCTCCCTGGGGAGAGGCAGCTCCATCTACTTCAGCTCTTAATTAACCCAGCACACCCCAAAGAGGTTGCAGAACTACTCGTAAATTAAATATGAAAAGTATTATTTATCTAGTAACAGCCTTCTAATGTCTGACTCTGACGTTTATAGTTACTAATGAAGATGGATTTGGAGGGAGAAAAGCCGGAGGAGAGCAACTCCTGCCCTGGACGAGGCTGAAGCCCTCCGCCTGGAAGGGTCTTCCAGGGCTTGGGGAGGGGAGTCAGCTCAGCCCCAGGGAGTGTACCAGTCAGTCTTTGCTTATCGAGAAGGGGAAGGAGGACCAGGACAGGCTGCTCAGGGGCCCAGCAGGGTTGTTGGCCTCAGCCCTCTCCCATTAGCCACCAGGCCACTCTGCCCCATTTTCCATTCCACCCCACCCCCCGACCTTGTTCTAACCTTTGCCCTCCTGGCCTCCACCTGAACCGCTGCTTAATCACTCACCTCCTTATTCTAGCCCCGCGGTACTGGGCCTTAGAAATTGCTGGCTAAGGCCACACCCTAAATACGGGAGTCCTACTCTCCCTCCATAGGTCCTCAGGAAGCCACCTGGAGACGCTCATCTTGGCTTTCAAGGAACAAAAAGATGCCTCTCTCTATATATACTTTCATAGACCCCAAGAAAAGGCTGGAAATCACAGGGAGCAGGGTGGATATGGGAAAGGAAACAGTTGTAATTTGATTGGTTGTCATCTCTTTGCCATCTACTCCTACCTCCCAAATCTCCAACACCCCCTCTCCCAAGGGTGAGGGTCTTGGGGATCATGCCTTACTCATCTTTATAACCCAAGTCCAGTGTGCCTGGCACACAAGTTTAACAAACGTTTATCAAATTGTTGAATTTGCAAGAGTGGAGGAGGGAAAGGAAGACGAGGGAGGAGCAAACTAAACCAAGATAAACGGGTAAGAAATCATTCTTCTTCTTCTTGTGATTATAACTTCATTTCATCAGGAAAAGGCAGATAGGAGAGTTCCTTTCCTTCTCGGGGCCTTCCTTTCTCCTTCATGAGCCCCCAGCCCCACACAATCTCCATGGTGCCAATTCAGTCTCAGATGCAGGAGTTCAACTTTCATTCTTGGAAAATAAAAGAGAGCTGTATTCTCATTTTGTATTCACTCTCTCTCTGAAATTCTCAGTCTTCATCTGTTTCAGTGTCTTCCTGGCAGCCCTTTTGGCCTCTAGAGAAAGAAGGGTGATGATAAATTCTCATCTCTGCCAGGCAGGCCTTCCAGGTAACAGGCTTCCCTTTATAAGGTTAAAATCCTTTCAAGCTTTACCCAGCAAGTAATTTAAATGACATCTGCTGACCACCCTCCCTGGGCCAGGTGCAACACTAGACACCCTGAGGAATACTAGACTTAGGCTCTGTCCTCTCAAAGTTTCCAGTTTAGTCAAGGAAGACAAAAAGAAAAAAAAAAAAAGCTTATTGAAATGCCCCACAATTCTTCACAACACAGGTTCTCTTTTGTTGCAGTGAGTTAATAAACCCAACTTGGTTCAACTACAGATATGTTGGGGAGAGGGCATTGACAGAAATGGAGGTTCCACCGAGATGCAGCTGAAGCCCTCACTACCTTGGACAGGACCCTGGACTCAGTAACAGTGCACACATCGGAAACTCCTTGTGTCTCAACATATTTGAGGTGCCACTGAAGTAGCCTCTGTGTGGTCTGAAAATCTGGAGATATGGTGTTCCAGTGCTCTGAAATAGCTAGACAAAACTTCCTCTGAGTCTCAAAAGAGCTTATCAAGTACTGCTAACAACTAGCACAGCAGTAAACTCCAAGACATACACCACCTAACTACTGGACTTCCATTCCATTGGAAAACTTCAAACTGAGGATTCTTATAAATTCTCAAGAAAAAGCTGATTACAGAAAGAGCCTCTGTCCAAGACGACAGACAAGTTGCTGACTACAGAAGTGGGCAACTTCCACCTGAGACTACAAACAAGATGAATTTTGATTCTTCAGCACCCTGTTTCTCTCCCTTTACTGCCAATCTTGTTTATAATTGTTCTTTGAACCTATTTTTAACTAAATATTTCACAATATGGTCTTCCTTATCTTGATCCTATTTTTTTTGAACCTCTAAGGTCTCCTGCCACTTAAGAAAAACCAGAAACCCCTAGCATGTTTTTCTCAGCCCCTAGTTACTTCTCTGGATTAAGTGACCAATGACAAATATTTAATAACTGTTCCTTTAAATACGTCCAGGAGATAGTTTTCCTTCTAAAAGTCCTCCTGATACTTAATTTTCCTTCATGGAAGTTCTTTAAAGTTGGATCTTGGCCCCATGTCAAGGCCTTGCTTCTGCTCAGGTGATTATAACCCTATCAACAAGACTTAGTCCATCAGGAATGGAAACTAATATCTGGAGTTATTCTTGCTACGTTAGTCAGTTTGTTCTCTTCAGAGACACTCTATCCTGCTTTTGCAGGAGCTGTTCAATTCTACTCAGAAAAGTTTCCCACCCTAAAGGTGGTCGGTGTGGGAGGGTTGGAGTGGCTCCTTCCTATTATGATAAAAGATACTCCCAGTACACCCCACACCCCACTAGGACACTACTTCTTAAGTGGCTAGCAGACTTAGACCCGCCTGCCACAAACTACTTTTCCTGTTTTCAGGACAATTTTAGAGACTTTCAGATATTTAAAATTACTTTCCTTCCAATGGATCATATTTCCCTGAAAATAATGCCCAGAAACTTCCAAGAAGAGGCAAGCACAGGCTACCTGGGAAAACTCCCAAAGGGGATAACTGACTCGCTCTTCATGCATGCTATGCAAACTACAATTCCCGCAGTAGGAATAATTCAACCAGAAAAGATGGTCCAGAACTTCTCTCTGACCCTAGTAGACATTCATGAATTACTAACTTTTGCTCTGGAAACCAAACAGACCCGTTTAAGTTTAAATTAGCTAGTTGTCATGGATGATCAAAAAGCCCTTAATTTCTCCTTAGCTTGCCAAAGAGGAATTTACACCATAGAAAACCTTTCTTGCTGCACCTGTATAAATAGTACAGGCCCATCTATAGCTAGCTTAAAGAAAAAACAAGTCACATGGAGCTCTAGAAAATGACCAGTTGGAATTGGGGACCCTTTATCATTGCCTGGGTTTGAAAATCCAAGCTCATCTTCAGGGTGTATTACTAGAACAATTAACAATTTTGTTTCTAGTAATGGCCTCGGTTGCAGTTGGCTGATGTATTCTGTTCAAGAGTCTTCAATACTACTGTGCAGCCATTGTCACATCAGAAGATCCCAAAGCTCAGCCTGCCCCACAAGGAGCGGGAAACACTAACTCCAGTCCAACTACAGACTACATTCTCTGAACAACCTCCTGGCCAGCAAAAGTTTGGCAGTGGCGAAGACCTGGATAGCATAGATTAATCCTCTGTAGACTGACTTGGCCTCTGGCCGAAAGGTCAGACTGGAGATGAGAAAAGCAGCCCCTCCCAGGTACTGACTTGATACTATCAGTTAACTCTTGATGTTTTCGAAGCCACAAAAATGACTAAACATCCGCTTATTCTGGGCAATATGCATGACTGCTGCTTCTTTACCAATGATAGCCTTAGCCTCACTTCATCCCTCCTGCCTTCTAGATTAAAATTTATTTAGATACCAATCATAGAATTAACCCCTCTTCCCGACAGCAGCCAATCCAGAGCAAAGCCCTGCTTCCTTCTCCCCAAATCACTCAAACAAGCCTAAATCCCATAAGTCCTTTCTAACACCCTCTTACTGTGACTCTCCAGGGTCCCCCAAGAGGTGCATTTCTCCCTTGTTGCAATAAACCAACTTTGTTCACCTAGAGGTGTATTTCTGGTAGCCTTTGGCTGGAGGGCATTGACACATACATAAGCACTCAACGGGAAGCAGAGGGTGGGATGTGTATGAGGAAACCAGCTTCCATCAAGGAGGAAATTATACTAATAGAGGGAGCAATTTTCAGGTTAAGTGCTGTGCATGAAAAGGATATCTTGTAAGGATTTCTGGATGTGACCATGTTTAGGGTGGGAAGAGGTTCTTTTGATTGTTTTGTTTTTGTTTTCTTTTTTTTTTTTTTTTTTTTTTTTTTCTTTTTTAGAAGTAGGAGAGTGGACTGAACTAATAGAGTTCAATGAGCATGACCAATCAGCCAGGAAAACATGTCTTGATCCACTTGATAAATAGGGACCCAGATACGAGGAAGAAGAAGGGCTTGTCAGTATTGACATTCGTTGACCTCAGAGTGCCAAAGGGCAGGGCTTGGAAGGAGTCTGTGGAGAGGACAATGACTGGGACCCCATGGGAAAGGGCTGGAAAGCATAACACATAAGAAAGAATGTGTTGAGCTTAGGAGTTTGAGGAAGGCTCACACCCCAAGTCAGCCTTTTGCTCTCTTGCTGGTCTGAACGGTCTCCTCGTGGTACTGTCAAGCTGGCACGGCTTGCTAATGACCGTGGCAGTGAGCCTGAAACCTCAATCGCTCTTCTGTACCTTGTTGCTGCCAGAGGTGGGGGATGACCCCCACTAGAAGTGCTCTCATAGTGGTCACAAGAGTATCACCAAAAGCATGTAGGGGCACAAGGAGAGAGTTTTTTTTTTTAATGAAGAAAACATTATTAGGATGAAAAATGTTTTATATATATATATCCCTCCACAGTGTCAAGAGAACAAACCAAAATCAACCAAAGTGTTCTCTTCACAAAAGACACAGAGACCAACACCTCTACTCATTGAGCACACAGGGACACACAGACACTTCATTTAATTACGCTCAGGTGTGGCACTGTCCCTAGCCAACGTTTCCTCTGAGTCTTCATCTTCACCCTTCCAAACACCAATACTAAACCAAAGGGCTTTCACATTTAATTATGAAATCACCTTGAGTTAGATCTCATTTCACAAGTGAGGAAACAAGCCTAGAAATAGCTGGTGACAATCGGAGTATCCGGTCCAGGTTCTTTAACCCCAAATTCATGGGTGGTTTGTTGTCTGTTTTCAATATTAGCTCAACTACAGCTTCTAAAATCTGCATGGCCTAGATCGGGACAAGCAACCCTTCTCTTTGACAAATTACAGCGTGGATGGTAAAGGCTTGGGTAAAACATAGGTTAAGGCCAAGGTCAACAGTCTCCAGTGGCTCCAAGGCCTTTGCTTTTAAGAAACATGTCAGTGGTTGCACGCAGTTAATACTCGACCTAGAGTATTATAGTCCAGGACCCAGTTGTCTTTTTTTCCTTTCCTATAACATGCATTAGGGGTACATAATTATAGTAATCAAGAAACTAACCATTGGGTGGGCCAGTGCCCTTCTCCAGGGATGCTGAGAGTTATGTTCATTCCTGCCTTATAAGCATTTACAGTCCTCACAAGCCACATATTAGCCTGGAATTTCTTTTTTCATGCCACAGCACTGTTTCAGGTACTTACAATAGCCATCGATCACTTATCTTTCAGAATTTATTTTCCAAAGCTAAGCCTGACTATAGCAGGATGCTAAGTTATATCTATTTGAAATTCCTGGCTCTTCTAGTTTTGGGTAGTTGAGGAACAATCACGTTTTAATTCCCAGATTGTTTTTCAGAAACAATCTGCTTGCATTTCTTAATGGTAGTTTTTAACTCCATTTTTTTAAATTGCTATTCCTAATAATTGAAGGGCTAGAGGGACTTTCTACTAAAATAGCCCTTTTAAAATTGAACCAAGTTGGCCTTCCCGGCATTATAAGGGGAGGGCTGTCAACATTATCTAAACTCCCCACTTCCCAGTCCTATCTTGGACTGGTAGCCACCTAATAGGATGGGGCCCTCACTCTTTGTGAGGCACTGGAGAAGAGAAAGTCCTCAGCAGGTAGATTGAACTCCCAGATAGATCCAGTGCCCCACACATTTCCACCAGCAGTTTCTCATAACCTTGACCAAAGCATGTGCCTTTCCTGGACCTCGTGATCTCTACATTTTCTTCCTGCTCTATGATACTATGGGTTGAGGGCTCAAGAGAAGAAGAACAGCTGGAGATCCTTTTATCAGATTTGCTTCTGCCTTTCCGATCCACCCTTTGCCCTCCCTCCCCACAGCTGCAGGGCAGTTCAACCCCCTCATCACATCTTGTCTAGACTGCTGCAGTGGTCCCCAATGAAGGTGATATCATAAGAACTTCCACCACCTCAGTCAATTGAAAGTCCCTTCAGGAGCTCCCACTGCCTTCAGAACCCGAGCTGTTCAGCAAGAAAGACACAACTTCTCCCCACTTCTCCAGGCTCACAGTTTGCTGTTCTCACCTGCTCGCATAGATAGCAGTTCTCTTTGTGGTCCTTTCCCTCTCTCTCATCCCCCCTCCCCCAGGCCTTTGGAAATTCCAGTCAGTCAACAAGAACCTTCTAGCTTGCTTCTCCAGCTAGTGAATGTCCATGCATCTTTCAAAGTAGATTCAGCTATAACATCTCCTCCCCTGTGAGATTTCCATAGCCTCCACTAGCTATGCATCCCCTAGCAGGGCATTCATTAATCCCAATGCTTTGTAAGTTTCTGCTTTCCTGTCTGTCATCATCATTAGACCTGCACAGTCCTTGAGGACTGGGAGGTGGTTTTCACGTAGCACACTGCCTAGCACCCAATAAGGACTCAAAACATTTTTTATTAAAAAAAAAAAAAGGACCAACAGCCTTCTAATTTAATTGGAGAGATTCCTACACATGAAAAGACAGCTAATTATAGATTGCAGGGTAGTAAAACTGCCAAAGCAGTAAGTTAGACAGTAAATGTTTTGGAAGTTCAGAATCAAGCCATTAAGAACTAGAACAGATTTTTTGTTTGTTTTTGTTTTTGCAGGAATTGAACGTTTTTGGGTTTATGCGGGGAGAGTGGGTGAGATTCATCATAAAAGCAGCGGTTGAAGTCTAGAAGTGGTGTGCAGGATGGATTTGAAGAGGAGAATCTGGAAACCAGCTGGAAGGATAGTTTTTGTACTAACCTATGTCCCAGGTAAGAAAAAATTATTTTCTTTGCTTCTGAGAATGGTCCAGGCCTGACATTGCCTGACCCTACCCTCACCCCATGCCCTGTCTTCCCATCTCCTCAGCTTGCTTCCCACACCAAGGCCTTAAGCAAGAACCATTTTAGAGGGACTGGAGATGACATGACATAAGGCTGAACTTGGCAGGCTCTTGCTCAAGATTGTTATGTCGGACAGAAAGCTGGCACTTTTTTTTGCCTTCCTTTTCTTTTTCCTCTTTAGGCCCCTGCTTAGGAGGTGAAATTCCTGAAAAAATTTTCATCCCACCCTTTCCACTTCTACCCAATCCCAGAGTCAGAACACTTCACAACCAAGTTACTGAAGCACATCTCCAAACTTACACACAGGGCCCATCCTCTTCGGGAAGAATAAAATGAACCCAAGCTTCTCTCTTAGTACTACTACATTTTGTCAAATGTTTTCAGTTTTAAGTTGAAGAAACTAAGCCCCATAGAGGTAAAGTGACTTGCCCAAGGGCACACAGCTAGTTAGCAGCAAGACCAGACTTCAAACCCAAATCTTCTGACCTGACTGTTAGGGCTTTTCATTTGTACTCAACTCAGGATGGAGGAAGAGAGCTGATTCCTCTGGTTGCTGTGGGGTCTACCCCGTGGCCCAAGCTGCTATCTGGACTGCCACAGCCATCCCTAACAAGTCTGCCTGCCTCCAAGGTAGGCTGGAGCAAGGCGTTTGTTACCTTTTATCACATCCTGTTCTAATAAGGTGCTGACTGACCGATGGACACTTGCCCAAAGGTGAGCAAGAGGCTCGGGACAGGTAGCAAACCACCAAGAATACCCACACAAGCTGTCTCGACTGAGGAGAGGAGGGAGGAAGTTCTCAGCCCGGGCTGCTAATCGCTGACTCTTGCTCTCTGTCCCTCACACATACTCCACCCAAAGACTGGACGCTTTTGGCGGGGAGGAAGGGCAGACTATGAGGCGTTAGTTTTCTGGCGTTCCCTGTGAGCCACTGAGCATAAAGTGGATGTGGCTGGGGTGTCAGAGGAAGAGCAGAAAGTTGCTTTCAGCCTAAGAGGCCCAGGGAACCTCTGGTACCTCACCTGTCCCAGGCTGCCTGTTCTCTTCACCACCAATAAACCAGTAGGGGCAAAGATCTCTTTCCAGACTGTTAACAAAGTCATTCAGCGAAGGTCTGGCAGCCATTCATCCTACACAGGACGCTATAGGAAGTTCAAAACAAACTCCTCCGGCATCCTTCTGGATGCACCTCCTCTGTTCTGGTTGCATCAGGACACCTTAGTACATAGGCATTCACAATCGTTTCCTGAGGTGATCCCCTTCCCTCCAGCACAGCCCACCTTCCACAACACTTTAAAACAAAATAAAATTTAAAAAATATAAACACATACACACCCCAATCCATCTTACACACAGGATGAAGCTCCCCAAAGCACTTTTGACCACACCATACCCCTATTGAAATTACTTGAGTTACTTCCCTTGAGTGGGTTTCAAGTCTGGTCTTGCTGCTAACTAGCTGTGTAACCTTGGGCAAGTCACTTTATCTCTATGGGGCTTAGTTTTACCTCTCTGAGTCTCCTATACAAGAACAGTTTAAACGCCTCAGCATGCAATCAAGGCCTTCCATAAGCCAGTTGCCATCATTCTTTCCAGCCAGCTCTCCCTGATGCCCTCAAAGCCCACGGTTTCGCCTGTCCATCTCCTCCAGCACTCATCCCATTCTGAATTGCATTCGAGTCCTTTGGTACCAGTCTGTCTCTCCGTTCCTCTCTTAGAGGATGGGTACTTTAACACAGTATGGTGTTCAAAAGATGTTAAATTGTCAAAGCAAGGTTGAGTAAATGTCCACCACTCCCTGCCAAGCAGCTGCCCTCCCCAAAAAAAGTCTGTAACTCTACTTGCACCAAAATGGGTATTTCTGAATATGCACTCTTGTTAAAGATGCGAGTTCCAGTGCTCTGTCTCATTCTCATTCCTGTGGAATCAGAATCTCAGAGAGTGCAAACTCTGGGGGTCTCCTCCCAGTCCTGGTCCAGAGGTCAGGGAGACCCCAGAGCAGGGCCCTTTAACAAGAGAGGGTAGTGCCGGTGCTTCTGGAGGCAGCCTGGATGGAGATCAGGGATAAACTGTGATGCTGTACCTGCTAATCATCATTGCAGGCCCCTGGCAGGCATCTTCATCTTCCTCTAATCAAGCCACCTCCTTGCCCCATCTTGCCTCCACTACCTCCTGGCCTTTCTCCTCTTTCTGCCTTCCTCCTCCTTCCCATCAGCCCAGCAGGGCTGGAAGTTGCTTTTCCCTCTATGAACCTCTCCCTTCTTCCCCAAGATCCCTTACCTCTTCTTCCACTGGATTTAAACAGCTTCTTCCTCCCCAAGACAAAGAACAGTGTGACTCACCTCCACCTCCTCCTCCTCTTCCCACTGCCCACCAGCCATGCTAATATGTTTCATAAACCCAATATGAGGGGTGCTTTCAGTCACACACATACTATTGTACCTCATGGAACCTCTGCTGGCTGCCCAGGCCACCTCCCCTCCAGCCCCTGAGGCATCCCAATGGCAGGACCCCACAATGCCTCTGATGCCAAGTGTCTGTGGTTGGGGTGGCATGAACACAAGACTGGGACTACAAAGACCTAGACTGATTCAAACTCTGGGGCTGACTGGGCAGACTTAGGGAAGTCACTTCTCTCATCTCAGTCCCTGTGAAAAACAAAGGAGTTGGACCAGATGATCTCAAGGAACCCATTGAATCAGGGAACTGAGGTGGCTCAAGAGATTGAGCGCCTTTCCCACTCCAGAAGGTCCCAAGATCAGTTCCCAGTGCCACCTAAAGAGAAGACAAGCAGACACAGAAGAACACACAGAGAGCAGACAGAGAGTGCAGAACAATGGCGGGGGGGGGGGGGCGGGGAAAAAAAAAAAAAATCTTAAAAAAAAAAAAAAGGGAACCTATTGAATCTAACACTCTAGGATTAGAGTACTCTAATACTCTAGGGTATTAGTCTGGACAGACAGTGGCCAGAGGGAAAGAGCACTAGCCACGAGAGCAGGATCCCCAAAGCCCAGTCAAGTAGTCACCTTGATGGTGGCTAACAGGACACAGCTTTACTTTTTAGCAGATGCTACTCTGGGGAGAAGAAGCCATGGGGCTTGGATCACCTGAAGGTATTTGCCAGGAAAAACTAGAATGGAGCCAGAATGGGGAAATAATTGCAAATGCTCCCGCAGCATTGCTCCTAGGCAGACAATGTTCTGAGCACTTCACAGGCATTAACTCATTTAAGCTTTGCAATACATCGAATAGATAGGTACTATTATTATCCCCATTTTACAGATGAGAAAACAGGCACAGAGAGGTGAAATAATTTGCCCAAGATCAGGGAGCTGGCAAGTGGCAGGACCAAGGGATTTGAATCCAGGTAGAGTCCATGAGTCCATGCTCTTAACAATTCATCCGACCCCATCACCTCAGGGAATGGGAGAACACATGTCCTCTCCTATAGTGTCATTCACCCCACCCTGCCTGCCTGGCAGGCAATACTATTTCCATGTAAGCTATCAGCAAGAGGAATGCGATGTTTTGACGATCTTTTTGACGATCTGGAATCAAAAGGCCTCCACTTGAAGAGAGAGCAAATGTCAACTTGTACATACATATTTCAGGAATGGACACCACAGGGCCTAACCCTTGGCAAAATTGTTATATTGGGGGGGGGGGAAGATCTTTGGTACCGTCTCCTTTCTTTGCACCTTTTTCTTCCTGGCACCCTGTTCTCACCTTCTTACTACCACCCACCCACCCAGCTCCCAACCATGCTGGGTGCAAGGAGCACTGGGCTTCAGAAACAAAAGACCTGAGTTGGGGTCCCACTCAGTCACCTGCTGTGGCTTTCTCAGCTTCAGTGTCTTCGAATCTGGAATAAGAGGTGATACCATCTAGGCATTACTGGAAGGGCTTTAGAAACTGGCCTGCGTTCAACTGTGACTCTGCCAGGTACCACTCTGACCCCAGGAAAATGTCACACTCTCTCAAACCCAACCTTCCCTACATTTGAAAGGGAGGCCCATTACACACACTTTGCTGGGTAGTCAGGAGGTTCAGGGTAAAGCCTGGAAAGTTCTTGGTACTGAGCCTAGCCCTTCCAGCCTGCTCTAGGCCCCTTGTTTTAGTGCTAGGCAGTTTCTAAAATGTTCTCGAGAGCAGGACCATATTTCACAACAGGGATGAGGCAACCTCCTCCCAAGCTGATCCTTGGTGCCAAACATCAAAAAGGGGTTCAGCCTGAGAAAGTACTTCATGAGCAACGTTTGGATGGCTGGGGCCCATCTGCCAGCTCCCTGGGTTATTCCTCCCTAAGTCTTAAATCCACTTTTGATATTTCTTTCTGTCATCGTCCTCTCTTGCTCTTGAGATTCCCAACTACCCTGCATATTACTGTACTATGGGAAAGTGCCTCCTCAGATCAGCTCAAAACGACAAACTGGGACACAATCCCCAGAAAGCCATTCCATCGCTCCCCTCCTCCAGCACCCTGTGTCTTTTCCCACCCGCTCCAACTTTGCCCCGACTGCCTGGAATGCCTATTCTCATATCTCTTCAACTCAAAGCCCTGCTCCTTGTCAAGGCCCTACTTAGATTCCTCTTCTTTCTTGTGTGAAGGTTCCCCTCCCCCAAGAAGGCTGAAACAAATCACTTGCTCCTTGAAACTCCCATGGTCACCTACGGCTCTTATGTCTTAAGTCCTAAGAATCTGTGTTCCTGCCCGTCTGCCCTCCAGAGTACCTGCTTCTTAAAGAGAAAAACCATGTCATGTTCTTTTCCTAAACCTGCTCATAATCCAGCCTGGGGCCTGTCCATATAGTAGTCACTCAATATATGCTTGATAAATGAATGAGAAAGAACAAAAAAACAAATCCACTAAAGTGTGATGGTCAAACACAGAGGGAACAAACGACAAAGATTCATCTCACTAATGAACCTAAGACAGGAGTGTTCCCTACCCCAAGCACTGCTGCCCCTCTTGGCATCATAGAACAATGCTGGTACCCATTCTTCTCCTTTAGAAAGGGGCCCCAGGCCTCTTTCTAGAAATATGTTATCTTCCTCCCCAGTAGACAACTGGTCCCTGTTGACTTTTAACTGGTGTCTTTTTAGAGGCTAGAGTAGGGATTTGATTAGTCAGCAGATGCTTCTTGGGAGGCTCAGGAAAGAGCCTCACATTACCTCATGGGACATGTTGTAAAGAATGTGCCCTTTACTTCATTGGGGTCCACCGTTTCAGCTCGAACTGAGGATTTTTTGCTGTGCCAGGCCCAAGGCAGCTGGATTATAAGACATATTAACCACTTAACAGAATGTGGCTGGAAAGTGGCCTCACCCAAAGGTCAGGCAGGCACTCTCCCTAGAGGGTGAAGACTTTGTGCAGTGTTGTCCAGAACCAGCCTTGCAAGGGGGTCTCTGGATTAGGGTCCACCCTCAGTTAGGTAGAAACATGGTCCAAGCAGAATCAGAGGAAATAATAATCCAAAATGCAGATAAAGGATTATACACTAAGAAACTCATTATAGTATAGTTATAATGGTATAAAACTGCAACCAAAATGTCTGCTAAAAGTTGAATGGGCAAATAAATAATGGCAAATCCTTAGGATAGATTATTATTAATATACTGAATATTTTTGAGGAAATTTTAATGGCATGGGGAAATGCCTACAACAGAAAGAGCTTGACATAACAGTATATATATACAGTGAGGTTCTGAGTTTATTCTCTTATGTTTCTTCCATGTACACTTTTCCAAGTTTTCTATAGTGAGTGCATATTCTTTTTATAATTGGGGGGAAATCATATAAAAAGGAGGCCAAGAAGAGAAGGAGGGAGGAGAGTGACTGTTAGAAGGAAAAGAATGGGAAGAGAAGAGGGGAGCTTAGAGCAATGCCTGTGATGGGGGAGAAGAGGAGCTGCTCCATTGTCCCAGGGTTGCCCCAGATGCTCTGCCAAGTTGGGGGGCGGGGAGCAGGGGACACCTAAATCATCAGGTGGGGCAGGGGGAAAGGGAGGCCCAGGGTATCTTCCCAAGCCCAGAGCAGAGGTGAAGGGAAAGGAGAACAGGAGGAGACTTTGGCATCCACTTCCACAGCCTTTGTGCCCCCGCATCTATTCTTCTTTGTCACATTGCTAGGCCAGGAGTGCTATCAGTTTCCAGCTGAACACAGCGTGTTCCTAAGGAGAAGCCCTGGCTCTTAACACACGCACACATTCCATCTTGCCGCCCTCTCTCGGCTCCTCTCTAGTCCCTTCCCCGAAGGCTGCAGAAGGGGAGAATGCCTGGGGAGCCGAGGCAGGAAAAGCCAACAAGCTTGCCCACCTCACCTCACCCCGCCACCCCAAAGCTCCACCCCCAAGTCCTTGGGTCTGGTTTCTTATTTTCCTCTCCTGGACCCCTCCCCTGGGTGGTTCCTGACTCCCTTTCTCCACTGCCCTTCCCTCCCCCTCCAGTTCCCTCCCAGCCTTTCCGCCTTTTGGTCTTGTGGATCTGCTATCTCTCAGCACCACCTGCTGCCCATTCTGGCCTCAACCATTGTGCCCATTCAGTTTCTAGGGTCCCCTGGACCTCGTTCCTTATCATGCTGTGTCTTTGCAAAGTAGGAACTGAAGAGTCAGAGGGTGCAGGTTACCCTCTTATCTCCAGCCTTTTTCTATAGAAGCACAAAATGTTAAAACAGAAAGGAACCTCAGCAGACATCTGGGCCAGCCCCCTTTGACTGTCCTGACTCCCAGTCCTGCTCGCCCAACGACCCTGGGACAAAGCCAGCCAGCACCGGCCCCTAAATGCCTGCGTGACCTCCTGGGATCCAGCCTGCTTACTCTTGCCCGTCAGTCTCGAGTTCCAGGAATGGGCTGAGAGAACAGGCAAGACCATCCACTCTGCACAGATGTGTCACAAGGAATACCGCTGAGGGTTAAAAATGTCCTAGAGCCCAGGGGCCGACCTGCCACTCTTATCCTCTCCCGTAACTCCCCTTTGAAGCCCATCACCTCTCTCAAAGGAATAAGAGAGCTGAACTCACATTCTTGCCTAACGTTCTTGACTGGCTGTAAAGTACACCTGCTTAATCGGGGCTCCTGGGAAACCCTCAAACTCAACACAATCACAAATGGTAGACAGCAACTATTTGGGGGTGGGGGAAGGGCCTGGGAGTAGGAGTCCCAAAAGAGGAGAGATGCCTAGAGAGGAGAGGGGGCTCATGGCGTCTTCCGACCCACCACCCTTTCTTTTGCCTCCTTCCCAATGAGGAGGCCCAGCTCCTCATGACTATTCCTGTGCTTTGTTTCTCAATAGGCCCCAGAAGGCCAATGGCACAATGGGCCCTCAGGTCCACTGAGACAGCACCCTCAGGAGGAGAACTTTGTGTGGTTCCTGGCCTCTCCAGACTGCACGTGGCTGCAAGGAGAGGCTGCACTGGCATCGCGGAAACTAACTGTCGGGATAGTTGAACCCAGGCCCTGTCATCTCTCACTGGCAACCAACGAGTTTAAGATCAAAGGCTGAGAGTCACCAGGCTATGGGATACCAAGGGACTGGCTGGAATTTGAAATGCCTACCCGAGAAAAATAAGAGCTCCAGGTTTGGAGACCAGGAAAACTCAAGAGGAGTTGGAGAATAGAGAGGAGGAAGACGAGCAAGATGGAAAACAGGACCGGGCAGGGCCCTAAGCAGGCTCCTAAGCAGGGTTGCCTGTCCGTAATATCAGCTCTGGTCACAGAGGGTGTAGAGGGTGTGGCCCGTGGCTCTGAGTCCTCCAGCTTCCCCACCCTGACTTACAGCCCCCAGGGGAGCAGCAGCATGGAAAATAAAAAGAGCTTTAGAGCCAGACAGACCCAGGCTCAAACCCCAACTCCATTGCTTTCTAGCTGTGTGATCCTGAACAAATTACTTAATTCTCTGAGCCTGGGTCTTGCCAAATGTAAATGGTAGATACTGATACCTCTAAGTGTTTTGTAAAAACTAAAAGTCCTAAAACACTTCCTGGTCTGTAGCAAATATCCAATAAAAGACAGGTAGTTCTCCTTTAAGTTGCAAAAATACAGGATCTTCTCAGGTCTCAAAGCTATTTAGCCACTTGCTCCCTTTTAATTCAAACAAAAATTTTCTGAGAGGCATGGGGGTTGTGAGGACAGTTCATTCATTCATTCGTTCATTTGTTCGTTCATTCAACAATTATTCACTGAGTGCCCCCCACATGTCATGCCATAGGAAAATAACAGTGAACAAAACATGGTTCCTGCCCTCCTAGAGTTACTGTTCTAACAGCAGAGGAGAGACAATAAATGGGTGAATAAACAAAATGCCAAGCAGTAATAAGTGCTATAGAAAAATAAAGCAGGGTCTGGGGAAAGAGAATGACTGGCTTACATAGAATGGTCTGGGAAGGCATCTCTTGGATAGGTGACATTCACAGACCCTTGAAAGAAGTGAGGCAGCCAGCTCTGTGCTTCCCTGGTGGGAAAGCCTTCCAGAGAGAGACCTGGATATCCAGGGGCTCTGGGGGATAGCATGCCCCAGGTAAGGAAAGCAGACAAAGAACCATGATACAAAGCAGTATATGATAAACTCCTGAGAGAGACAGAGAGAGAGAGAGAGACAGAGAGAGAAATACCAACTACTAAGGGGTTTGGTTGGAGAAGGAGAACCTGCATCCATTGGGAAGAACCTTGAAAAGTTTGGAGTCCAAAGCACTGAGATTGACCTTGGAGAATGAGGACTTCACCTCTTGTGGGGTCTTGGGGTTGTGTTGTTTTTTTTTTTTTTAATCTAGTTCATCTGCACCCCTCCCCCCCACCCTTGCGTGAATAAATGAGGAAACTGAAGCCCAAAGAAGGGCTTGCTAAAGTCACACCACCAGTTAGTAGTGAAATCAGAACAAGAACCTGAAGGCTTCCTAACTGAATCTATCCTTCTAATTTGGAATACAGGCAGCTCCCCAGGAAAACTGCAAGCTCTCTGAAGACAGAATGCAGTTCTCACCAACCTTTGTGCTCTCACAGAACAGAACGTGTCAGAACACTAGAACCAGAGTAGGGCAAGATCACTATTTGTTCTAATCTGAAATCACATGTCCCCTGGAGAGCCACAGCCACTCTCCCTTTTCTCTCTAACCACACCTCTGACCTGAACGCATTCTGTAGCACTCCCTTCTGAGCATATGTGCAGAGTCCCTTTGATCCAGAGAACTACATACCTGACAGGACCCACTGACCCTTGTTACCCCCAAGAGGCAGAAGTCAATGCCCAGGAATGATGGCCAACCCTTGGTCCATCCTCATGGGAGTCTTTGGGCTTACCAGCTGCCAGGCAGTCAGGCATCACGTTGCAACTCTGCAGAAGTTCCATACTTGGTGATTAATATCCTAATCTCTTAGCAAGTAATTATAATTAATGCAGAATAGCAAATCAGGAAATCAGGCATTATTAGGAGGAATTAGCTATTTATTTTCATTTTACGCTCTACTCCCTCACCCAACCTCCCACATCTCTTGCCCCACCCGCCAGGTTCCCAGTCCCAGGGCTGAATCAGAAGAGAGGAAGAGCTCAGCTAAATATTCCTTCATTCTATAAGGGTGTATTAAGTGCCTATGTTCCAAGCCCTAAATTAGGCATTAAAAGGACAAAAAAAGCTACAGTTCCTGTTCTCAGGGAGCTGATAATCTAGTGGAAAGCATGCAGCTAAGGGTTGTGATGGAAGTAAGTGGAAGTGCGGTGGCAGCTCAGAAGGGGCAACTAACTCTGCCTGGGAGAGTCCAAGAAGGCTTCCAGAGGAGGGAGCATTTGAGCTGAGCCTGGAAGGATGGGCAGCAGGAGAAAAGGCATTCCAGGCAGAAGCTCAGCCATTTGAGAGAAAACAGCTGAAGAGCAAACGGTGTCAAAAGGGGAATGGTGAGTGAGAAGACTGGGCAGGGAGGCAGGATCCGGGGCAGAGAAATCTGTAGACACCATCCCACCAGGCATGGGGAAGCCAAGAAGGAAGGTTGCCTAAGCCCCTGAGAGGAAAGAACCAGTTCCAGGCCGACCCCAGGAGGTGAGTCCCAATAGTGAATGCCTGGGCACCAGGAGAGATGAAAACGAGTCCAAGAAGCAAGGGGGGAGGGGGTCTGTGCCGAGAGGCCTAGGCCAGAAGTGGCAGTAGGATATCACCCTGGTTTCTCCTGCTACACACTGCCACCCCTGGGGGATTGAGGGCACCTGCCAAGATTCTGACAGGGGAGCAATAGTTGGGGATGTTTAGCTTGAGGGCAAAAAGTAAAGCGGAGTCAGAAATGGGGGCTGTTAATTAGACTGTAAGCTCCAGGAGAGGAGAGGCAGCTGCCCTCGTATGCACTCGATAGATATTTGATGATTTGGTGGCTGCTGGCATAAACAAATCCTTGCAACAAGGTGGAAAATGGATTGCAGCAGATGGAGACTAGAGCTAGGAAGGCCACCAAGGAAGCTATTGCAACATGATGCCCAGGGACAGCTGCAACCCAGGTGCTAAGAGCCAAGGAGAGATCCTGGATCGCTCCTGGTGAGGAAAGGATTTGGGAAAGAATCTGAAGAAAGGACCAGCAGAAAAGCCCACCAAATGAAAAGAGTCCCAAAATGTCCCCAGTCCAAAGTCCTTATCCCCTGCTGCTTTGTCTCAGGAAAGTACAAACAGGAAAGTTGCTTCACCAAAAGCCCTCTGGAAGAGCATACTGTCTCAAATTCTCTAATCATAATTACAAAGATTAAAAGAAGGTGCATAACCCATCAGGTTAGCTTCAGGCACCTAGACTCAGATGAAGAAGCAGTGTCCTGAGAACAAGGAAATGTCTTGAAAAATCTAGAGGATAGCAACAGAGCCTAAGGACTAAGGGTTGACCAGGCAGATGTCCCTGAAGCCTGGAGGTGTCACATCTAGAGTAGTTGTTGCTGGAGACTCTTAATGCCTTAGAAGCCAGAATGGGTCAGGCCTGCCCCCCCTGACCAGTCTCTCTGGATCCAAAGTGCCTCCTTCTAGCTTGGAAGGGCACCATAAGATCTGCAGGAATTTAGGATTAGGGACATAGAAATCTTCTTCATTGCTGACTTCATCCCCTTAAAACTGGATGTAAGACCTGGTTATAAGGAGCCTGATACCAAGACCCCATGGAATTCCTAACCTGGGATATCTAGGCAGAGAGGCAGCCTTCAGCACAGGCCTTGAGGCAGAGTGGTGGTCCTCTCACAGACCAGTCTTCCTCCAGTCTCAGCAGCAACTTAGGCCAGTCCATTTACGTGCAGTTTAAGTATCATATAGCTCCATTACTGAACCTCTAAGGCCTTATTTCACAGATATCCAGCTCTAACTCGGCAAGAAAAATATCCCCATTTTTCAAATGAAGAAGCAGGCTCAGAGAAGGGAAATGACTTTGTCCATGTCACACAGTGACTTGGGGTTCAAACCTAGATCTGACTGACTCCAAGGTCAGATACCCTGATACCTTCATCTGGCCATCTCTCCCTTAATCAAAGTCTAAGAAGCAACTGCAGCACAAACTCTATTCTGGCTGAAAATGGTCTGTATAGACCATTTTGAACTGGCTATGGTTTTGCCCCACCAAAAAGAAAATTAGCTAACATGTACCATGTTAGCCTTTCAATATGCTTCGCTTCATTTTAGATCCCTCTATTCTGGATGTCTCTGTCCAATATTTGAATTCAGCCCATTTTTTTTGGACCCTTCCTCTCTACCCATTCCTCAGGCTCGTGAAAGTCTTTTTTTCTCAGATCCACCCTGTCCCTCCAACCAGGCCAACCTGTCCCTGAGAGCCACAACCCCCCTGCCCCGGCCACCTACCACTCCTGACTGCACCTCTTACTACAAAGGAAATAACTCCTCCCTCTGATCCCTCAGCAGCTTCTGCTCTAGGCCTAAGCTGAGCTATACAACGAACCTCAGCAGGACACTGATCTCCTTTTATTCTGGTATTCCTGCAAGAGATCTCTGTCTGCTCTCCTATTCTACAATTCTCTCTTACAAGTGATCTCTATCACCCCAGCAATGGAGAGAAAGACCATCATCTGGTGGCAAGAGTCAGACTGAAATCAGAAATGCACATAGTCATCTTCTAAACCCAAAAGATGTCTATAGAGGGAATGACCAAAGTAGGGAAGGCAAGAGGGGAAACCAGAAGTGCCCCCATATCCCCTTTCTCAGGACCCCCATCCTCAGGACCAGCAGAGCCACTTGATTAAAAAGTATCCTTTGCTCTAGAGAGTTGGTCCCCAACCGAAAATCCCAAACAAGTCAGCCCTCCTCCAAGAAAGCTTGACTTGGCATGGCAACCAGAAAGAGGCACTACCCCCAAAATGCTGCTGTGTAAATTGAGGCAGCTCATTTAGGTCAACTGAGCCTTATCTTCCTCCTCATCTATACATGTAAAATCCTAGTCTCAGCCCTGCTTACCTTACAGGGTTATTGTGAGGATCCAGTGATTCAGTGATTAAAAAAAAAAGAATGCTTTGGATATTTGAAGAGGAAAATGGGAGGAAGGAAAGGAATAGTATGTATAAATCAGTAGGGGGATATACTTTGGGCTCAAGCAAGGCTTTGTGGTGCCCTTCTAATCTTTTCAGGCATTAGTAGTTCTGCTGAAGTATAAGAGGGCAGAAGTGCCAGTGTGGGGAAGCAGGGTTCCAAATCGTCAGCTTAGATATTGGTGGGGTTACATGCAAATGGGGCCAGTCCACTCCCCGATACTACTACAAGATTAAGTAGTAGGACTTGAAAGAGCATGAGCTCTGAAGACAGCCAGAATTAGATTTGTCCTAGCTATGTCAATTCCTTAGCTATATGACTTCTCTGAGCCTCTATTTCCTCACGTGTAAATGGGGACAAGATACCCAACTTACAGGATTATTGCCAACATGTAAGGATTATGTGAAATATAATATGGAAAGTTCTTGGCATAAATGATACCTATGAATAATGATAATAATAATCCTTCTTTGGCTACTGCCTCATCCCTAAAAGTGAGAAGGCAGCACTGAATGGCTATTAATGAGAAATCCACAAACCACCTTACATTAGGCACCCAGTGGGCCCTCTCCAAGCTCACTAAGCCTGAAATTGAGCAAGAATATTTGTGTGTCTACTTGAATGATAATGAGGTTCTAACTAGCAAGGAAAAGACATCTGTAGGGTTCCCATACTGGTGGTAGGGATGGCAGGTTAGAAGAGGAGGTAGAGAGAAGAAAGGCAATGGGGAAGCTAATGCCCGGGCCCAAAAAACCAATAGCATTGCCTGGCAGTGTCCTCGCAGGCAAGATTACATGTTCAATAAACTCAGGCTTGGTCATTCCTAGAACTGGAAGCATCACAAGCCTGGATTGCCGGGTTTGGAAGGGGGAGAAGAGTTAACTCCAGGAATCCCTACAAGATGGTCGCCATGAGCCGGGCCTGTCAGCCCAGTGGAAACAGCAATAGCGTCAGCAGATAACCAGCTTCCGGTTCTCGAGGAGGTGATCTCAAGGCAAAACTGTGCAATGAAAGCAAGTGAAGGAAGAGAAGAGTGAAGGGACAGGAACAGCTTGACCAGTTTCAGTGGCTTTCCCCATGAAAACTGGGATAGCTAGCAAAAAGGTAAAACCAACAGGTGGCAGAGTGGAAGGGTAGATGTGTTCTTGATTGGGTATATAAAGGCAGACAGGAAAAGAAGAGAAACTGTGTTTTATTAAGCTCCTGTTTTAGGCTGGGCACCATGCTAGGATCTTTATAGACATTATCTCCACTCCTGAGTCAGAGAGGAAAATATTTATCATCATTTCACTGTTTCACAGCTGAGGAGAATGAGAGCCATTGAAAACTTGCTCCATTAACTTTTAAAAAAGCAACAACTACAAAAATTCTGGTATTTTTACCCTGATCCCTGGTGATGGAAAATTTCCATGACTATGTGATCCAAGTGTGGTGATTTTTTTTTCCCTGTTATTCAAGATGCTGAGATACTGGTTCCCTCTACTTCAGCCCTTCTCTTTTTACCATGTTTTTTTGTTTGTTTGTTTGTTTGTTTTAAACAATCTTATTAAACTACTTTAATGTAAAAGCAAATATCACACAACTCTTTATTTTTAAAAACTACTTTAGTGAATGCTTTTAAAGAATAAAATGCCTAGGTTACTAAATTCAGAACCTTTCTTAAGAATCCTAAACTTTCATTAGCACACCCTGAATATGAGTTTGGAGTCAAAACCTTGGGCTACTGCCGTGCCCTTGACCTTACCTTCATGAAGCCTCCCAACCCCTCCCTCCTCCAGGTCCTTTTCGCTCAGCCACAGCTATTCTCTTTCTCTCTCTCAACCACCAACTGTTTAGTTTCCCCTGCTGAGGCCATTCAGGTCAGTCAGAGGGAAAACATTAATTTACCATTGAACTTCCCTGTTTTCAGAGCTCTTGCAGTCTTTCTCCTCACAAAACAGAAAAGAGCAACAAAAGTGTAGAGTAGTCTGTACACAACTCCTCCAGCTATGAAAGTGTATCTGCCAGCTTGCCTCTATTTGGTTCTGTGGAGACCATCTCTCTCCTGGCTCAGTTCTTGCCTGTATAATGGAGGCCTCCACACCCCAAACCAATTTCCACATGCCCAAATATTACCTCTAGTGCAAGACTAAGTTTCACTGGCCAAAAACTCCTCCTGGATCCTCCACCGCAAATCTGAAGAACGTTTTCTTCCCCTGAATTGCTGTGGCATTAGAATCTCTTAGCACTTTTGGGTTATACTACACTTATTACTTGTCTTTCCTTTCTCCCAGACTGTAAGCTCCTTGAGGGCAGGACCTAAATCTACTCCAGAAGAACTTGAGCTGCTCTCTTACGACTCAGTCTTAAAAAAAACCAGTCCAACATCTTTCCCAGGTTTCCCATATCCAGGGCTAAGCATCCCCCTAAGAAGCACTCTTCCCTGGAAGTGAATCCCATGAGGACAAGGGCCTCCGTGTCTTATTCACAGATACCCCCAGCAGCTGGAAGAGTGCCTGCCTCATAGTGGGCATTCTCTATGTGTTTAACAGATATTGTCTCGAGGTTTGGATTTACAAGAATGGCTCCTGTCTCCTCAATTTCCACTTCATGAGTGCTTGTCCTCTAGGATCCTATACCCGCCATGGACTGGAATCAGATTTTGAGTAAAAAGGCTTTGTCACTGACAAAAACAGCCAGCCCCCTCCCCTCTTTTTTTTAATCTATTTGACTTCTTTAATTAGAACTGCGGCAATGTGATTTGCAGGCAACACCTGTCTACTTCTCTGCTAGCTTGTTGCTACCAATGATGCCATCAAATGTATGAGAGAGAAAGATTTCTTTAGAATTATTTTATGAAAAGTTCTAGATCTCTTTTTGGAGATAACAGTATGTGAAAGCATTGCTTTCACTTACTGCACTTGATAAATGCTTGCACTCCTTTCTTCCTCTCTAATGGCGATTAAGTTGGATGTGCAAGCCATGTCTGAGTGAAGACAGCTGCCTACCAACGACCAACAGCCAATGTGAGGATACATATAAGGACACACATGGTAAGCTGATGTTTGTAAGTGAAGAAGTCACCACAACTGATGCAGAAATTTAGGTTCTCTAAGGAGATTTTGATCTGAAGTAAGACAGGCAGGAATAATCTCTGCTGGAGGGATAAGTCAGGAACCTCCCTGAAGAGTAACAAGTGGTGCAAATACCCATTAAGTACACCGTCCTCACCAGGCTTGTTCATTGTGCCACAAGGACATTTTAAGCTCAATTTTTCCAGCAAAGCTAATGACATTGATCTGAACATTTTCCAGTACATTTTTCACCTCCTATCAAACCAGAACCAAAAACAGACTCATAAGGATGCTTGCTTTCTTGCTTTTCTTCATCCCTAGACTGTTACGCTATGGTTAGTGTGTAAAAAGGCATCAGAATCAGAGCCAAGACGTAAACCTCCAGGAAGACAAACAGTTTAGCATTTTCGGCTCACAGGCATGGGGGCAATTCATAGCTAGGCTTTTCATTTAATGAGTGTGGGTCAATTCCACCCAAGATGTAGAGATGATGGTCACTTTGATTAAGACTTTGTTACTGAGAAAATAACCTTTAGTTGGAAAGGAGAAGACAATGAGACCTCTACAAAGGCATCATTTGCATATGCATGGTCAATACATTCAATATTTACTCAGTCAACACTCAGCAAATTCAATGCATTCAACAAATTGTTGATTGAGCACTTACTATGTGCCAGGTACTGGGGGTACAACGGAATATGTGAAAGACAAAGTCCCTGCTTTCATGGAGCCTACATGTCAGTGGAGAAGAAGGATACTAATCAAGAAAATAAATAAGATAATTTCAGACAGTGATGTGTGCTATGAAGACAACTCAGAGGATTGTGGCAGGGACTGCCATGGCAGTCTATATTTGGTAGAGAACTCAGGGAAAGTCTCTCAGAAGAGGCAAGATTTGAACTCTGACCTTAATGTTGAGAAAGATCTAGCCCAAAGATCAGAGGAAAGAACATTCCAGACAGAAGAAACAGCTAGGCAAAGCTCCTGAGGGAAGAATACCTTCAAAGTGTTTGAAGTCTAGACTGGGTGGAGCAGAGAGTGTGTCCTGGCAGATGGGAAAGCCAAAGAGATAGCCAAAGAGTGAATGATGCATCTTTGAGGCCATGGCAAGGAGTTTGGACTTTATGCCAAGCACAGAGGATAGCCAGAGAAAAGTTTTAAGCAAGGGCCTTGACAGAAGTGGACTGGCCATTTTTAAAGATCACTCAACTGTTGTGTGGAGTATAGACACAGGGAAGCAAGAACAAAAAAAGTTTGGAGGCTATGGCAATCATCTAGACTAGCAATGATGGTGGCCCTGCCTAAGGATGGTAGAAGTAGAGCTAACAAAGAAACAGACAAGCTGAGCATATATTTTGGAGGTAGCACTAATGGGACGTGGTGATTAATTGCATGTGGAGGCAAGGAAAGCAGGTGATCAAGGGTGATCCCGATTTGAGGGCTCTGAACAAATGTAGGTGCCATCTACTAAAATAGAGAAGACTGCAGTAGGAAAAATTTGGGGTGGATTAGAGAAAGGAAATCAATGGTTGTTTTATACATGATACATATTAAATGCCTATTGGACACAGAAGCAGTTA
The DNA here is from genome assembly GCA_026826555.1 of Tolypeutes matacus. Lineage (NCBI taxonomy): Eukaryota > Metazoa > Chordata > Mammalia > Cingulata > Chlamyphoridae > Tolypeutes > Tolypeutes matacus. The sequence continues at coordinate 3,118,354 of JAKSZT010007815.1, read as the reverse complement.
AAAGTTCAACGTGGTCCTCAAAGGCGAGAGATATAAATTTAGGGAGTCAGTAGCATATAATCTGAAATCATGGGTCTGGCTGAAGAAATGAAAAAAATGCACCAGGACCTAGCCTAGCCCAGCAAAGGCCAATGAGAAGTGACTCCTGAGGTAGAAAATCAGAAGAGGGTAGTGTCAACCAAGCCAAGAAGGAGGATTCAACCCTTGTTGAATAGCATCTAACTCTCAGCATTACTGACACTGAAGGCCCTGAGCTAGGCACTGGAGTTACATAGCCCCTACCCTCAAGGAATTTACAGTCTAGTGAAAGAAGGGGTTGACACCCAGGGAATGGGAAATTCAAATTTAGTTTCTCAGCAGTCCGCAGTGCAGATTCTGATTCAACTACAAAGATACTGGGCAGGGCTGGGGAGGGGGCGGTGCAGAACACAGACCAACTGGAAAAGGAGTTAAAGCTACAAGACAATATTTGGAATCCTTCTGTTTTATATGCAGATCAGCAGATTTTTAAACATAGGTTGTGATACAACCTACAGTTTTTAAACTTTTATCCTATTCGACTTCTAAGAGGCTTGAAGATTGACAAGTAAGGCATGCGAGAGAGAGGGACTCAGATGCCCAGTGGCATTTAATGTCCCCAGCAAAACAATCTGAATGCTGAGAGTAGAGAGAGATGGGGACCCCATGGCAAGTCACACTTGTTTCCCTCTTTTCCCTCGACACAAGTCCCCAAGTTAAATCCTGTTAGATTAATGATATGAAAAGCTTTAAAGGTAGACTCCAAAGAGCAATCAATATCTTGAGGTTCAGTGGAATTGGACTGAGGCAGTCATTACTGACTTTTTCTAATAATAGTAATGGAGTAGGATGAGGTTTGAGCAATGGGTTGTGGATATATTTCTAATACATTTTAGAGCACGTGACCCTTCAGCAATCCTCTTTATCCTGCCTCTCCTGATTCCCTCTCCCTGAGCCACAGCAGTCATTGCAACATAGGGAATTCTAAAGTTCTAAAGGAACAACCTAGCTTTGCACACTAAACTGCTATTGGCAAAGAGGCCGACATTAAAAGCCTATGATAAATTATGTACACCTTTAGGGCTAGAGCTTTCTGAGGGTTTCTGAATCTAAGAGTGGCATCTCACCAAGGTAGAAGTGAGGCAGTCATTTGACCAATAGCAAGCAAAGGAAGTGGAAAGCTGATAAGTGGCATCATTTTTCCTGTTGTAGGCATGTTTTATATGTTCACCAAGAAGACAAAGCAGTAATAAATCAAGAACTGAGGAAGTGTGTATCAGGGAACAGAAGAGCAGAGAAGAAAAGTGGAAGGGCATGTGGACAAACAATTGCATTAGGAATGTACTTGCACCAGGATACATTTTTTTAGATATTACATTGTGTTGTGGCTTCTTATATTTCTCCTTCTCCCTCCAATTTCAACCTGGTAAACTTAGACTTTTAAATCCTTGCTTCAGGGACACTGTCACTGCAAAAAGCTGAAACAACCTAAAATGGACTTGTATATTTGGTGAAAGCTTAAATCCATTCAGTAGATCATGCAAGCAGTAAAGGAGAAGAAGGGTGCCTGGGAGAAGCAGGGAAATGAGAAAGGAGATTCCTCAGGGGGCAAGGTCTAAGGTTTTCTCAAGCAAATAAATACCAAGGCCCTGTTCTCTAGCAAGATGCTAGGAAAGTGGCAAACAAGAGCTTTCATTGCCTTTCCTTCCCAAGCATAAAATGGAAGAAAAGCCTCGGGTCCTAACCAGGATGGACTTGTGACTGATGAGCTAGAGATCTTTTCTCCATGCCTTACTCCATTCAGGAATAGGGAGCTACAAGAATGATTGAGGTTGAAATTCAAAAGTCAACTCATTGATGGAACCTACTACTGACCTGGCTAAACAACTAATTAGAGGCATCATGAATAGAAAACACTCTGGTTGGACTTTACATAACAGTCATATCCTGGATTAAAGGCCTCATGGCTCTCATATACCATCTGCCTTGTGGTAGAGCAAGCTAGCAAATTGTGCCAGGACTTGATGGGGATATGGGGGTGGGAGTGGGGGGTATTGGAAGGAGAAGAAGACTTCCCCTTTATATTCCTTCCTGGGAATCTAGGAAGGAAAAAGAATAAATAATAAAGGACACTGACGGTCTTCTCTTTTCTCACTCCCTCCATGTAGCTTTCCCTGATCCCTACAACCTACCAGTGATTCTTCTGTCTTCTAAATTCTGGTTGGCTGCTTTGGGCTGCACTTCCCTGGATAGCCATCCTTGGGTAGAGTCACTGCATCCCAGAATTTGTATTTTGCAAACCTGATTTTATCATTTCTTCAGTCGGCCTCCAGTGAATAGATTAACACACACACCAAATTCATAAGAAACAGATTTTAAAGCTCAGTTGCTACTTTATTCCTTCATGATAAGCAATTTGGCAGCCCAAGTTATAGACATAGGACACACCTTTCTTAGCAAAGCTGTACAGAGAAGAGATCAGAAAACGAATATGGCTTGGTATACACATATATACACAGAATCAGAAGAGAGAAAATATTGTACAGACAAAATGATATTAGCATCAAATATATATATAGCTTGGTGTTCTCCTCCTCCAATCTAGGATAACTGTCTGGATAAAGTTATTCCATCATAGATTCACTGATAATCAGTCATGCCACACTAACCAAATTTCTTATTTAGATAGGGTGACTAAGATTAATAACAGGAGAAAACAATAGACATTTTATACACCTTGACCAGTCAAGTGTCAACCAGACAAAGAAATGTGGATTAGACAATAGGACAACTAGGTAAAGTCATCCTTGTATGATTAACCACAGTCATACTCTGCTTGGCTCCACCCCATTAGACATTTTTTACAATGATAGAAACGAAGACATAAAAATGGTAGCCCTCAATATAGGCTATTATCACTAAAATAGAGAGGTATGGCTAATATCGCGTGACTGAATTAAGACTCAGAGCTATCTCAACGAATAGGGCAATAATCTAAAAGGATGAAATTTACTAAGGATAGTTGGTAAATCCTGCATTTAAGAGAAATCAATTGCACTGAGTATAAAATGGAAAACCTGACTTAACAGCTGTTCAAATCCAAAAAAAAGAAAAGAAAACTCCTCAGGCTACATCAATACAACGCTAATATCCAGGTAATGGCGGCACTCTACACTCTGTGTTCAGCTGAGTACTGTTTCATTTAAGAGGGACGTTAATGACTTACAGCAAGTCCAGAGAAGGGTGAGCAGAATAGTGAAAGGTCTCAAAAGCCATATTCTATGAAGAATGGTGGGAGTCGTAGGGGGAGGAATGAGTAAAGGAGCCAAGGTTAGAGGGGACGTTTGCTCGCTTTCTTCCTATATTTATGTGGATGAGAGATTTTGGACTTTGACAGGGTACTGAAGGTTGAACTAGAACCAATGGGTCCTAGTTATAAGACAGATTTCAGTTCAATAAAAGTAACTTTTTAAAATAATCACAACTCTTATACAGTAAAATAAACTGCCCCATGAAGTTGAGAATGCTCCATCACATAAAATTTTCAAGTAGAGATTGAAAATCTCCAGTCCCCCATCTGCAACTGAGAGACCAGTGGCCAAACTGTCTAATGGGGTGCTAAGATCCATCTGATGCCAATGGAGCAAATCAACCTTGCTGGTGGTCCGGCTCTGACCCAGGACACTATGTTCTAGCATCGAGGCCCCAGGCATTATTCCTGATGAAGAGGTCATTTCCTCCAACTTTGGTTTCAATAGATGAAGCCATTGTTTTGCAATTTGGTCCTCAAGAGAAAGCTGGTATACTGCTTTTCATTCTATCCACTATGCTTTTCATTTTGTCCACTATTTCTTAAACTGGAGTCTTACCTCTGAACCCCAGTCTCTTTAGGTAGGTCTCCAAGTCCTTCCCCCAAGGGTAAGATTAGAATACAAAGTGTGACTGAAATACAGAGGCCTAAATCATCAAAAATCCCTGCCTGCATATAGTGGTGGGGAGGGTACTCAGCAAAGATTTCAGAGAACATGGCACTTGAGCTGGGGTTTGAAGGATGGGCAGGATTTTGCCATTTGGAAAACGTGAAGGGGAAGAAGGTATTGCCTGCAGATGAAAGTGCATTTGAAAAAAAAAAAAAAAAATCACAACCCTAAGGCCATGAGACTAGCTGGCACACTTGGGACACAGCACTAGAATAGAGCTGCACTGGCTGCTGCCGGCATCTCTATCATCAGCCCAGCCACCATGAGTCTGTTTTGTCTCCAAGTATAATGCATTTATGTTAACCTATCCTGTGGTGAAAGCAAAGGCAATTCAGCAGCATAAATGAGATTCCCCAGTACCAGTGTTGATGAGCTTGCCCCCCGAAAAAGAGCAATGTTTGTTCTGAGATTATATCCTTGGAAGTTGAATTGCAGCAATAGGTATCCAGAACTAGTTTTCATAATCTGTCCCAAAAGAACAGTGTTTATTTGAAGATTATATCTTTTCTACTTTTGTGGATTTAAAAGGTCCTTTCTTTTGTAAACTGATAGTGATCATAGTTGGTATTGAGATTTTTGTTTAATATTCTTAAAAATATGTTAGTCCCCCAAAATTTGAAGGGGAAATTTTGTTATTTCAGTACCTCTGGGAGAGAAGACCTTTGAGGTGCCTTCCAACATAAAAGTTTCTAAGAATCGAGACTTTCATCTCAACTCCTAGTTCCCTCTTTCCATTGTCAGAACAGGGATCTTCTAACCAATTCCCCTTTTCTGCAGTCATGACTACACTGCCTCAGAGCAACATGCTGCATTTCCCCAGTGACAGATTGCTGTGGAGTAACATCAAGACTGTTGGGTTCCTGAAGAGTTTGGGAGACCTCTTACTGACATCTGAAATATGTAACAAATCACCTCTGAGCAAAGAGTTCAATCTGAAGAGATTTCTACAGATGGAAACTCTCATCGGTGGTCTATGAGAACAAGTTATCTGTCATCTAAGTAGTAACTCTTCTCTTTGTGGCATCCCTGATTCTAAGGCCCCCATGGTCTTAAGAGCTTCGGTCCCCAATTCCCACACCACCTGGGGAGTCATCCTGTCCCTTTGATCCTTAAGGCCTAAGGAATGGTAGTCACTGACTATGCTATGTGTTCTCTAGAGAAGGGTTAGCGATCCTACCTTGCAGAACTACAACCTAAAACAAAGACTTAAGACTTAAGAATCTCTGAGGAAAAAGTATGCACAGGTCAGGAGGTGACACAGCCCTTGTGGCTAGGCTACCCTGTCTCTATACTCTTCACTTTTCCTCTCTCTGGCCTCCTTCTACCCCCTCCCTTTCCCACACTCATCTTATCCCCACTCCTCAAAGTGGTTATTTGGGGGTATGTTCTACTTGGCCCCATTGAGTTTCCAACTTCAGACCATCACATGCTCCACTTTCTACCTGTGGGGGCCCTCGTTCCACTGCAAGAGATACTCTTGTGTATGTACTCTCATGGCAAATCAACAAATGATTTTGGTCACTTCAATAAACATGTACTTATTGGGCTCTTACAATATGCTAGACATTTGGGATATAGAGATGAAAAGAGTCTGCTCCCTGCCCTCCAGGAGCTCAAGGAAACAAGGGAAGAAGCCATCATCTACCTGGCTCTGACTCTAAAATTCTCTCCATTTTCTATTTCTCTTTCCCACACAAACCTGACTCCTGTGGGTAATTAACCAACAAGGTGAGCAACAGATTTTTACCAAGATGATGTCTCTCTCAAAGTTGAAAACTTTAGCAAAAGTGGCTTCCTACAGTTGCCGTTCCTTTTTCTTCTTTGCACCTTTAAAATGCACTGAAGCATCCATATGGTGGATATAACTTGGAATTAGCAGCGGCTTGTGTACGGGGAGTGACTTGGAGGGCTTAGCAACCAGAAAGCTGTTTTTTCCTGGGTCTCTGGCTTCCAGTAGCTAAATGTTTTTCCTGTATCTCTCCTTCAGCTTTTCTAATTCTTTCCCCCCACATCTCACCCCCCACCGGATGGAAACAAAACTTGGGAAGCAATGAAAGGTGTAGGCAAAAGGAGAGGGGCACCTTCCATCGCCCAGCCCCGAGAGCAGACTCCAGAGGCCACATGAGGGGCTGCCCTGTTATGCTTTTGTCAGGAGAGCCCCTCCTGAACCTGTGCCTTTCAGAGGAGGTTCTTCCAATTCCTCTGAAACTCTCTATTTGTGGAGTCATGACCCAGTCCTGTCCCTGTCACCCAATCTGCCATAATAATGTCCTCCTCATCCATAACCCCACTACCTAACCCAAGAGCCTACTATGCCCTGGTAAGCTCACCTTAGATTCTGACCAGACAAAGGAAAGCACTAACCACTCTTCCTCCCAGCTGCTCTCTAGCATATTTATTCTTTTTTGCCAATCTACTTGTTAGATACAAATTCAAGTAGAATCTGAGAATTCACATCCAAAGCCACCTCAGCCTTTTGCTATTACTTTGCATTTGTTTTGCTAAACCGCACAATTCTTCAAACACAAAGAATCTGAAAAGAAGGCTAAAAAGATCAAAGCAGGCAAAGAGATCAGGAAGGAATGGGAGAAGGAGCTAGAACTGAGAGGGGGACTACACTACAGGGGCAACTCCCTTGTTAAGTCCTCTATTTCCCCAGACACTGCATCCGGATGTTTCCATCAGAATCAAGGTAGAGTGGAGAAACCTCATAGAAAGGAGGATCTTTGAGTGTAGAAGGGGGAACATAATTCTCCCATCCTCTCCTCCTCTTGCCTCCCATTCCTTCTCTTCCCCTCTCTGGTCCCACATGCCTTCCCTCTAGACTAGTACAGTCTAATTAGGGTAGACTGAGGGGTCTAACTGTTCTCTTCCTTCCTTCTCATCTCTGGACTCCCAGCCCTAGCTCTCTCCTTTCAAAACCCTCTTTTCTGGGCTGCTCAGAAAAAGCGCACATATTATATTTGTTATGTTACATACCAAGAAGAGAGAAAAAGAAGGCAGCTGGCAGGGGCTATACCTGTGTGGGCTCCACTGCCCCTTCCACACTATACTCCCCAAGCAGACCAGAAACCAGGAGTAATAATTAATCCTGACCAAGGTCAGGCCTGCACCTGTGAAAGTGAACGCCTTCTCCAAGCTGAGAGAAGCTATCTAAAATGCACAGTGTAAATAAACAGTTTTTCCTGAGGCTTGCAGGACTCTAAAAATGCTATAAACACCTTCTGTGAGTTGGCTGAACTATTTTTGATGATGCACAAGAGCAACTTAAAGGGCTCGGTTGTCACCTTTTCCTAGACTGTCTCTCCATCCCTCTTTATCCACTTTAACTTCCTTCTGTGCTTCTCTCTCTCTCCTCTTGTCTCACTGTTTTCTGCTCTCTCTTTCTCTCACCCAGCTGACATTCCCTCCTCCCAGAAGAGCCTGAAGAGCCCAGGTGAAGTGGAAGTGGTGGGGAATTAAGAAGAGCCTGACCAGGAGGTGCAGAGAAGAGCTGGTCCCTAGTACTTCCTACCATTGCATTGCTCTACCTGCCATATGCTTTCCTGCTTGGCAGCCACTAGAAGACCAGCCACGTCACTCAGAGAGCCCCACCAGAAGGCCTTCACTGGTGGGCCTTAGTGCACTGACTCTTCCAATGCTTTCCTGACAAACTCAAGAGATCCATCAGGGCTACCGCAGCAGCCAAACATAGGCACCTTAGACTCCAGCCTGCTGAGGACCAACACCACCCTGCCCTCCTTCCTGCTCACCAGCCTGCCTCGTATTATCTAGTCTGCTGACGTGGCTGTATTCTTAGTGGTTTCATTCATCTTTCTGGACTTGACGTTTTCTTCTAATCTCCCTCAATGAAGCTGTCTCTTTCCTTACTCTCTCCCCTTTTTGGTCACTCAACCTCATACTACCACCTCATGATCAGGGAAGAACCAGTGGACAGGAGGGAAGAGTTGGAAATTCTTGAGAACCAGAGAAAGTGAGAGGATGAGAAGCAGAAAGTGTCCACTTCCTCAAGCATTCCATAGTAACAGAGACATAAGGCCTCTTACTCTCCCATCCTTCCTAAAAAGGTACCTCATATCTAGGAACATAATGCATTTCCTTAGCAAATTAGCCCAAACCACTATTTACAGTTATCTTTCCATCAAGACTGTGACTCAATAAGAAACTATCTTGGCCTAGAGGTTGCTGTCCCACATTGCAATAAGGATGGGACTAATCTGTGGGCCTTCAGTGGGGCAGGGACTCCTGCCACCAGCCAGAACACTCGCAGTCTGCTTCAGAGGCCTCCTCAAGAGGTAGGCCATTCTCCAGCCTAATCCTCTCTCTTCTCAGGAAGTTTCCTTTGAAGCACATTCTCCCACACCAAGGAAGTCAACTGAGGCCCAGGCCTCAGCCTTTCACTGAAGCCTTCCTCAGGTTGCCTGACCCTCATCAGTCACCTCAGCCACAGAGGATCTTAGTCATCCTGGAGTCACTCAGAACTTGGGCTCTGCTTCCCAGATCCCTCAACTGTTGCCCTGGCAGAACACCCGGGGCCAAGGCCATGTACCCATAAACTTGCCAACTCACCCGAATGGACCACTAGACTCCAGAACTTGCTAAAGGCAACCCCTGCCCTGCCCACACCCTTCTCCCACCTGACTGCCTACCAGTTTAGCATTTGCATAAATGCATTCTTTTGTTTTTATATGATATTAACATAAATAAAGTACACTTTCAGGTTCAATATTGACTATGCTCATATTTTCTTTGAGATTTAGTTTGTGTTATTAGGCTCCAGAGCTGCCTTCTCTGTGAGGAAGTGACGCTGCTCTTCCTTTTGAGAAAAATTCCTTTCGGAGCACATGTGCTTTCAGTGTTTTGTAAAACTGTGAGACTGGGTTCTGTAACCTCAGAAAAGGGAATGAGGGAGGCTCTCGGGAGTCCTCAGAGAAGGGAGCAGAGATGGAAACCTGAGCCTTGGACAGCATTTTCTTTCCTTTGCTAATTACCGGATGGTCACTGTTTTGCCTGTTAGTTACAGCCTAACTCCTACCCCATCCCCAAACAGTCCCGACTCAGGTTAGAACTAAAGGATAAGAGGGAGTTGAGCCCCCACTCGATGACCAGGAGAAGAAATCTAAGCGAGAGCACAGGACCCCAAAACAAAGTGGCCACCCAGAGGAGGAGAGAGACAGGAAATGACACCTCTAAAGATGAGCTTTATGGGCAGATTGAGAAAGGCCTGTCTCACCCAAGGAGGGCAAAAGAGACACTCAAGTGGAGGAGACAACCCCAGGGTCTGGGGCAAATCCATTTTCCACGAGACCAAGTCAAGGGTAGGTTTGGAATCCAATAGTGCCAAACAGCAAATAGCAAAGCTTAGGATCACAGCCGGTTATGAGGCAAAAGCTCTCTTGGCTCCTATCTTTCACATTTTCTTATTTGATATTCTTTTAACCTTTTGTTTCTTTGTGAAAGCTCCTTTTGAAAAATTCCAGTCTTGTCATGGTTGCTGTGGTGAAAAGGGATATGCCTACTCCTGTGGCAGCTCTGCAATCGGCAGCCAACTTTGCAATGCAGAGTTCTCCCTCCTCCGTCCTTCCTGACCTATGCTTCTCATATTGGGGGACTTGGAGGAAGAGAGGAGAGTTAGGCGCAGGGAAGGGCAACAGTAAGAAAATGCCTTCCAAGGACAGGGAGTTTCTAGTCCCTTTGAATCTTCCAATATATTAGATGGAGTTCCTCCCTCAAACAGGAAAAACAGTTCACCCAAAACATCACTCCTAAATCCTAAAAGCATCAAGTTCCAATTATGCCATCAATAGAAGAACTCAGGAGGAATTGGATGGGGAGCCAGGAATCCCATTCCCATTTCTTGTGGTCTACAGGGCAGGCGATGGTTTCATAATACATAATTACCCAAGGAGCAAGGTAACACCAAGACAACCTTTCAACCTTACCTCAGATCATTCCCTTTTGATTTTCATCACCTCTTCCATCTAGCCCTATCCAGCTCCCTAGATACTCTTCTTTCCCCTTTCCCAATCAGACTGTTCAGCAGATTTAGGATATACAGACTCACAACTCCTTCCTGCCCCACATTTCCTCCCCCCATCCTCCTTTCCCTGTATTTGCCCATGTGGAAGGGAAAGGAGATAGCTGGCACTCCCAGAAATGCTCTTCGTTGCCTGGAAACCAATTCAAACCTATGTCCTTTCAACTCCTCACAGGCTGAGGAACCCATTTTTAGCAAGTAGAGGCACTGAATGCCAGTTTAGCAAGTTTGGTTAAGGGAGTACTACAGTTGGAGCAGAGTGCTCTAAATTCTCAGTTAAGGAGGTTAATAAGTATGATCATTTATGATGAAAAGAAGCAGAAGAGAGAGAGAGAGGCAATGTTACTGTTTCAGTGTATCTGTCTTTTCATCTCAGTATTGATAGCACCTTGGCTCAGTCTCTCCCCATTCCTCTCCTTTGCTCCCCACTCCTCTCTTATGGTAAGGCACAAAACAGATGGTAGGCCAAGAAAGCTGAGAAGGGTGGAAAGTCAAGTCTCACAGTTAGGCCAGCTGTTGAACATGGCCTCAGCGGGGCATACAGAGGGAAGTGACGCAGGTGACAAGCAGCCCTCCTGCCACAGGCTGTGTTTCTCCCTTCAGAATAAGTCTTCTCTGTCCACCTGCATCCACACTCAGCATCTCGAAACCTCCTCTGACTATCAAATCCCACCACCACTTCCCACTGGCAGGAGGGAAGAACTTGGGTAAAGGATATGAGATCAGGGGGTTAATTAGCTCCTGGTCTACCAGTCATCCCCATCCCTCCTTGACAGTTCCCCACATTGTGATGTCACCAAGACAAGGACACCACACAGGAAAGCCATCTACCCTCACACACTGAAAAACCAGTTTCCATCTTGTAAGTACTTCCTACCAATTAAGAGGGCTTAGCAGAAGTAAAGTACTACAGGGGATGACAGCCATTTTCTGAAACTCCAGAAAACCATGGGCACATTCTAACATCTGTGGTGTTTTATTAGAACCATCTGAGGAGAAATAGGAGCAGAAAGAAACATCCTTGGATGACTTGAAGAAGAATCACCTTGATGGGATTCCATCTCTCTATATATTCTCTATCACATTTGTCTTTCTCACCTCAGTCTCTCGCCTGGACGCCTGCTGAGCTGATCAGAAGCATTTCTAGTCACTCACCGTGGGCAAACCATGCAAAATCATCAGAAGCCAGCCTACACTGAGGGCCAGTCTAATGCTTACCCCCCAACACCACAGTGCTCCATCAGACTCCCCCTCCATTTCAGGACCAACAGTCCCTATAGTGATGCCACTGTTTTGCCACATCCCAGCCTGCTAACGTGGCCATTCCTAAGTGACTCATTCCACTCCTTCCAATGGCTGGGTCTAGGTGAAAAATGAGAGCAGCTTCAGAAGCTGACATCCTAGCAGGGGACTCTCACAAGTACTCCATGGCCTAACTCATTTGTCCCATCCAGATCTGAATCCCATGAGTAAAGCTCACCAGTAAGCTGAGGAGTGGCCTGTCAGCAAGTCAAATTCTGAAGGTTTTTGGCAAAACGGGCATAAGTTAGTAAATGCAATGCTTTCTGGAAACTTGGAAGGCTCTGAGAACTCTAAATTTTCTTTGTAAACTACTAGAACCATATTCAGTGGAAATGGAAATAGAAAAGACATTGAAGACTTGGCTACTGAGTTATCTAGCTCACTCAAGGGCTCAGTATCTCTTAGTTCTCTTTCTGGCCTCAGCTCCTTTTGACACTGCTCTCTATCTTGTCTCCATCTTCTTCTCTGTACCTCCTCTAATCTCTCTCTGGCCTACTTTATCTCCCCCCCTTTTTTTTCCCCCAAAAATATTATGGACATAGCTCTTTGAAACTTGGTGGGCTAGTCCAGGTGGCTTCGTATTTTAGTCATTGCTGAAAGCCAGCTTATTGGTTCCTTACCCCTCACAGATCCTTATCAGTTATAATTTGGGTACCTGAAAGCATTCTTCCCTCTTCCTTCAACATCACCTTCCCTTAGTTGCCTCAGAGCTGTCCACTCTGCAACACTTACCCCCTTCCCAGCAAATACCCCTGATTCACTGATTTGATAAAGGAGAACACAGAAACTAGTGAGGGCAGGAAAGGTCTAAGGAAATGGAATATGATATGGGGAGTTTCGTTTTCTCTGTTCAGAGCCATTATGAACTGCACTATGCACTCTCTAGAATCTTCAGGAGCCTCCATTAATATGCAATCTCCCTGTAAAATAGGAAACGGTTTCCTTGTCTCAGTCCTCTTGGGAGAATCTCCTTCCTTCTTGGCCATCAAAGACCAGTGGTCCCGAGTAAGTTGACACTTGTGACAATGATTGATGGGAATTTCCAATGGTGCCTTGAATTTTATCACCATTCCCTTTTCTCAGGAGAGGCAACTAGGTGGACTCCTTCCCACAATCCCACTCTAGCAACCACAACTGTTATGATTAAAATGACATAGCTCACTTAGTCCCTGTTCATACCATATACTATTCTCCTTCCCACTTGTACCTCCCCCTCTCACTTCACTTCTAACAGCCTCCATTTAAGATAGAGTCTCTCCTCATTCCTACTTCACATCCTTTGGACTACCAGCTCCAGCATATACCAACATCCTCTCTTGCATTCAAGCCTCAATGAAGGGATGGCTTCTGTAATTCTTATAACTGCAGAGAGAGACCAAGAAGGAAGCTGGAATGGCCAGTCTTCCTGGCTTTCTCTCTTACTTTTCTCCACTTCCTATTCCACTGAATTACTAGACCCAAGCAGTCCACCTATCCCTCTAAGAGGAGCAATAATAATAATAGCTAGCACTTACTGAGTGACAAATATGTGCCAAGCATGTATTTGCCCACCTTTTCTGGGACTCCAGCTCTAAGACCCTATCATAACACTCTTTCATACTTTTCATCTCTTAATTCCCTATCTCATCTCTCTTCACCTCTTACTCCATCCTCTAAAATGTTATGTGGCAATCTACTGCCTTTATTCCAGAGGTCACATCTTCTGTGGCTGCACCCTTCCAAGATGGGCCACTCCATCTCCACACTCCAACCACCCCAACTACTTTAAGGTATCATGTCATAGTCCAAGTCTCCTCTTTCGTCACCCAAGCCAGCTCTTACTTAGAGACCTTTGCAGAGACCATTTCCATGGGGGAAGAGCACAACAATCCCTGTCCCCACCTGCCTGACAGCCTGGTCCCTAAGCCTTGGGCGTTTACAGTCCCCAGCAGCAACCCCGTCATTTCATTCAGGCCCCAGAACCTATCCAGGCTCCAGGGATGACTCCAGCATTTCATGCAGCCTACAAAACCTGCAATAAATATCTTAAACTCCAGCCTCTGAGAGTTACCTAAATCCTCGTCCCGCATCCCCCACCTTTCCTTACTCCTGCCCTTTTTTTTTTTTAAACAAATCAAGTCCCTCTTTATTAAATGAAGGATTCTATTAAGAGTCCCATATTTTCTTGGAGCCTTCATTTGTACTTTTAGGCTTCCCAATGTGTTCCTGCTTTGGGGGAAAAAAAATTCCATTCATCTTTTACTGAGCAGACGACAAATTTTAAGGATGAAAACTGGCTGAGCCCACAAAGCAAAAACCGTTACTCTGGGATCTCGCGAGAAGAGAACTGCCTGGGCTCGCTAACTGCCACTCTTCCAAGACTCACCATTCATTGAACTACTTACCTGTCAATCACTTCTGCTGGACCAATAACCAGCATCCCACCCTCGCAGGAAAGAGACGTTGGTGGGCGGGCCACTACGTTCCAAGCTATTTGAGACCGTGGCGGAAGCCGGCTAACCCTACTTGTTGCTTTCACCCTGGGTTGGGTCTCTTATGGGCAGGTGGCCGTGAGGAAGGGACAGTTGAGTCAGCTGAAGCCCACACAAGGTCAGGACCGTTGGGAGGGGGGACAGATGAGAAAAAGTCTTAGAACCAACCAAATGTTGAGTTTTATTAATAATATCAGTATTAGGGAGACTGTTCTGGCTGCAGTCTGCCCCACCCCTACCATTGTGGTGCCGCACGAGTCTGTTCCTCATTCTGGGGCTCGGTTGTTTTCAGAAGAATGGGGTTGATTCCCCATCGACTCGCAAGCCCCTTTTCTCTTGATATTTTGGAAGACACCCTCCCTCACCAAAGGGAGGAACCAAGGTAACCAGAGGCTGCTTAATTGTGGCTATAAGAGAATGGAATGAGTCAGAAGTAGAGAACCACTTCCAGGATCCAGAGCTAAAGAGATGCTCAAGAGGACTGATGGAGGGGTGTCCTCTAGCCTATGGGAGAACTTCCAGGCCCACCGAAGGAAAAAAAGTTACTTACCAGAAAGGACTCAAAAGACAAAGGAAGCATTTTGGTCCAGTGCCTGCTCAGTGTTAAGGGGCCAGAAACAAAAACAAAGCTAGAGGTTGCAGAATCCACTCCAGCCCCGTTTTTAGGTTGTTTTGTTTCTTTTCTGTAGTTTCTGACAAAAGATCCTTTGTAAAGTTTGGTTTTTTTCTTACCTGGCTGAACAGGACTCTGTTCTCATAGTAAGAGTGTGCACCCTACATTCTGAAACCTTTTCCATTCTCTCAACCAACACTACCTTCCTTCCCCGACCCCATTCATATGCTGCAGAAACTGACAATGATCTGTGGGCATTTCCAGTGGATACCAGAGTGCTATTTCCTGCAGCCTGGAGGGAATTGGCAGCAAGAGGTGAGTGTAAGGAGAGTGGGATTTTTCTCCTCTACCCAGCTCTCCTCCTCTCACCTCTTTTCCCCATCTCCTTCTCCCCAGCCCTTTCCAACCACCTCCTGGCTTTATCCTCCAATTTCTGCTTTTCAGCACCGACAAATTCCAGGAGCCTTAAGACATCCTCAGGAAGAGCTCCTCCCTGTCACTGGCTCTCCATTGTCTCCTCCGCTAAGAAGAAATCAGCTCCCAGAGAGTCGGAGAAATCGCTCTTCAGCAAGAGGGCACCAAATCCATTCACAGGTACCATTACCAGTAGTGAGGGCCGTTGGGAAACGCCATGTTCTCTGACCTTTGGATATCTGAGTACTTGACAGGTGACCTCTATGAGTTAGAATTTGGCTGCAACCAACATGTAATAAGTTTTTCCAGACCCAAAATATGTCTTGCTCCTTAAGCTTCTACCAAAAAATTTCTGCTTCTCAAACCATCTTCTCACCTCCTCCAACCTTTTCTCCCCTCTGTCTCATTTTTCTCCTCTGTCTCTTTCACTCTGTTCTTGTCAGTATCTCTTTTCCTGTGTCTTTCTGGTTTGGGTTTTCGTTTTGTTTTCCCAGGCCAAACGGGAATCTGGGAAAGATGTGGTGATGGTAGTAGTCAGAAGAAGGAGTCTTCACCCGAGCACCCATCACAGGAGGCAGACCCACTCTCTCTGGCCTAGCAGGAGTGAATGTCGCCCCTCCCCAGGTCCTCAAATGCTCTCAATCATCCCCTGGGAACCAGGTTTGTTCTCTAGGCCTATTACAGATGTGCCCCCACACTAATCCAGTCGTGCCTCCCCAACCCCCACCCCCATCCCCTAAGGATTAGAGAACCATTGACTCCTGCCTTCCATTTCTGTCCCCTTGGCAGACTCTAAAGGAAGCCAAACATGGTCACCTTAGACACTGGTGTACTGAGGCCAGGCCCTGACCTTGATTGCCTCGCCTTCTGCCAGTTTATTATTTAATAAAAATATATGTTCTAAGTACTATGTCTTTATTCTTTCAAAATGTAACATTAAACCTTGTTCCCCCTTCTTTCTCCTCCTCTCCTGTCTTTCCCCATTATACCCTTTCTGGTTATGAAAAAATAGGGAGAGGCTGAGAAAGAAAGTTCAGAGGAAAAAAACAATGAACAATGCTACACACTCATGGGCCAGGGTTTCGGTGGACACAGATCCTCTGCTCCCACCCAGCTGAGACGAGAATGATTTTCCTGGGCTCAGGACACAGCTCTCACGTGGGGGGCATTCCCCTTACTCTATTAAGACATAATGTATCAAAGGTTTACGTGCATGAAGTTTCTTTGTCATTTATATTCATAGTCCTACAATAATTAAATTTTGACTAAATCCATATAGTCAACTATTATGTAGCTGTAAAAATTTGAGGGAGCAGACATAGGTCAAGCATTTGAGCTCCTGCTTCCCACATGGGAGGTCCCGGGTTCAATTCCCGGTGCCTCTTAAAAAAAAAAAAAAAAAAGAAGCAAGCAAAAAAAAACCTCAGGAGCTGATGTGACTCAGTGGTTGAGCACTAGCTTTCCACATACAAGGTCCCAGGTTTAATCCCCGGCCCCAGTACCTCAAAAAAAAAAACAAAAAAAAAAAAACACAAGGAATAAATAAATAAAGCCCATGAACTTTTAAAAAAATGCATTTGAAGAGTTTTCTTCCCATGACAGGAGGAAAAAAGCATATTCCAAAACTGCAGTACAGTATGTTTATAATCATGTAAAGTAACTATGTGGATAGGATCTTGCCAGAAAGATAAACCAAAAATTTCATCAGAGATTGAAATTACGGTTGATTTTTATTTTATTACACATTTTTTTTTATTTTCTTCAGTGAATATGTATTTTTATTTGCTGCGGTGAATTTGTATCTTCCCTGCTGTAAATGAAAAGGCAATTGAAACTGACCCAGGGAGGAGCTGTTTGGGCTGATGGTCCCTGACATGACAACTAGAGCTGGTGGAGGTAGAAAGCCTCAGTGGGAGCCAGGACCCCACAGTCCTGCCTTGCAACTTGTCAGGAAGAGACAGGCAGATTTAGATCTCACAGAAGACAAGGCAATCTGTTCCACCTTCACCTCATCCCCACTCACTTTTCCTTTCTCATCCCTTCTCGATGTTGGCATAACAAGCACTCCACATATAAGGGTGAAAAACCCAGATTCAAATCCTGACCCTAGCTCAGCCTTGGTGGGTGACAGGGCAAATTATTCAAGCCTACTGAGCATTCAACTGTAAAAGACAGAGAAGAATCCTCACATTAATGGTGCAAATTAATCACATATCTCAGGGCCTTGGCAATTGCTTTTCCTTCTTTCTGGAATGCCATTCACCCAGATCTTCATGTGAGTGATTAGCTTCTTCTTATCATTCCAGTCTCATGTCAAGTGCCACATCCTCAAAGAGTTCCTTACTCCCTTCAGTTGCTTTCCATAAGTTTTCTAACTCTAACTGAAATTGTGTTTGCTTACTTGCTTATTGTCTCTTAGAAGTTAAATTTTTGGGGAACAGGAATCTTGTCTGTCTTTAGCACCCTATTGCCTAAAACACTGTCACTGACTAAATGAGTCTGGCACTGTGTGATACATTTTCGCCGTGTTTTCCTATTTAGTCTTCCCAACAACTTCATGTGGTATAACAATCCCGGGAAGCGGCTGTGGCTCAATCAGTAGGGCTCCCGTTTACCATATGGGAGGCCCTGGGTTAGGTTCCCGGGGCCTCCTGGTGAAGACAAGCCCGCCTGCACGGCGTGGTTAGCTGACCCAGCGAGCACAAGCAGCAAGAGGGGGATAAATGAATAAATAAATAAAATCTTTAAAAAAAAAAAACAATCCCTATTTACATAGGAGGAAAAGGTTAAGAACAGAGAGGTGAAGTACAATGAGTAAGTGGCAGAGCCTGAATTAGAATTAATTCCAGACTACTTTCCGCTTAGCTCCCTTCCCCTCCCATGCAACGGATGTGGGGCCTATCTTGAAGAGAGAAGGCTATGAAGTTCAAGGGCAGTAAACATCAAGAGCCGAGTCTCACAGTCCAGAAAGTTCAAAATGGTATAAAAATTTTTTCTCAAAAATTTGGGTCGAGTATGGTCATGGGAAGTAGTGGGAGTAAAGTATGGAAGGAGCCGAGGCGCTTGGTTGCAATTCAGGATCATGAGACAGTTTTATAAGCATCTGAGCCACACATAGTCCCTTTTCTTCATTCCACAAATAGAAATCAAATACCTCCTGTGGGCTTTAAGTGGTTCAGAACATCTCTAGAATGGGTAGTCTTGGTCCTTAATTGAACACCTACTGTGTGCTCTACATGGCTCGGAAGACATCTAGTCTGGGAGATCCGTGTCCTTCCCGCTGTCTGGGGTACTGCATCAAGCCAACTGGGTGTCTGGTTAGCAGGGGTTACCTGCCCTGAGCAGAGACAGATGGGAGATTTCAGTCATCATTAAGGTTTATTGACCAGCACGGCTGGAATTTCCCAGAGAGAGAAATTAATCTCACTGCTGACTGAGAGCAGACATCCTGCTGGGAGTAGTTACATAAATTCTGTTGCTCAAATTAATTAGGATTGTGATTCATTTGTTTAATGAGGAAGAATCTGATGGTGGCAAGATGCAAGCCGGCCTGCCTTTTCAGAACTCAGTCAATCCCAGGAGGCACTGAGACAGGTGGGAGGAGCCAGCCAGTTGGAACCAGGAGTTGACTAGGGGTGGAAAAACCTGGCCAATCATGAGACGAATAAACTGAGGCAGGCAGAGACAGCCAATCAGAATATGGTACTAGTTTAGAAGGCATTCTGGGATTCAGGGACCTCCGGAAGCTCACACATGGGAGGTCTCTCACGCTCCTCAGCTTCATCCTAGCATCTTCCATCATGCTCTTTTTCCAAGTTGAGAAGAAAAATCGCTCAGCCAACTGCTGAAATCACCCCAGTAGCATCCCAGGGCACCCATCCAGCCATGTAACCCCTCCCCCCAAGTGCCAGATTATATTATTCACAGGAAGGAGGGTTCTTTCAATAAAGCAAAGACCTGATGCCCAAAGCATATGAAAATATTGTCCTCTTACTCCACCTCTGCTTATAGAGAGACTCCTTCTACCCCGGAATGCCCCTACTGCCTGTTCAAGGTAAACCTCAGACTCCACCTTATCCTTCATTCTATCTGGCAAACTCTCCTGGCCTGGGTCTTAGCTTGCATAAGGCCTGGGTCTCAGCCATAGTCATCCAGGTGAGACACAGGATGGTGGCTTGAACTAAGGTGGCAGCAGTAGAGATGGAAAGAAGCAGAACCTGCTGCACAACTCCAAGGGGCATCATTTACATTATAATCTATGCAAATAGAGTCCTTTGGAATATATAGAATTAAATGGTACTTCCTGAAGGTGTGCTTCCTAGAGGCCCTGGAGAAAAGTAGTCAGATTCAAGTTTTAGAGAAGGGGAAAGGAGAAAAATACAATGACCATTAGGCCTTATGTATTCACACCAACATCTGCAGAAACCTCCAGAGGTTTGCTGTTTTCCTTCTAGGCTTCTCCACTTCTTGTTATGACTGACTAGGATGTGGCAACCTGGATAAACCATGACTTGGGCACCACAGGACTTCGCATGAAGCAGGAACATTGCCAAGGTCATGTGTTTGTCTGCCCCAGGGCCTGCATCCTCTTCCCAGACTAGGCTGAGAAGCCTCTCCTGGAGCTCAGCCAGTTATGCCTCATGCAGGGAATGGGTAGCCACGTAGGAGCACTCATCTGGGAACTAGAATTCCAGAAAAGAGTGGTCCATGACAAGTCTTAAGCTCTCGAGCCTCCAGTTTCCTCTTTCTTGAAAGGCACCTTTCTTCGGCTCCCCCAGCCTCTACTCTTGCACCCCTACTGACTATTCCTCCTTCCGCAGCCAGAGAGATCCTTGTAAAATGTAAGTCAGATCTTGTCACTCCCCATGCTTTAAAGCCCTCCAAAGGAATTTTTTTTAACAAAGTCTGTCTCATAGTCAGGAGGCCTACCTGAGGTAGCCCCCCTTCCTCTCGGACCTCACCCCCTGCAGCACCCCCGCCTGGCTCCGCAGCATCCACTCCCCATTCTTTCTGATCTTTGAACATCACCATCCTCTTCCCTCCATAAGGCCTTTGCACTGGCTGATGCCTTTTTCTGGAACATTATTTTCCAGCTCTTTGCAAGGTTGAAAACAACATTTCTTTCTCAGCTTAAATGTCACCTTCTCAGAGAGGCCTTACCTGACTACCCAATCTAAAGTAGCCCAGGCTCTATTCATTAACCTGATTTATTTTTCATCATAATACTTTTTACTTCCTGGTATTTTCTTTTTGTATTGCTTTTTTGTATGTCTCCCTCAACCGTAATTTGAGGTCCACAAGACCCCGAGTTCAGTCAGAAAAACAGAAATTGCACTAGATATTTCAACAGAAGTCAAGTAATAAAAGGAATCAGTTTAAAACAAACTAGAGGGAGTGAAAAATCAAAAAGGGAACACTGAAGTAAGATGGAAGTAATAATCACAGGAAACAAGGGGGTCGTCAGAATCACTCTGGGAGGTGGAGGAGCCCACGGAGTCCGGACCCAGACCTCAGAGGGGGCACTGCCCAGTTGCTGCTCACCTCTGAGGAGGCAGGAAGAGGCTGGCTCTGGGCATGCTGAAAGAAGCTAAATGCTGGAAACCAGCCGTTGCTGGCTGGGGAGAAAGGCCATGGCTGGGGCAACTCTGATAGTGTCCAGTAAGCAAAAAAGGAAGGAGTGCATCCCTGCTTCCTCTTCCTGCCTTCTGCTCCCCCTCTCAGCGCCACTACTGGCAGACACAGGAAGACCCATGACAAAAGAAAAACGTGGTTTGTAGCATCCCAATCTAATCATCCCAAAGCAGAGTGTAAAAGGGTGATTTTGGAGCTTAGAGACAATAGCCTGATTAACTAGTGCACCTGTCTTGTGCAGTCCCTTAGCTCCAATGCTGGAAGAGTTCTTGGCATCTAGTAGGCACTTGTTAAATCTTTGTTGAAAGGATGAATGAATGATGCCTTATACACCATGTGCAGCGTTAGTAGCCAGGGATACAGAGATGAAAGACTGACTAACCTCAAGCAACTCACACTCTAATAAGAGACACAGACATTGTTTATGGTTCAGGGCAAGGGTAATAAAAGAAATACCCACGATGTGCTATGGAAGCAAAGAGGAGGGGTTCTGCCGAATCCGGGCATGACCAGAAAAGACCTCGTAGTGGGAGTTGTGCTTCAGCCTGAAGCTCAAGGACAAAGAGGAGTGAGTGAGGCAGAGAGGGATGCTGGGGGTCAAAGATAGTGAGGATTGGGAAACGGACGTGGCTCAAAGGTTCGGCGTCTATCTACCATATGGAGAGACCAGGGTTCGATCCCCGGTACCTCCCGGTAAAAAAAAAAAAAAAAAAAAAAAATAGATAGTGAGGATGCAGAGCGCCCCAGGACTGGGAAGAGCTTGAGCAAAGGCAAAGCTATTGGAGAGAGTGTGGTTCAGGAGTTCCTTATGGCCAGAACATCCCTTGAGAAGTAATGGTGGCTGAATGTTCTAGCTTCCCAGCTGCTAAAAGAAATACTATGCAATGGGTTGGTTTAACAACAGGAATTTATTGGCTTACTGGCTTCAGAGCTAGCATGTTTGCTTCCTCCCTCTGTTCGTATCTTCTAGCTGGCCGGCAATCTTTGGGGATCCTTGGCTTTTCTATCACAAGCAATGTACATGGAAATGTCTTCTCCTTTCTCTTCCGGTTCTGTTGACTTCTGGCTTTTCGTTGCTCTCTGTGGCTTCTCTTTCCATGTCCAATTTCCTTTGCTTCTAAGGACATCAGTCATGTTGGATGAAGGCCCACCCTCATGCAGTCTGGGCACACCTTCACTAATGACATCTTCAAAGGTCCTATGAACAAATGGGTTCACACCACAGGACCAGGGGTTGGGACCTGCACATGCCTTTTGTGGAAGACATGAGTCAGTCCCCAACACTGAGGATGGAGCATTTCCATCCAGCTCTTGCAGGCCTCATATGTTACTCTACAGCATGTGGGCTTTGACCTCAAGGCAAAGGAGAGCTAGCAGGAGAGAGAGTGACATGATCAGATCTGAAGAGAGAGACTTGGCAGGGGTGAGACCAATTAGAAAGAGGTTAGAATAACCCTGGTTTGAAAGGAGGACAACTCACCGAATTGTACACTTTAAATGGATGTCGTTTATTGTGCCTTGGTTCTATGTCAATAAAGGTGGACTAACAAAACAAGCAAACAAACAAACAAAAAAGAAATAGGGTTCTGAGCTAGGGCGGTGGTAAGTTGGGGATGGTAGGAGGGGAAGGAAAAGTTGCTGAGGAGCTGAGAACCCTCGGCCTGGACTCTCTCTGGAACAGGATAACTCAACTACAGGGCTCTGAGAGTCTGCCTATTCTTGTCTCTGCCCTTTTGCAAACTTGTGAGATTTCAGAGTTGGAAGGGCCCTTGTGTCAGGCCCCAGCAGGAAACAGACATGTAGCAAGGTAGGACAGGGCCATTAGGCCCTCTTGCTTGGGGCCAAGGTTCATTGCATACTGGGCCTGTGCTGAAGGCAGCCAGGCCAGGGTGGCCTATCATCCCAGAGCTGCAGCCACAAATCCAAATTCACCAGAGGAAGGCAACAGCGCAAGGGCAGCAGTGGGCAGTGCCAGGGAGGATGAATACTTGAGGGCTGGCCGTCTACCCTCTATGTGTGGAAGGTAAGAGACACTTGCTTCCTTGTCCCTTTGTGACCTGCTGTCTGCCTCCTGACCCCCATTTTTCTCTCTTGAGCACTCCCCAGGCATGGGAACAGAAGCCCAGCCCCGGGATTGGCAGGGACAAGGGGAGGAGACTCTGCTTCCCTGGTAGCCAGCCCTACTCATAGATTCCCTAGAGCTGCTCACTGATCCAGCACAAGATGGTTTAATTGAAGTCATTACAATAAATGGTGCAGAAAAGCAACCACCCTTAGCCTGCCAGGAGCCTCAGGGAAACAGGGGAGGGAGCTGAGAAACCCAGTGGCAGCAACTGAAGTTATGTGACTGCTGACTTTGGTGGAAGGGGGATGGACTGAGAGGTCAGAACCCTGGGCACAAATCCTGACTTGGGTCAGCTACAAGCTCTGTGAATTTAGTTACGTCCCTTTACCTCCCTGAGCTTCTGTGTCCTTGTCCAGAAAAATGGGGATATCGGTGCCCATCTTCCAAGACCCTGGACCCTGCATGCCTCTCCTGCCCTAGCTCCTCCTACCACCCACTCCTCCCTCCACACTCCAGTCACAGTAGGTGGGTTGTTCCCTGCCATACATTGTCTATGTTTTTCCTCATGTGGGCCCCTCTTCCGGAGATACCCTTTCCACTTCTTCCCTGGTCAATTCCTACTCATCCTTCAAGATTCAGATCAAGGGTCACCTCCCCCAGGGAGATTTCCCTTGCCCATCTCTCCCTCTCCCAAATGCCTTTAGCACGCTCTGACTCTGACACCCACTTGGCATTGAACACTGCCACGCATAGCAATCTTTTTATCTCCCCCTGGCTTATCTTCTCATCTAGATAAAAAGCAGGAACCGTGTCTTCTCTTTCTCACCCTCATATGCTTAACACATGTCTACCATCAGAATTGTGTTGGCGGGAGGATGCGTCAGGGTGGAGCGAGGGGGTAGAGTTTCAGAAGCCCAGGGGTGGGCACAGCCAGAACACAGCAGGCACTGGTAGATGATAACTTCCACACATCCCCGAGCCCCCTTCCCAGATAATTAGAATGATGCATCCATCATTTGTCCTTGTCTTTAGCATGAGACACAGCTCACTCTCTGTATCCAGACCCAGCTGGCTCTCTGCTCAGCATTATAAACTTGTATCTGATTCGGTGGCAGAGGACAGAGGATCCAGGACATGAAATCATAAAATATTAGCATCAAAAGAAATCTTATGATGTGGCAAAAGCAACACCTGATACTTCCAAGTCCAAGTTATAAGAAGACTTACAGCTGCCACTTGAATCTCTTGGAACACTCACTCTTTGGGGTACTCCCTCTCAGAACCCAGGCACCAGACTATGAGAAGTCCTGGCCACATGGAGAAGCCACATATAGGTGTCCCCTTTGACAGACCCAGCTGTGTTCCCAGGTGACAGCATTAACTGCCAGCCATGAGAGTGAACCCTCTTTGACATCCAGCCCAGGCAAGCCTTCAGACACAACCACATGTGAGATCCCAAGCAAGACTCTCCCATCTGAGCCCAATCAACCCATGGAATGATAATAATAAATAATTATTTTAAGCAACTAAAAATTGGTGGGGTATGGAAATTGTGGTGGTTTGAAGTTGTACGTACCCCAGAAAAGTGTGTTCTTAAAGTTAGTCCATTCCTGTGAGTGTGGACCCATTTTAAGTATGATCTTTTGGTGAGTAGGATCTTAACTTAAGATGTGACCTCATTCAGGGTAGGTCTTCATCCTCTTACTGGAGTACTTTATAAGAAAATGAAATTCAGACAAAGAGAGAGAAAGCCATGGAAGTCAGAAGCTGGAAGCAAGGAAACTGAAGAGAAGGGAGAGACCAGCAGATGCCACTGTGTGCCTTGCCATGTGACAGAGGAGTCCAGGATTGCCATGGTAGCCGGTCTTCAGGAAAAGGGTATCGTCTTGATGATGCCTTGATTTGGACATTTTCACAGCCTCAGAACTGTAACCTTGTAAGCTAATCAGTTCCCATTGTAAAAGCCAATGCATTTCATTGCATTGAAATATCTACTTTGAGGAGTTTAGCAAACTAGAACAGAAATCTTACAGAAACTGATGCCCAGAGATGCTGTGTGATTTAACCAAGGTCACACAGTGAGTTAGAGGCAGAGCCCAGTGCACTTAACTATTGCAACCCCATCACCACCATCAGAGAAGATAAAGAAAAGTGAGCTATCTGGTGAAGGAGGGGAAGAGGAGTGGGGAGGGGAGCTGGCTTTTGTAGAAAATTGACATTTCAAGTCAATTCTATTTAGGAAGAGAACTATTCTTTAAATATATATATAATTATTTTTTAAGTTTCAAAGAGTGTCTTAGGCCTTCTTAGAATCCACAGAGTTAATTGCTCTATATTTCAGCCCTGGGTTGGTCTTATTTTTCCTTCCCCCTAGAGATAATTAGCAATAAGCTTACCTGAGTGTATTTTTCATGTCAAGAAGACAATGGCTTCAAAGAAAGGGAAAGGGCAGCCCCACTGGAGGCCCAGAAAAGAAGGCCAAGTGACAAAGCAAAACCTCCTAGGAAAATATTCACATTTCCTGAATTATCTGTCATCAAAAATGCACACACAAGCAGGACGGCAACCTACAGAGCATCAGAACAAACGTTGCCAGCTCAGCCACTGCACCCAACAGTGCTTTGGGTACTTCAGTCTGAACCAGCCCCATACCCAGGGCAAAAGCAATGGCCCTTTTCCAAATCACTACCATCTATTTGGTTAACTCACAGGCCCAAAGGAAAATCTGGAATTTTGCTGTTTTTTTTCAGCCCCCTAAATTTGAGCAACATTAATTTTTCAAAGGCCTATCCTGCTCAACATACTGCAATGAAGGATTTGTCTTTTGGTGGGGAAGCAGCCTTTCTTTGAAAGGATAGAACTCAGCCATTCTGGCCTTAATTTTTACCTTTGAACTGATGTGAAAATGTATTGGCAGGAGAGAGGGGGAAAAAGGGGAGGATGTTGGGTATATGGGAATCCCCTATATTCTGTAGGTGATTTTTCTGTAACCTAAAGCTTCTTTGAAGATAAAATGAAAAAAATAAGATACTGGGGGAATATACAGTAGAAAATGTCACTGTACATACAAGACAACAGATCTTACAGTTATGAAAGACACAATGTCAAAAAAATTTTTTTTATTTCAAATTTTTTCAATTTTTTTGTATTTTGTTATTTTTAAAACTATCGTTATTATTTCATCTTCTTACTCATTGTATTTGGTTATTTTGTTGTTTTCATTTTCGAAGAAGTTTTGAATCATAGAAGGGTCACACCTGTGGCAGGGAAGGATCATTGGTGTTGGGTGTCAGTGATGGGGTATGCATGGGAGGAGATTCACCTGGGGCATACCACTAAGGTATACAAATGTGTTCAAATGTTTATGCGGCATTGTCACAGAGGGTGGGAGCCATACAATAACCAAAAGAATATCAAATTCCCATCCTAGGGAGCTCTGCCACATTCTCTAATGGAACAGCAAGAATCCCCTAAGTGCAGGGGCAGTGCCTAGTGAAGGAGGATGGACCATTGTGATGGGCCGTTGATATTGATGACTGTACTTATGAACCTTTTCTTTTGAAATTGAAATTTAGCCTAGTATTAAATGTTGCCTAAGAGTTAACTTCTGAGAGCCTCCTTGTTGCTCAAATATGGCCTCTCTCTAAGCCAAACTCAGCAAAAAATGCATTACCTTTCCCCCACTCTGCCTCCCCGTCATGGGACATGACTCCTGGGGATGAGCCTCCCTGGCACCGAGGGATTATTAACAAGCATCAACTAGCAATGCACCTGGAAAAAGATCTTGACCAAAAGGAGTGAAGGGTAAATACAATTGATTTTTTATGGCTAAGAGATTTCAAAGTGAGTCGGGAGGTCATTCCATAGGTTACGTTTACACACATCTCAGCAGAATCTCATTGACTGCCACAGTAAATATTGTCTTAAATAGTAGGGCTCCTGAGGGATCTAGAAACATCCAGACACTATGGGCAGGGCAGACAGCTCAGGAGTTTGGCACCCTGCCAGTGGGCCCTACTTTGGAATTTACGCTCCCCAGTGTGACAGAGTTGGACTCAATTGTGTTTTCCCTACACATGGCTCTTCTGCCCCTTACGTTTGAACCTATAGTCAGTACTAGACTTGATAGGTGTATGTCCAAGAGATTTAAATCTTTGGGCTGTCCATGTGGCAGGTGGGCCCTGAGTTTCAACAGAGTTGCAACACTTACTCTCCAGTTTATTAGACTCACCCAGGACAACTATCAAGGAGATGATGATGGACAATGCCCATCCCAGGAACAGAGAGAGTCTGCAACTGCAAGCAAGATAGTCCCATCCTGGGAAGCGGCTGTGGCTCAGTCAGTGGGGCTCCCGTTTGCCATATGGGAGGCCCCGGGTTCGGTTCCTGGGGCCTCCTGGTGGGGGCAGGCCTGCCCGCACGGCGTGGTTGGCTGACCCAGCGAGCACAAGCAGCAAGGGGGGGATAAATGAATAAATAAATAAAATCTTTAAAAAAAAAAAAAAAAAAAGATAGTCCCTTCCATCAGCCCCATGGAATCTAAGCCTCCTCTCAATTAGAGGTGGAGTGGGCATCACCATCCCAGAATCCTCAGGATTGGGGAATGAACAATGGACTAGAGTAGACTTACGGTTATTCTCCTATAGACTTATTGTTATTCTAGCAATGGAAGAGCTTTTATCATTGATGTGGAGGCAGTTGCCACTGGATGTTCTGATGGGAGGGAGAGGGAAAACAGATGTAATATGAGGGCATTTTTGGGACATTGGAATTGTCCTGAATGACGTTGCAATGATGGATACAGGCCATTATACATTTGATCATAACTTTAAAAATTGTGTGGAACAGAGTGTAAACCATAATGTAAACTATAATCCGTGCTTAGTGGCAATGCTCCAATATGTGTTCATTTATTATAACAAATGTATTTCACTAATGAAGGATGTTGTTAATGTGGGAAAGTGTGGGAGGGGTAAGGAGTGAGGCATATGGGAATCCCCTATATTTTTTATGTAACATTTATGTAATCTAAAGTTGTTTTTTTAATTATTCTTAAAAAGTATATTAAAAAAAAAAAGTGTTGGCTTTACACTTGGACGATCCTTGATTTGTGCCCACAGCCCCTAGTTGTTTGTTTTGGAGCATTGCTTAAAGAAGCCACCATTTATTGTACATCAGCTATGACCCATACCTTCTACCAGGGGCTTTATTTATGTAAGCTTGTGTTTAATACTCCCAGCAATCCTTATTTTAAGGATAAGGAAAATAAGTCTTTAAAAAAGAACACACAGGGATCAGATGTAACTCAAGTGGTTGAGCACCTGCATCCCATGTACGAGGTCCTGAGTTCAATCCCTGGAACGTCCTAAAAACAAAGAAAATGAAAAAACCAGTACTCATTGGGGAGCAGATGTAGCTCAGTGGTTGAGTGACTGCTTCCCATGTACGCATGTACAAGGTCCTGAGTTCATTCCTCAGAACCTCCTTAAAAAAAAAAAAAAAAAGTAACACATACTTCCCAGAGCAGAGCTTGGATTCAAATCTAGGCCTAACCAATTCCTAAGGCCTGCTTTGCTATGTACTGGTTGAATCAGCCACAATAATGCTGTGAAACAAAGAACCACAAAACCTCGGTGGTGTACAATACAATTACTTGTTGCTCATGCATCTGGGATGGCTGGCTGGCCAGTTCTGCTGATCGTGGCTGGGCTCACTAATAGCTGTCAACAGATCCAGCTGCCCTTGACTGGGACAACTGAGCTGAGTCAGCTCCGCTCCTCATGTCTCTCATCCTCCATTATTCCAGCCCAGCCTGTCTCATGGCAATGGCAGAGGTACAAGAGGGAAGGCAAGCCCAGCGATTGCACGGGGGCTTTTCAAGCTCTTGCTCACATTCCATCTGCCATCACCCCATTGGCCAGAGCAAGTTACACTGCAGAGCCCAGACTCCAAGATTTTGGAGATGACATCACAAAGGTGTGGGTTCAGGGAAGGAAAAACGTCTGGGACCATTTCTGCAGTTTACTACACTGACCTTGAGCAAATTACCATCACCTCTCTAAGCTTCTATGCCTGAATTTTTTAACTGGATCATAATATCTACTTTGTAGGGTGGCTGAGAGCATTAAATAAGGTATGCTTTGTGAAACACTAGCAAAATCAAAAGTCTGCCATTCTGCTGGTGTGTTTCAGCTATACAAGCCTGTAGGTATATGTACACGTTAGTAGAAGTACAGTCCCTATTTCTAGAGTCCAGAAGGTTGACACAAGTCTCAGAGGTGATACTGCCCAATCACTGAGATCATGAATAAGAACTGCAGGAAGAAGATAAATCAAGGAAAAAAAACAATAAGTAGGTGATGTAATCAAAGTTACTGTTTAAGAAACTATCAAGGAGAGAATGAGTCAGCAGCAAGTTTAAGTGCAAATCAGGCACCATGTCATGTTTCTAGAATTCTTCTATTTCAAGAAAGCCTGATGTCCCAGTTAAAAGAGCACCTTGAGCCTGTAGCAACAACATCTGGAAGGAAACACTCTTTTCATTTTAATTTCCACCCAGCACCACCACTAACAACGGGTGGAGCACCAAGTGCTGGGTGCAGAGTGGTGCTCCATAAAATCTCCCTGATGGACTGAGAACTGTAGCATTACCTCAAATGTAGTCAAAGGGATTTTAGATGACTCTTGCAAGTGCAATATGCCATTTGATATTCAAAACAAAGCTGTGAGTTCAGGGCAAGACAGTATTAATTGCCCTCTTTGACAGACTAGGAAAGGAGGCTTATATGACCCTCCAGTTAGTGGCAAGAATAGTTAGTCCTAAAAGGCCTCCAAGGCCCTGCCCTTCTCCAAAAGGCAAAGCCACATTCCTATGGTTGGTGACCGTTTTCATATATATTTGTTTAAGTCTAGGAAATAACAAACATTCACTGAGCGCTTACCTTGTAAGCCTGGCACCTCATTTTATCCTCACCGCAGACTGAGAGGTGATTATATTAATGGTTCCAGTTTACAGATTAGGGAAAATTGAAGCTCAGAGAGTTTAAGCCACTTGTCAGAAACCACATAACCTATAAACGATGAGCCAGGATTTACACTCGGATCTGTGCGAACCTCGCCAAGTTCTACACCACCGCCATATGTTTTCATATTAGACTATCACCTACATTAAGAACTGGGGGAGTAAAGCAATTGTATGGAGAAATCTGCCTGCCCCCATGCTTATGCCTCACTTATCCAGGGAACACATTTTCTGACCTGCGTTTTCCACCCGACTTGGCCAGCCACTGCCTCTGACACAACTCAAGGCAGAGGGGTGAGTGATGTTGGTTCAGGAAACCTGAGCCGTGAGTGACCCTTAGTTATTGAGAGAATGTCTGATATTTACAGCAACTTAGAGTCAAGTTCCAGAGAAAGTGTGTTCTAGATTGTTGTAGATGTCCTGGGGGCGGGGGCGGGGGACATCTCTATGAAAAATCGTTGGGATGCTTAACTGATGGGACATCAAACATGGAAGGACAACTCAAGGGGTTTGCATCCTGGTTAAAAAGTAATACTAAAAGGATGGCTCAGCCAGCCTCTGTTGCTAACATTCTTCAAACAATCAGGACATAGCTGTAGGAGAGGCCCCATTGCTAGTTTTTATAAACTGTTACCCTACACTTCAAATACTTTATTTATGCATTTATCTATTGACTTAGACCTGTCTCATTCCACAAAGGAGTTGAGGCTGATAACTTAATTGTGAAGACCATGGTAGACTGATTACACTAAAGGCCAATATACTTATGCCTCCCTGTATCCTTGCCCTTTGGTAGTGCCTTCCCACACTGAGGCTGGGTTTGGCTCTGTCACTGGCTTTGGCCTATGATACTGGAACAAACTTGATGCAAGAAGAACTTGAAAAAGCACTTCTGCTTCCTCTCTTGGACCTTGGCCACCACCTGAGAATAAACCTAGGCTAACCTGCTGGAGGGATGTAAAAGTCACATGGAGGAGAGCCAACTCATCCCAGCCACAACCATCCAAGACCAGCCAGCCTCTGGCCAACCTGCCAGTGACCACAGAGACCAAGTGAGAACAGCCAGTCCTGGCCCCAATCAGTAGAACTCCATAGACCTATGAGAAATAATAGATTGTTGTTTAAAGTCACTGACTATGGGGGTGGTTTGTTACACAGCAATGATTAATGGATACAAAGACTTACATTCTAAACAACACTATTAATCAATGAGCATATATTGAGTACCCAAGTTCAGTCCTGTCATAGGTTCCAGGAAATACAAAAAGCATACAAGACATGGTGCCCGCCTGCTAAAAGCTTCAAATGTACTTGTGGCAGGACAGACTAGGAAAAATATCACCGAGATCTTTTTACAAACTGAATCATGTGGAAATTGTTTATATCACACTCCCTCTGCAAAGCCAACCTCAAATGTCACCTTCCTCTTGAAACCTTTCCTTCCCCCATCTCTCAGCCAAATTGAAATGTTACCTTCTGCCTCTTATGGAATGCTTCAGCTCTCTGTTTGAAGCTTTCCCATGGCACTTTTTATGTTATGCCTTGGGCTCTTATTTGGATAAGAATATGTCTGTCTCTCCTGCTAATTGTAAAACTGGGTCTTGCTTATTATATGTGTACCTCTAACACCCGGCACAATGACTTGCAGGAAAATGAGCCACAAAAATGGCATTGTTTGTTGAATGAATGAACATTGTAAGAGTTCAGCAAGAGGGCAAATCCAAATAGAAATGTAGTAATCAAGGGGGACTTCATTGGGAAGCGGCTGTGGCTCAATCAGTAGGGCTCCCGTTTACCATATGGGAGGCCCCGGGTTCGGTTCCCAGGGCCTCCTGGTGAAGGCAAGCCCGCCCGCACGGCGTGGTTAGCTGACCCAGCGAGCACAAGCAGCAAGGGGGGGATAAATGAATAAATAAATAAAATCTTTAAAAAAAAAAAAAAAAAGGGGGACTTCATGAAAGAAGCAGGAGTTAAGGTTCTCAACTGGAGAAACCCATGGTATCCATGGACAGAATTTAGGGGACCTATGAATTTGGATGAGGAAAAGATTACAACTCTATGCTGTCAGCCGAGAAATAACAAAGTAAGCTGCAAAGGGGAGCACAGATTGTGTCCCATCTTGGGTCTTCCAGGCAAAGGTTTTTAAAGAAAAAGATGATTACATGAATTATTTGTGATTGGTGGGTATTCAGGGGGTTCTCAATACCCTTTAGGTTAAATAGTTTGTGTTTTTTTGTTTGTTTTTTAGGAGGTACCAGAGATTGAACCTGGGACCTCATACATGGGAAACTAGCACTCGACCACTGAGCTACATCCACAGATAATTTATTGAGCCCCTTATCTTGTAGTTTTTTCTTGAGTCTTCACGTACTTTGGCAGGTTTTGATATCTGGCTGAGATTTGCTAAGAGTATACAAAATAACCTCCTACTCCATTTTAAATCTCTTAGCCATAGTAACTCTATTTTGCTTTATTTCTTTTTACAATGTTCACCTAATATCTAACTGAAACTTGGCATTTCCTTCTATTATAAATGTAGGCTACAAACCACAGGTGTACATCTAACAGATATTTTCCTATCATATTATAGTGTTATAGGTATCTCAGATTATCATTTATGCTCATTGCTACTTTAAATTTATAGGGGTTATTTCATATGTTAATAAAGAAGCATAATATCACTACATCACAAATCTGGTTTTTAAAATATTTTCATAATTGTATTTTAATCAGTTTCCTTTGCAATCCTAAGTAATTTTAAGCATTTAAAAAAATATTTTTTTGAGAAGGGGTCTGTAGGTTTCACCAGACTGCCAAAAGGGTCCATGGCACAAACAATGGCTAAGAGCCTCTCCCTACCTTGAAATATAGGTAGATTGTGATGACACAGATGGGGGAGAAGCAGATATCCCAAATTGAGGGGCAGCATAAACACAGATGTGGGTAGGAGTGGCAGGAGAAAGCGTTCACCCCCTTCCCCACCCTTGAGGAGTGCCTCTCTTTGGCAAGATTAAGTAAAAAGATAGTGACTTTGGTTAACAAAATAATGCATTAGAGAAACAGGAGTTGATCTGTCTTAGAGATGCTCTACTGTTGAGAATTTGGAGGATTTGAATTCTTAAGAACCTCACACCTCCCCTATAGGACCAGGAAAAGAGCTGAACTCTGACCCTCTATGGAACCACCTGCCCTTCCCACACTTCCAGTCAAGTCTGGCCTCTGATCACACGAAGTGGCCTCCCCCATCCGCCCATGGGAACAGGTCCTCTGCACAGCAGTGAGGCCACACTTCCTATCTGTGACTGGCCTTTGGGGGACAGATGTGTGACTCATTGGAACAAAGGATGCTTTGGACCATCCATGGACTCCAAGGATGAACACTAAGACCCTCTTTTTGGACAATGTGACTGTGACAGTGTGCCCCCCTTTCCCAGCTGTTACAGGCATAATTAAGGAATGACCCAGGTTTGGGGACAGTGTGGAGACCACCCTGGTGAACTCAAAGGGCATGAACCCCCGCCCAAGAAGTCAAGCTGAGGAGATGGAGGAAGTGAAGGAGAGGGGAGCAAAGACTTACTCCAGGGTTCCAAGTGTCACTGACCGAGAGAGAAGTTAGAAGATGAGAGTTGGGGCAGATGGCAGGGTCTGAGAGATAAGGTGACTTCAAGACATCCCAGGGAAGGTATTCAGGAGTCCACAGGACTCTCAAGAGTGGAACTCCAAGGAGACACTGGAATGGGATGGGAAGAGAGCTAAGGCAATATTCCACAGAGAGGTGCTCCTGAAAGTCCCTAGAATGAAGGTGATACAGAAAGAAAAACACCTGAACCCTGGGGAATGATCACGGAGCCAACAGTCAAGACAGAGACGTTAAAAATGAAAAAAGAGGAAGAAAAGTAGACTCCTTTTGTGTCCAGAAGCCAAGGTTGGAGAACATTTCAAGAAAGGGGTTCAATTCAGCCTGAATGAGGTTGCGCAAGGCCACCGAATCTGACCACTGGGAGGTGCTTGGTGATTTCTGAGCAGTGGTTTCCCACGGGGAGGGGGATGAGGCCGCCTGCAGCAGTTGGGAGTGGGCGGAGCGGCCAGGGAGGCGGGAGGGCGTTGAGCCAAGGAAAGGGAGAGGAAAGCTAGGCAATACGCAGGGCAACAGCTTCAAATTAAGTTTCTGTTTTCCACGATCATCCCAGTTTTTCATTAGAGAAAGAAGGAAACTGGAAATTTGAGATATTTAAAGGTCATGTGAAAATCATGGAAACCTCAAGTAGAATCTGTTCCCACCTAAATAATTTTTGTTTAGGAACCAGGCAAAGCCACAGAAACCATTTCTCGGCACAGCTCCCAAAATGGAATTACTCAGATGGCCCTGAAAATGTTTAGATGCTATGAACCACTTTGCTAATATATAGTCTGCCCACTCAGAGTCTGGCTAAATCTTGGACCCAAAAAATAAATCCAGTTGTGTCCAACGCAGAGGCCAGAGCTTCCCCGGAGTTTCTGTAAAGGACAGGAATTCAGGAAGTGGGGCCAAACAAAGAGCTGCTGTCACTGAATATACTGCAGCTTAAGAAAACCACCAACTACTCTGTGGTAGGCACTCGACTTATAACAGGGGTTCTTTTTTTTTTTTCACCAAAGATTTATTTATTTATTCTCTCCCCCCACACACACCTTTTTTTTTTTTGTTTGCATTGCTGTCTGCTCTCTGTGTCTGCTTGTTTCTCTTTAGGAGGCACCAGGAACCGAACCTGGGACCTCCCATGTGGGAGAGAAGCACTCAATCACTTGAGCCACCTCAGCTCCTTGTTTTGCTGTGTCTCTCATTGTCTTTGCTCTTTGTGTCTCCTTGCTGCATCACCTTGTTGCATCAGCTCGCTGCACCAACCCGTCACACCAGCTTACTGTCTTGCTTGTCTTCTCCAGGAGGTACCAGGAACCAAACCCAGGACCTCCCATGTGGTAGGCAGGAGCTCGATCACTTGAGCCACATCCACATCCCTAATAGAGGTTCTTAACCTTTTTTGTTCCACAGACCCCTTTGCCAATCAGATGAAAATCACAGATCCCTTAATAAGTCCACACTATACTGTGTGTTATTTAATAAATATACCACGCCCGTACCAACATGTCCCCACAAGAATAACAGTTCTTTGAATTTTCAGCTCAAGCTCATGGACCCCTTGATATCTTTCCATGGACTCCTTGAGGATCCATGGACCCCTGGTTAAGACCCCCTGACGTTAGCAACAACCCTACAAAAGTCGTTTTTATCTAGTATTCTCCCTACTGTACAGATTGAGAAACTGAGGTTTAAGGAGATTAAGGAACTTGCCCCAAACCCATAGCTACTGAATGGTGAAGTCAGAGTTAGAACCCAGGTATGTCTGTCTATAAATCCTATCCTATTTCCACCCCTCCTATAACCTCAACCAAATCTGCCTCTCCCCTCAAAATGAAAAAAAAAAGTGTCATGACCATCTGTGATGGCCAATGAAAGGCAAATATTCCTTCATGTTAATGTGGCTTCTCCAGTTCAACTTCCTCAAAAATATGTATTTTTTAATTCTTCTGAATTTAACCATCTCTTTCTTCCTTCCTTCCTTCCTTCCTTCCTTCCTTCCTTCCTTCCTTCCTT
>JAKSZT010007815.1:3023840-3083157 GCA_026826555.1 Tolypeutes matacus | reverse complement strand
CTTCCTTCCTTCCTTCCTTCCTTCCTTCCTTCCTTCCTTCCTTCCTTCTCTTTCTTTCTGTCCTTCCTTCCTTCCTTCCTTCCTTCCTTCCTTCCTTCCTTCCTTCATCCATTTGCCAATTCTTCAAGAATCTTTCTGGAGCCCCTTCTCCCTGTCGGGCACTGGGCTAGTGATAGGGATACAAGCCCCTGCCTCAAGAGGCTGCCATATCAGAAGACAGGCAGATGCTGGGAGAAATAATTGCCATTTAGTGAGAAGCACTGAAATCGCAAGGAGGACCCAGAGGTTAGCAGGGAAGGGGTCAGGGCGCCTGGGGTAGGCAGGGAAGTCTTCATACAGGAGAGAACAAGAGCCAGATCTATTTATCAAAATGATTTTTTGTTTTAATCAAAGTATCACCTGCAGGTCTTTTTAAAAGCCAAATGGCGCTGGAAGCCTTAGAATTAAAAACAGCAGTCTCTTCATCTCCGTGTCCCATCCATCTTCCCTCACTCTCTCTCCTGAAGCTGTTTCTTCTGATATTTACCTCCTTATTTCTAAATGATACAAGCATTCTTCCATCTCTCCAGTCACTTTCTTAATCATTATCAATTGACATCTTAGTGTAGTAGTTGAGCTTCTCTTATCATTCCCTCTACCCTTCCCCCATCTTCCCTAATTATATCTTTTTTTTTATCTATTTTCTACACTTTCACTACTATGACAAAGTAAATGTTTCCATTCCCCGACCAACTAATAGACTATGATCATATTTCCTTTCTTTTTTGTTTTTCCTATTAATAATTACCTCATTTTTCATCAACTTAGGTTTGTTTTTTAAACAATTGACTAAATCTTTCCATGCCCTCAATATAATTTTCCACATGGCCAAACCTGTCGGATAATTTATCAGTTCCATTTATTTTCCTGAGGACAAACTCCCCCACCCCCTAGAACCTCCTGACATCCTGCTGAGCTGGTCTGGTTGCTCTCTGGGCCAAGGCACAGCTGTCATCCTGATATCCCCCTTAGCCATTATCCAAGGAATTCCCTTCCTTCCTCTCTCCTGCATTGGGATCCCTATCCCTGGACCCTACTTCTACTTTCTTGGCTCCCTGGTTTTAGCTGAGCACATCTGCCAGCCGTTTCCTGAGGAAAGGTACATGGGACACAAGTTATTTTAAGATTTTATATGTCTGGAAAGGTCTTTATTTCATCCTCACATTTAAATGATAATCTAGGTTGGTATGGAATGCTAGGCAGAAAAACCTTTTCAGTCAGAATTTTAAAGGCATTGTTCCATCTTCTTCAGACTTCCAATGTTGCTGTTGAGAAGTTTGATGCTCCTGGCACAGGTTGAGGTAAATGAAGCACTCACTTCAAGCATAAAATTTAAAGGTGTTCCAAAAACCTCATTGACCAAGATACATAATATTTCTATGCTGTATTTTTTAAAAACTAAAATTCATTCAAAACAGTGTCATGAGCAAAAATCAGTTCTAAATAAAGACAGGATATGACCCTGCTCTTTCACGATTCAACCTCAATCGTCTCACCCTAATCCCAGCCCTGTCAGGTCTTGTCTTTATTTAAAATTTTGCTCTTTTATTCATCATGGATTATGTTGCATTACTTTTCATTGTGTGTGTGTGTGTGTGTGTGTGTGTCTTTTAAGAAGGTACCTGGGATTGAACCCAGGACCTCATACACACAAAGCAGGAGCTCAACCACTGAGCTACACCAGCTCCCTTTTTGATTTTTGAAATAATGCATTTTTTTTTTTCATCTTGATCACTGAGTTTTCTGGCATGCCCTTAAATTTTGTACCCTAGGCAAGTGCCTCATATACCTCACCTTTGTCCTGGCCCTCTCCAGAAACTTTGAGGAACTCTTTATCTCTGCATCTGAAACGTCATGATAATGAGCTTGGATGTGGGTATTTTTTTAATTCGTTGAGTTGGATATTCAATGGAACTTTCCATCTGGAGATTCATGTCTTCAATTCTGAAAGTAAAAGAAAGAAACTTTTTTTTTTTTTTTTTTTTGACAATTTCATTCCTTCCTTTCTCTTTTCCTGGAACTCTTCTGAGCTGAATACTGGATCTTCTGGATTGATCCTCTGATTTCTTAACTTCTCTCCTATTTCTCCTCTAGCCCATTTGTTTCTTTGTCCTCTATCTTTGCAGAAAGAGTTCCTTGATTTCATCTTCCAGCTTTTTTTGACATTTTTAAAGTTTTGACATCAGAATTTTTACTTCCAAGTCTTTTTTCTTGTTCTCTGATTATGCCTTTTTAATTTCACTGGCCTTTTTTCATGGATGCAGCACATTTTTTTTTTAATCTAACTGAGGATATCAGGTATGATTTCTTTAAAGTTATATTCTGCTGTCTGCAAAAATCTCCATTCCCTCTTTTTTTAATATTCAAAATTTATTTCAAATTCAAAAAATAAAATAACAGACAAAAGGCAGCTCAATGGGAAGCAGCTGTGGCTCAATCAGTAGGGCTCCCGTTTACCATATGGGAGGCCCCGGGTTCGGTTCCCGGGGCCTCCTGGTGAAGGCAAGCCCGCCCGCACGGCGTGGTTAGCTGACCCAGCGAGCACAAGCAGCAAGGGGGCGATAAATGAATAAATAAATAAAATCTTTAAAAAAAAAAAAAAGGCAGCTCAACAAGTAATGAAAGCATTACTCCTAAAAAATTCTATCCAAGCACTTTTATCTCATCTAATCACAACAACAAACTCGCTTGTTCCTGCAGTGTTCAGAAGACACACAGATGAACAAAGATTAGGTAGATGACATAACCAAGGTCTTATTACTAATGAAGAAAATGAAGAAGGGGGAAAAAAATGCTTAATCATATTCATATCTCACTAAATCAAACCCCATATTCTTTTTTTTTGACCTTTAACACTAATATAGTACCTTCTTTGCTTTTCCTACAAAACTTTACAATATTATTGTTAACTATAGTCCGTAAGTTATATTAAGTATGTTTTTCTTATGTATCACCACATTTTTAACACCATCTAGTGAAAAAAAATCCTGTATTTATATTATTAACCACAATCCTCATCTACCACCACAGTTATACATTCCTTATATTATCCTCCATCTGTCCTCCAACTAACATTAACCTCCCTAGACTACTCATTTCAGCCACAATCACATCCATAAATAGTGTTTGTTACACTCATTATAATGTGCTACCATCGACTCCATCCATTACCACATATTTACAATTGACCTTTTTAAGCATTCTACATACATCCAGCATCAGCTCCCCCTTCTCAACCCACATTCCATCTCCCACCACTCCATAGTCCAACACTGTAAATCTACTCATCATATTTAGTTCATATCAGTGAGACCATACAATATTCATCCTTTTGTGTCTGGCTTATTTGACTCAATATAATGTCCTGAAGGTTCATTCATGTTGTCATATGCTTCCCCAATTAATTTCTTCTTACAGCTGAATAATATTCCATCATATGTATATACTATATCTTGTTTACCTATTCATTGGTTGAGAGATGCTTAGGTTGTTTCCATCTTTTAGCAATTGTGAATAATGCCTCTATAAACATCGGTGTGTAAATATCTGTTTGCATCCTTGCTTTCAGTTCTTCTGAATATCTTCCTAGTAGCAGGATTGCCAGATCTTATGGCAGTTCTATATTTTGTTTCCTGAGGAACCTCCAAACCATCTTCCACAGAGGCTGCACCATTCTACATTCCCACCAACAGTGAAGGAATGTTCCTATTTCTTCACATCCTCTCCAGAACTTGCAGTTTTCTGCTTGTTTGTTTGTTTGTTTGTTTGTTTGTTTGTTTGTTTGTTTTAAATAATGGCCATTCTGTAAAGTGTGAGATGTCTCATTGTAGCTTTTATCTGCTAGTGATGTGTCTTTTGGCCATTTGTATTTCCACTTTGAAAAAATGCCTCTTCAAGTCCTCTGCCCATTTTAACTGCTTGTTGTTTTGTTATTGTGTGCTCTCTTTACATAACATGGAAATCAAACCTTTGTCAGATATGTGGTTTCCAAAGACTTTTTCCCATTGAGTTGGCTGCATTCCTTTTCACCTTCTTAGCAAAATCATTTGAAATATGAAAGTTTAATTTTGAGGCAGCCTCATTTATCTATTTTTCCTTTTGTTGCTCGTGCTTTGAATGTACGGTCCATGAAACCACCACCTACCACAAGATCTTGAAAATTCTTCCCTACATTTTCTTCTAAAAGTTTTATGGTTCTAGTTTTTATATTTAGGTCCTTGATCTATTTTGAATTAATTTTGTATAAGGTGTGATATAGGGGTCCTCTTTCTTTCTTTTGGATATATATATCTCCAATTTTCCCAGGACCATTTATTGAATAGGCTGTTCTGAACCAACTGAGTGGGTTTGACAGCCTTGTCAAAATACACCTGGCCGTAGATGCAAGGGTCTATCTCCAAACTCTTGATTTGATTCCATTGGTCAGTCTGTCTATCTTTATGCCAGTACCATGCTGTTTCTACCACTGCAACTAAGTAATATGCTTTCAAATCAGGAAGTGAGAGTTCTCCGACTTTGTTGTTCTTTTTTTTTTTTTTAAGATATTTTTGGCTATTCAGGGACTCTTACCCTTCCAAATAAATTTGATAACTGGCTTTTCCAATTCTACAATGAAGGCTATTGGAATTTTTATTGAGATTGCATTAAATCTGTAAATAAGTTTGGGTAAAACTGACATCTTAATGATATTTAGTCTTTCAACCCATGAACATGGAACGTACTTCCATTTATTTAAATCATCTTTAGTTTCTTTTAGCAATGTTTTATAGTTTTCTGAATACAGGTCCTTTATGTCCTTGGTTAAGTTTATTCCTAAATATTTGATTCTTTAGTCATTATTGGAAATAGAATTTTTTTTCTGATTTCCTCCTCAGATTGCTCATTAGTAATGTATAGAAACATTCTTGATTTTTGCATATTAATCTTGAATCCTGCCACTTTGCTGAAATGTTCTATAAGTTCTAATAGTTTTGTTGTGGATTTTTCAAGATTTTATAAGTATAAGATCATATCATCAGCAAATAGCAAAAGTTTTACTTCTTCCTTTCCTATTTGGGTGCTTTTTATTTTGTTTTCTTGTCTGATGCTCTAGCTAGAACTTCTAAGACAATATTGAATAACAGCGGAGACAGTGGGCATCTTTGTCTTGTTCCTGATCTCAGTGGGAAAGCTTTCAGTCTTTCACCACTGAGTGCAGTATTAGCTGTGGGTTTTTCATATAAGCGCTTTATCGTATTGAGAAAGTTTCCTTCTATCCTTACATTTTGGAATGTTTTTATCAAGAAAGGATGTTGTATTTTGTCAAATGACTTTTCTGCATCTATTGAGATGATCATGTGAGTTTTCATCTCCAATTTATTAATGTGGTGTGTTACATAGCTTTATACCTGGTATAAAGCCTACTTGATAGTGATGTATAAATTTTTAATGTGTTTTTGGATTCAGTTAGCAAGTATTTTGTTGAGGATTTTCCATTTCCTCTTGGTTCATTTTTTCCTCTGGGAAAAACAAAGGAAAACTTCCCTCGGCTATCAGTGATCCTTGGTGTGTGTTCACATTTAAGAGTAGGGCACTAAAAGCCTGATTAAGCTTAAGTGCCTGCATTTGGCATGTAGATTGGCTGGATCAGTTGGCCCTGCCAGCTTATCTGTTACAGACCCTAAGACATAAGAATCTCTAGGTCATTTCTTTTGGGGTGTTCTTTGATCTCATTGGTGGGAGTTAGAAGGGGGGTAGCAGATATAAGCCTGATTCTGGTACTGGGGAATTGGATGGAGTCAGACGACTGGAAGTCTCACCAGTTTATATGCAGACTCAAGCTCTACACACACACACACACTTTAAGTAGGCTCCTCACCCCTGTCCTTATCTACACCTGGCATTCCTGAGACTAGAGCCTCTCGTCCTTCACGAGAGTAAGACGTACTATCACCTTGGCTGTACAGGTGCAGGAGGGGACTTGGAGTCTACCTGCTCCTTAATTTCAAACTACCCTCCTGCTTTCAACCCCTATCTCAACCCCACCTCCTGTGACACCTGCTGCTTCCCAGCCCTGAGCCTTCTGGGTTTCTGTAGAGGAAATGGGCCTGCTTCTCCTGTATATATCCCTCCCACACAAAAACAGAGGTTTGATCTTCCTCCTCTCTGCTAGTCACTTATCCCTCCTCTAGCAGCTTTCCACCTCATATATGGAGATTTGGAAATACAGACTCTCCTAGTTCTATCAAAGACAGTTTGGACTTCTGTTTCTGTTCTCTTTGTGGTTTCCATATGGTTTTCAGGAGAAGAATGGAGTGGAAATATCTTTCTTCCACCATCTTGACTTTCCAAGACTTCTCTTGATCTAAATCTCAAAGGATGGATAGGAGTTGACCAAACAAATAAGGCAGTTATGGGTATTCCTGGCAGAGGGAACAATGTGTTCACAGCAAAGAGGGAAAAAAGAGAACTGCCAGGAGTTTTGCCTGGCTGGAAGAAAGGTTCAAGGAGGGGAAAGAATGGAGTGGGAACTAAGAAAGTAGATCTTGAGTGTGCCAAGAAGTTTATCATTGATCCTGGAGCAAATGGGTAGCATGAGAAAGGAATCACATGGCCAGATTTGCTTCTTAGAGGGAGGCATGGTGAAGGGGTAGGGGGTGGCCATGCCTGGGGGACATCCAGTAGGGAATATGACAATGGTTTCCAAGTGAGAAATGGCAAGGGGTGAACTTGGGCAGTGGCAGTCTGGATGTGACAGGAGAATAAAGGCGAAAGCTATTTAAAAGGTAGAATCAACCAGCTTTATGCCTGCTAGGGATAGGGCATGAGCAGAAGGAGGAGTCTAGCTTGAATCCCAAGTTTCCGGTTTGGACCACAGGGTAGGTGGCAAGCCTGTTCAGAGATGGGTAAGCAATGCTGGAGGCACAACAGGTGTGGGGAAAACTGTATTTGCATTCATATTACATTCCCTCAAATTCCAGTCCCTAAGAATTCCACACTAGTATGGTAGAGTTGCAGTCAGTAGCCACATAGCATTTTGTACCCTGCTATTTTATGCTATCAATACTTCCCAAGTGTCAACAGAATCCTCAAATGTCCTTCTTTAATTTGACCACAAGAGTGTTCCATCAAGGGAGGCGGCTGTGGCTCGATCAGTGGGGCTCCCGTTTGCCATGTGGGGGGCCCCGGGTTCGGTTCCCGGGGCCTCCTGGTGAGGGCAGGCCCGCCCGCGCGGCATGGTTGGCTGACCCAGCGAGCATAAGCAGCAGGGGGGGGGATAAATGAATAAATAAATAAAATCTTAAAAAAAAAAAAAAAAAAAGAGTGTTCCATCAGGTTAGTAAATGTGCTGTATTTCACCTCCTCAGTCCTCTCTTCTAGGCATTCTAAAAAGGATGGTGATTAACCCAGAAGTGCTTTTGGCATGGCCTGAGAGCAGCCTCCGTGGCCCAGGTCTCCTGCTTCCCCCAAAGTTGAGGACCCCCTGAGAGGCTGACGAGTAATGCCCACTCCAACTGCTCTGCCACACAACTCCCATACCTCACTGATCCCTGAACCACCTGTGGACTTCAGAGGGAACTGACTTCTCCCTCTGGTTACCAGGCCCCTTCTCTTCTTTCACCTGGGCCTTTCCCTTTGGCAGTGGTCATTCTGCTA
This sequence comes from Tolypeutes matacus, assembly GCA_026826555.1. NCBI lineage: Eukaryota > Metazoa > Chordata > Mammalia > Cingulata > Chlamyphoridae > Tolypeutes > Tolypeutes matacus. The sequence goes on along the minus strand of JAKSZT010007815.1, from coordinate 3,075,483 downwards.
CAGCTGGAACCCCTCCTGAGTGGTGGCCCTCTTCAGATCTCCTCTCAAGAGGGTCCCAAGGACATCGGGTCACATGACATCGGGGTTACCTGAAACCTTCAGGGAAGGTGGAGGCCGATAGCAGGGTTGGGGGAAGAAGAGTGGACCAACAAGTTGTTATGGCAACCAGAGCTCCCAAGATGAAGGGAAGGGAAAAGGCAGCCCTGCTCAAGAGTTGCCATGGCAACCCAGATCCTTGAGGCCAGCTTTGAAGACAAAAACCACACACACCCCACTTACAAAGAGAGTAGCAGGCCGCCTCAGAATTCTTCACAGTCCAGAGAACCGAACGGAACGGGGCGAGGTCTCCTAGCCCCACAGTGGACTTCCCAGACTTTTAAGGACCTGAGAGGCTTCTGATTTTCTGGGGAAATAGAGAGCCAGGGCTTGGCAACCCCTCCAATCAGTCAACAAGTATTTACTGAGCCTAGATATGTGTGAGCTCCTGTTCTCAGGGGCGGTGGGCAGACATTTAAACATCACTGAGAGATTGTTGCTAGGAGTGGTAAATAGTTCAGTTTTTTCTGAAGACAGTTTGGGGGTATCCATTAAAATTTTAAATGCATACACTCTGTGTCCTAGCAATCCCCTGTCTAGGACTCTGTTTACAGAAATATTTCCATCTGCAGGTAGTCGTTGACGCATCATCTGTAGTAGTAAAGAATGAAAAACAATCTAAACGTCCCACAGTGGGGGCTAGTTAAATAAATTTCCATACTCCATATATGTGGAAGAATACGAGGAACTTTAGCAATAATCAGAGAGGGGGAAATTTCACTTTTACTCTTGAATCTTTGGGATATGTTACAAGAACATGTATTATTTTTATTTTTATTTTATTTATTTTTTTTTTTTTTTCAGCGTCCAAAATCGTTTTAATAACAGGACTGAATCTGAAACTAGTTTTTGTAACCTCAGCTTGCCCGTCGGCCTCTGGCACGCTCAAACTTCCAGCCCTTGGAGCGGACATACGGTTTGGTATGGCTGTGTGGGGTTCCTGGGGCCTTGCCGAAATGCCTGTACACCTCCCGGCCCTTGCGGGGACCAAAGAGCAGGACGGTGCCACAGCCCTTGGGGGAGTCCAGGGCCAGCTGGTCGAAGGTGAGGATCTTGCCCCCAGCCTTGAGGATGCGGGTCCGGGCGCGGCTGCTCACACGCAGTGTATTATTTTTATAATCTAAAGACAATGCTAAACATTTGGGAATATGTAGCATGACTGGCACTATAATGAGGTTTGTGGAGGAGGATAGTGTGTTCACTGCTGTTTATAATACAACGTGGAAAGACAAGTTGACAATGACAGCACTAAGGGAGGGGAAGAAGAGAAGGTGGGTGGGGAAGCTAAGTCTTAAAGGTTGCATAGAATTTCATCCAATGGAGAAGGAGGAAAGACATTTTAGGCCAAAGGGACAGCAAGAGCAAAGGCTGGGAAAAGAATTCCAAGTGGTCGATGGGGCAGGGGTGGCAGAGATGGGTTGAGGTCACAGACTTTATCCGGGGCAGTAGAGAGCCATCCCAAGTTTGGAAGTAGGAAAGAGCAGTGATGAAAGCAGAACCTAAACAGAGCTCTCTGGCTGCAGGGTGGTGGGTGCACTTAAGGGAGGCCGGGAGACTCCTGAGGGGGCTGCTGGACTCACACGGGTTGTGGGGGGAGGTATGTGATGAGGGCCCCTCGGGAGATGGGCGGAGGGCAGCATTCAGGTGGGAGGAGAGGGAATTGCATGAATTATTTCTTAAGGTGGGCAGGAGTTTATCATGTTGATGAACCCACAGCCCTGCAGACTATCAGAGCTAGGTGTGGCTCCTCAGCTTACAGTTGGGGAAATTGAGGCCCAGGAAGAAGTGAGGGATTTTCAGCCAAGCCTTTGATGACGGAGGTTTCTCTGAGCCTCTTGTAGGAGGTGGCTCAGTCCTTCTGGGACCTGGCCTTTTTTAGCCCCAGAGTCAGACAATTCCCAACTAAGAGGATGGTACTGCCCCAGCAGCCTCTGCAGGAAGAAGAAGGAGAGAAGGGGGAGAACACCCTTTGGTATCTGGATGGCAAGGGGGACACTCTGGGAGCCAGGAGGAATGTTCTGGCACAGCTGGCCTTAGGAGAGCCTGGAGCATTGCTGGGTCACCGGGAGGAGTGGCTCATGGGGGACATGATGCCCCCAAGAGCTTATCAAGGCACAAGTATGTCCAGGAAGTGTCTCCACTACCTGCCTTCTGACACCCACAGCAGTGCTGAGTTCAGCAGTGTGGCGGCTCAGACGGAGCACTGGACCCAAGAGTCAAGGGCCCTGGTAGCTAGTGCCTTCCTATTGGCCACTTGGCCTTGAGCTAGCCATGCAATAATTTCACGTGATAAGGCCAATGCGGGCACAGAACTCAGACTAAGAAACGCTGGGTTGAATATTATCCCCTTCCTGGAGGTCACTTTAAAAGTGGTAAAAACCCTTGGGGAGCATTATCATGACGCTATCAGTGTGTCTATGTTTATCAGATTAATTAACAGAGGAGACAGGGCTGATCATAATCATCCCTAAAATACATGCAATTATGCGGCTTGCAATGCACTTCTACACATGATGTCCTCTCACTGGACTTTCAGAAAAATAATAAACACCTAAGATAGGTGCACTATTCCATTTTACAGATGCAGGAGACAGGTTCCGACAGATTCAGACTGAACCAATATGTATTAAGTGCGTACCTTATGCTAGCCCCTGGGCAGCGACACCAGCAGCTGCGAGAGGAGTAAGATCTGTTAACACTGGTCCAAAAAAGAGACTGCATGAGGAAAGGGCTACCTGCCAAGCAAGTGTGGGAAATATTGCAAGCTCTATCCCCCTTTTGAAGAATCACAAGCCTATTACATTATTAAAGGCTCTGAGAAGTCCTGCAGTAACTCTGTTGAATTCAACATTTCCCAAACATATGACAGTAGAACCCCCTTTTACAGACTCTTCATGCCTTTTTGCAAATATTGACCTGATCAATAGGAACAGAGCACTAGTGGTGGGATTTCAGACACTTAAATGAAGGCTATCTCCTTAGGCAGAGTCTTCCCTCTGTCCCTCAAATCACAACAGGAGCATCTGCCCCCTCATGGGCCTCAGAATCAAGTGGGCTGCAGGAACAAATTCTGCAGACTCTCAGCCATGGCCTCGGCTGGCAAGTGAAGGGCCAAACCTTGGCTGCAGCAGAGCTTGTCTGTGGCTCCTGGACTAGTCGTTTTGGGGTGGGCGGCAGGGTCAGGCATCCGAAACAGCCAAGACACAGATGTTCCAGCTACTCTTGGATCACAGCCTAGGCTCCTGCTTCCCCTAATTCCAATATTTGGCTGCCGCTCTTGCCTAATTCATATTCCAATGTCAACACTGCATAATCTCCCCCAAACACTGCCTGCCTTGGAGCTGGGAAAGGGAAAGAGACAGAGGATGAGCAGGGGCAGGAGAGACCCCAGAGGGAGGCAGGGGAAGAGGAGGGAGGAGACGGGCAGGAGGCAGGAAGCCCCCAAAAGCCCCCAGCAAGCAGTGTCCCACCAGACCGCCAGAGCCTGTAGGAACTCCAACCCTCCCTGGAGATACAAGACTGTTCCCCAAAGGCAGCTAGCAACGGCCAATGCAGCACAGGCCACAGGTTTGGTCCAGGCCAGAGGCCCTTATGCTCAGAAGAGGGGGCCCAGAGCCCACTGCGAAGGGCAGGCTGCGGGACCCACAGTCAGGACACCAGGTCTAGCCTGGCTCTGGCTCTTACTGGCTGTGTGGCCTTGGGCAAGTCACCCGACCTCTCTGGTTGAAGAGGTTACCCATATCCCAGGCCCACCAGCTCTAACATTTGGGGAAGAAGCACAGAGTATGGTGAGAAAGGGCATGGGGCTGACTGCAAAGCTGGCTCCATCCTGGCTGTGGACCTCCAGTGTCCTCATCTGTAAAATGGGAGTAATCATGGTGTCTACTAAAGGGGAGCCTGTCGGGATCCCCTAAAACAGCACCTCCAGCATGGATTTCTGGGAATGGAACAATAAGAGCAAGACTGAAGCCTGGAGACTCATGCATGGTGAGCACCTTCTTACCCAGGCCTGTGCTAATCCCTTGACCTACCTCATCTCACACGACCCTCACAAGAGCTCTCTGAGGGAGAGACTTATTAACCCATTTTACAGAGGAGGAAACCGAGGCCCAGCAACTGGCCATAGACCTCATAGACGTCAGTGACGCAGTTGGGAGTTAAAGGAAAGTCTGTCTGATGCTAGAGCCCAGGCTTGTTCTGGGGTCCCATGCCATCTTTCCAAGATTGGGGAATGGCTACAGTGTGGCCTCAGAGCCCGGGAGAAGTGGGGCCTGTGCAGAGCACATACCAGCCTGGCTTCTGGAGGCTCAGGTCCTGGGGTACAGCTGGAGGGTATGACTGAGCAGATCTCTGAGACCCCTGGGATCAGGCTGAGGAATGGGACTGCAAGCCATTCCCGGCCACTGCCAGCAGCCTGGGCTCCATTCTGGTCTCCCTCCTCCCATACGATCCTGTTTTCATCCTAACAGAACTCCTCCCCACTCCCCCACCCCCATCCCAGAGCTCCCACCCCCCACCCTACCTAGCCCTATCATTTTTGACCACCACATCCCATTCCCAGGCAACCATCCTCCCGGGTTCTGACCACAAACTCTCTGGAATTTAGTGACCTCCACCCAAATTGTCTCCAGAGCCACAACCAGTGCAGACTTCCTGAAGGGAGCTGCTACTAAATATGTATGAGATTTGCATGTGATTTGCATACAATGGGACCTCGGAGGACATTTTCAAATAAAGCATTATCAAAGCTACTTTTTTCTTATCTATTTCCTCTAGTTCCTTTGACCTCCCCGCCCCCCACCCCAGGCACTGGGCTGGCTTCCATATTCCAGAATGCATAAGCAAACAGAAGGAGTAATATTAAAAAATAAAAATAATTTGCCATTTATTGAAATAAACACCCACTATGTGCCATACACTGCCCTTCACAACAGGAATTGTGAGGAATTACTATTTGCAAGGGAGAAGGGGAGTCTGAGGGGACCCAGTAAAGTGTACGCTCTTCCAGGCCCCAGTTCAGAGCCAACTGAGATTGATGATGCATGTGAATCAGGCAGATGATTTCAAATTGCCTCTTTACTATTGACACAGCTGACTTGGGAGAAGATATCTAGATCTGTGGGCAAGGGGTTTCCTAATACTAAACTCTAAAACTAGACAGATAAACCCCTTAGTCCCAGACTGCTGGGCCCACCCCTCCGGCACCCTAGCCTCCCCCTGCTGAGACAGAGCTGGCCCCTGTAAAGTTTGGAGTGCAGACGAGTATGGAGAGGATGAGTGCTCTCTGCAGGTGGGCAGACCCCCAAAGAGAAGGGGAGGAAGGGGCTTGACTGCACAAGGCAGCAACCTTGTCCCAAGTTCGCCAGCATCAATCAAAATTGCCCCTCTTTGAGGCAGGTTAGTCTAGAGAAAGGGAAGACTTGGGTCACAGCTGAAGACCCGGCTGGCAAACAACATGGCCAACAGACAACATGGCCGACAGGCGACATGGCCGGCAGACCACATGGCCCTGGGACCTCGCCTGGAAGCCTCCTGAGGAATCCTGTGAGACCCTGGAATGAGAATTTCATTTGGAACGAGAATCTCATTTGGAATGAGAATCCCTTTCAGGGTCAAGGGAAAGCCCCGGTTACCCACAAAAGGCCTTACCATTGGCCCCTGAGAAACTGACAGGTAGGACAACCAATCAGAACAGCAAACAGCTGGAGCCCGTCCCTCAACATTATGAAGGGGGAGGAGGAAAGACTTTAAAAAGTCCTTACCTGAGGCCTCACGGCTGGTCTCATTCCTCAGCACGCCTGCAGTCCATGCCATGCACCATGTGCTTTTCTCATTTTCTTTTTCTTTTAATAACCTCTTTACTCCCTTACCTACTCTATGGCATGTGCTTAAATTCTTAATGCAACATAAGCCAAGAACCTAGAAGCCCAGAACCCAGAGCCATCCGCTAACATCAGGCTCTATTTTTTTTTTTTCCATGTTAACATGAATTTCATTGCATCTTTAAAACATCACAGATAGGTCTGGCATCTTGTTGTTTCCACTGCTGCACAACTCTCAGCTCTAAAAATATGGAACGCTTCGTGAATTTGCGTGCCATCCTTGCACAGTGGCCATGCTAATCTTCTCCGTATCATTCCAGCTTTAGTGCATGTGCTGCCGAAGCGAGCACCCCCTCATGCTCCAATGGACCCTCCCTCCATATGGAAGGAAATACCAGGATACAGTGATAAGTGCACACACACACCCCGTTTTTTAAGCATGTGAAAACTGATGTTACTTAGCAGAGCCGTTCAGTACCTTGTCCAAAGTTGCTTAGTGAAAAAAATAGTGGGGTTGGCATTGGAACACAGGTCTTTCTCCAGTGTTTGTGGCTCTTCCAATCACCACAGTTAATCACTTCAAAAAAACACACAGAAAGGGAACAAAGAGAAAGCGTGGGGAAGCGGATAGGAGGAAAGCTGAGGCATGTGAAATGTGGGTAAAGTGCCACTGGGAGAACATCTACTCCCTCAGAGCCTAAGCATGGAGGGCCTTTGGATACCACAGAGTCCAGAGGTCACACTCTCACATGCCCAAAGGGGCAAGGCAGCCTGTAAATGAGTGGGTGAGGTGGAAGACAATAGAGAGTGGTGGGGACTGTGGTAAACTGAGCAGAGACAGGCCCAGTTCAAGTCCAGCCCATCTTAGTCATGCAAGAACACAAACCTCAAGTTTCCAGATCTTCTGACATTTCAAGAAATGCCAAAAATTAAATTATCACATGAAACCTTCCTATTTGTGTATATTGGCACAATGTTTAAGAAAACAAACAAACACTGTTCAGGCAAACAAAACATCACAGCTCCTTGGCTCCAGCCCACTGGCCACAGTCAGTAACATCTGAAAATCCAATCCCATTATCTCAAATGCTCTCACTGGGCTGTGAGCTCCTCAGCTCTGAGACTGGCTGTGTTCTTGTTCCCAGTTGCCTCCCGGGCCACAGAGTAGCCTTCCAGAACATCACTGGAAACCTGTCCCAGAGCCAGTTAGTAAAGAACCAGGCCTCCTGTTTCCTAGGTCAGTGCCCCTTCCACAAACTCACAACTGCTCTCATTGTTTTCTGGTGCAAGAGGTGGTTAAAAAGTGCAATTGCCTTTGCCCCACACCCAGAGTCAGAATCTCTGTGGTTGGAGGCTAGAAATCTGCTTGCTTAACAATCCACCCCGGGGGAATTCCTAAGCACACTAATGTGTGGGAACCATCGCAGGGAGGCTGAGTGCAAAGATTGAAATGCACAGGCATAGGGTGGAAATAATCCAGCTCCACACAGGCCAGTAATGTGACCGGAAGTCATTTAACATCTCTGAGCCCAAGTCTCTTTCTCATTTGTAAAACCAACACAATATCGCCTGCCTTGCACATTTGCCCTAAGAAGAAAATAAGATAGGTACACAAGGGTACTTTCTAAACTCTTAAGCACTGGTTTTTCAAACTGCAGGTCCCAACCAATATATGGGTCATAAGATAAATTTAGTGGGTCTTGACCAGCATTATTTTTCATGAAATAGAATGGAATAGAAAATAGGAGGATTATTGGTTTCAGGAAACTTTTGTTTCAGATATATGTACTGGGTGCAATACATGATGTTTCCTTCCTGAGGATGGTGGTCAAAAAATTTTATTAAAAATTCACTGGTCTAAATATAAATATAAATCTTCATGACCTTAGATTAGGGCAATGGTTTCTTAGATATGACACCAAAGGCATAAGCAACCAAAGGAAAATTAATTAGATAAATTGTACGTTACCAAAAATTAAAATCTTTTGTGCCCCAAAGAACACTATCACGAAAGTATAAAGACAACCCATAGAATGAAAGGAAATATTCTCAAGTCATATATCTGATAATGGTCTGGTATCCAAAAATATAAAGAACTCTGACAATTCAACAATAAAAAGACAATCTAATTTTTAAAACAGGCAAAGGATTCAAATAGACATTTCTCATAGAAGATGTACAAATGGCCAATAAACACATGAAAAGAGGTTCAACATTATTAGACATCAGGGAAATGCAAATCCAAACCACAATGCAATACTACTTCATACTCACTAGGATGGCCATAATCAAAAAGACAGACAGTAACAAGTGTTGGCAAGGATGGGGAGAAATTGGAATCCTCATACATTGCTGGTGGAAATGTAAAATGGCACATCCACTTTCAAAAACAGTTTGGCAGTCCCTATAAAAGTTAACCAAAGAGTTACCATAAGACCCAGCAATTCCACTCCTAGGTATATATCAAAGAGAAATTAAAGCATACATCCACACAAAAACTCCAAAAGGAACTTTCATAGCAACATTATTCCCAATAGTCAAAAAGTGGACACAACCCAAATGTCCATAGACCGATGAATGGATAAATAAAATGCGGTCTAGAGACACAATGGGATGTTACTCGGCAATAAAAAGGAATGAAGTACTGATTCACCCTACAACATGCATGAACCTTGAAAATATTATGCTAAATGAAAGAAATCAGAAGCAAAAGACCACATGTTGTACGATTCCATTTATATGAAATGTCCAGAATGGTGCCAGGGACTGAGAGGTGAAGGTAAAGAGGCATAACTGATAAAGGGTATGGGGTTTCTTTCTAGAGTGATGAAAATGTTCTGGAATTAGTTAGTGGCTATGGTTGTACAACTTTGTGAATATACTAAAAACCACTGCACTGTACACTTTAAAAGAGTAAATTTCATGTGAATTATATTTCAATTTTAAAAAATGCTTTGCTCTAAAGCATTTACTTATGGGATTTATTCATGCTAAAGAAGATGAGCCAGGAAAGAAAACAGAGAGTCCAGGAGGAGGGAGCTAAGATTGTAAAGATGTGGGAGGGACGGGGGGCATTTGAGAGGGGCTTCACTGCCCTAATGCCTGTCCTCTGCACAGCGTGACCGACGGCAGGCAATGTGAATGAATAAATGAATGAATGATGCCCACACACTGGGGTTGATACTGTTACCTACTACAGTCTTGTTGAGTGCCAATTGGGCAATATCTATTAAATATTAAAAATGTTCATGTTCTTTGCCTCTCAGCCTTTCTATTTTGGGGATTTCAAAAATAATCCCAGAAGGGACAATAGTAAATTCATAGGACGTACATTGCAGGGCTGTTTATAATTGGGAAAAATGGGTAAGTAATTTCTAGCAACTGGGAATTGACTAAATAATGAAATAGTCACAGAGTGGAATGCTGGGCAAATCTACATATCTCAGAGTTAGTGTTAAGTGTTGTAAAAACCAAATGCATGGTGGAGAAAGGAGGACAGCTTTTCCTTTCAGAATAATTCCAATTGATATACGCAGAAGGGATGTGGAAAATAGAAAGTTACCATTAGAACGCCACAATAATAATTGTTATGGCAAATCTACCAGTGGATACAAATTCAGTGGGTAAAAGTTTGAGAGGAACTAGATAGTCCCAAAGTATCTCCCCCCAAGATATTTATTAATTACATAGGGAAAGGGGGTAAGTTTACAGTGGAGAAACCCAGCAGACACCTCCCTAACCAAACGGGCACCAGGTAATCACGTGCCACCTAAGAAGGGCAAGTCACGTCTATAGCATTCACGTCTATAGCATTCTCGTCTCACAGGCACACTCTCAATCTAGGCCTGATAAAAACATCCGAAAAATCCAACTGGAGGAATGTTCTACAAAATACCTGACCAGGACTCTTCCAAAGTGTCAAGGTCACGAAAGACAAGGAAGATGTGACAACTCAATGCAATGTAGTGTCCTGGAGCAGATCCTGGAACAGAAAAAGGATATTAATAAAAGATCAACAAAATCCAAAATCTGTAGGTTGGTTGTTTTGATTGTTGTATCATGGTTACACAAGATGTTAACATCAGGGAAAGCTGGGTAAACAATATTACAGGAACTCTCTGTACTATTTTTTGCAACTTTTCTGTAAGTCTAAAATTATTTCAAATGAAAGATTTTTTAATAGCATGAATTTTTTTAATCCTATTTTTGTAGAAAATAATTATTATAGTTTGGTGGCTATTTGCTAGTTTTATATATATATGTAATGAATATTTGCATACATTCCCCACCCTTCCCCCTGATTTTCCTTCAGGGATCCATGTGGGTCAACAAAGCTGCTTTGCTCCTGTCTTCATTGGCTTAGGCCAGTCAGCACACATCCCATCCTCTCAGGTGCTGAGATTGATTCAGGGATGGTTATGTGAACCAATGAGACTTGAGGAGACATTTGCTGCTGGCTCCTGGGGGAAAAAGGATCCCCGCTTACAGAAGAAACTAGTAGAACTGGATGAGGAAGCCATCATGCTATAACAATGGGAGACAGTCTCAAGATGAAACCCAACAAAATGGAAGACAGTATGGAGACACACAGGCACTGGCCCATCATGAGCTGCTGGATCCAGCCTCACCTGAAACTTGTATCACTGCTGGACTTTTGAATTATGTGCGTCGATGAGTCCCTTTATTGTTCAAACTAGTGGCATTTCGGTGTTCTCCTCCTCAACACTGAAAGGGTCTTGACCAACTCAGGTATGGTTGGAACCATGGAAACAAAGGCTGTCATCATGATTAATTTTCTCATCATCGGATCTTAACCCTGTTTTCCTATGTGTTGACTTCACCCTTAGGCAGGTGCTTGGTGGCAAGAGGACTTCGAGGAGCCTAAATTCAGCTTAGCAACCCCTGGATAAGGAGAGCATCTCTTTTATATCAGTCAGGTGTTTTTGTAATGATGCTATGTATCAAATAACCCCCAAAATCTCAGTTTCTTTCAGTCACAATCATTCATTTTAGACTCATAAGTCATTAGGTCAGCAGGAGTTTAGCTAATATCAGCTGGGTTAGGCTGGACTCCATGTGTCTTCATCCTGGTGCCCCAGCTGAAGGCTCCATGGCTCCCTGGGCAGGCCCTTCTCTTGGTGCAGGTCAGGAGCTCAAGAGGGGAAGTGGACCCCTCGCAAGTCTAGCTCAGACCTAGCACATCCTCACGTCTACTCACCAAAGAAAGTCACCTGGCCAAGCCTACCATTGCTGGGGTGGGGAAGAATACTCACCCACATGGCAGGGGTAGAGAGAGAGAATAGTCAACAAACAATTCAATCAAACAAATCTTCCTCAACAGTGCCTTCAAAAATTTTGGAACTTACTCATCAGCCTGGCTTGAGGTCACTGCCCTTCCCTGAAGCAGCCACTGTGGCATGAGGGAGCAGACAGAAAGATGGACCTACAAGTCCCACCCAAACCTCCTAGACTGTGGGGGTAGCGATGTTTCTCAAAGAAACATTAGGGGTAATAATCCTGGGTAGGCAAAAAAAGAAAGCATGCTTGTCTAAATCAGCACTTCTCAGACAGCACAACTAGCAACAAGCATATGAATCTAATTAAAATGCAGATTCTGATCCAGTAGGTCCAGGGTGGGACCTAAGATTCTGCATTTCTCCAGGGACCTAGTCAATACCAGGAAGGGCCAGTAGCAATGATCCAGAAGGTAACTGGGCCAGTCTCTGGACCTTCCTATACCACATTCTCATTCATAAAGTGAAGGCAATTCCACCCGCCAGGCAGACGTTTCTTGGCAAAGACCGTGCCCTCCGGGGGTTCAGGTGGTGCGATCTTATGCCATAACACCCACCCCCTGCTGCCCCCCCCCCCACCCCATGTCTTCCCCAACCCCCAGGAAAGGGCTCCCAACCCGGCCGCCTGGGAGACAACGGGAGCAGCTTCCCATTAACTGCCTTAAACTGCTCCCTGCAATAATGTTGGTGTAATCCATAAAATTCAATTATGGTTATCAGGCAATTAGGCACACCACAGCGAGGTTAGTGCATAATTAATGCTCAGCCCCCCATCCAGCAGCTTCTGAAAGTGGCGCAGGTAACACAACTCACCCACCGCCTCCTCTGGGAGAGGAGCAGGGCCACAAGAGCAGGGCTGCCCTCCCCGCAGGCACGCAGAAAAAACGAAGAAAGCCGCGGAGGAGAATGTCCTTAGGAAACAAGCATTGGAGGGATGATGAGGGGACAGGGGCAGCGGACCCAAGCCACTGACTTCCAGGGACCCTGGTCATTGTGCTTGAGTATTCAGCCTTTAGCCCCCTGGGGCAGGATTCAAATCCTGCCTTCGCTTCTCATTGGCCCTGCAGCATTAGGTACTCACCTAATGTTTTTGAAGACTCAGTGTCCTCATCTGCGAAATAGGAGAGTCGATAATAATGAACTTCTGGGGCTGTTATGAAAACTGGGTGGGAGAGTTTTCATATTGCAAGTCATGGTTCCCTCAGGGCTATTTCTATTCACCTCTGCCTGGGCCTCAATGCCCCCCTCTATAAACTGGGGATGATAAATCCCACCTTGCTTGCCTCAGCTCCAAAGACAGAGAGTTTGGGACATTTATTAGCCACGCCACTGTGTCCTGACCATGTGCCTGGCTTTCTGCTCAGCTCTCCCAGGGCGCAGCTTTGACAAGCCCCCAGTAGTTAATGCACAGCAGGGCAGTAGGTGATCAACTCTGCACAAGGGGTGCAAATCAAATGGTTTGGGTGGTTAGAAAAGAGAAGAATTGGGGTCGGATGTAGCTCAACTGGTTGGGCATCCGTCTCCCATATGGAGGGACCCGGGTTCGATCCCCGGGACCTCCCGGTAAAAAAAAAAAAAAAAGAAAAGAGAAGAATCACTTCTCCAGCCATGATCTGTGATATTCAAATGGGCTTCAAACTACACGAGAGAGAAAAAGTAATCAAAGAAGGTTGTTGGAATAGTGCCGGTGAGAAGTAAGAGAGGAGAGCAGGAGAAGGAGAAAAACTCAGCTGGTGGTGCAGACAGAAGCAGAGGGAGGAGGAAGCTGGCTGCGGTTAGGCCTTAGTGTGACACACTGGGGACTTCTCCCATCACCCTTATAATGTGCCAGTCGCTAGGACACACACACATTCAGACATGTGCATGCACACACATACAAACAAGCACATACAAAGAAGCACACACAAACACAGGTGCATGAGCAAACACACATGTGCAAACACACGTGGATACATGTGCCCACAAGCACACACAGACACATGCAACATGCCTACATGCACCCACAAACAAGCAATAAACAGGCACAGACATGCAAGAGATAAATGCACACACAGATGCATGCACGCATGCACACACAAACTATGTGCGCAGACACTTGCATGCTCAATCAGTGATAACCTTGGAAACCACCAGCCTGTCCCAAATATACACTGACTGCTTTCCCACGATCCTCTTCAGCTGAGAGTGTGAAACCAAAACTAACCACAAGAGGGAAGTCAGAACTAGAATTCAGGAGCCCTGGACTAGCTGAGACTTAAAATAGCGAGTTTATAAGCCATGGGGAAACCCACCTTTCATTTTGTAACTGAGAAAACAGGTCTAAGAGAGGGGAGGGGAGTTGTTCAAGGTCTCACAGTCAATGATCTTCGCCCTGCTTCCCTCTTGGGGCGGCACTGGGCTTGTCATTGTCACTGCTGGGGATATGGAAGTTAAGCTCTCCCCAGCCTTTGTCAGACATTGTCCCCAACTTACTGGCTCTGAGACTCCGAGTAAGCTGCTTGACTTCTCATTTCTCCGTTTTCTTGAAAAATGCTTTCCCTGACCTAAGCTTTCCAAGTGCCTTCTGGAGTCCCCTTAACAGACCTCTTTCTATATCCATATGCATCCATGTCTTCTGGTTTCCAGCCCTTTCTCCCCTATTCAGGTCTCAGCTCAGCTGTCACCTCCCCCAGAGAGGCCTCCCCTGGCCCCCCTCGCCTTTCTAATGGTGCCCGGCGCCTTCACTTTTTGATATGCCTCACAACACATCGCATTTGAAATTACCTCATATATCAATTTATTTATATGTTTCATTTGCCTCCTTCAGGAGACCGTACACCTGGGGTGCCCTGGTCACCCCCCTTTTGTCGCTAGCGCCAAGAGTGGCGCCTGGCACGCGGTGGGCTTCAGTGACCCGGGAATGAAGCGGTCCTTCCCTGCTCAGCTGTGTGCCCGTGCTGCCCTCTGGTGGTGCTGGGTGCCCCCGCACCCGCTCTCTCCCCATCACCAGTGGGCTTCTACCTCCCACCTGCCAGTCACCTGTAGCCAGGGCTCATCCTTGTGGGACCCTGGGGGTGAGGTCTTATCTCCCAGGGTTCGTCCCACCTGGATTCAGATGAGTGAGAGACCCCCTCCCGCACCTGGTACCTGAAAGGCCACCCTCACAATTAAAGATGAGTTTAGTGTTTGCTCTGTGCTCCGCCCCGGCCAGGTCATCTTCAGGGCAGAAATATGGTGGCCCCTGTCGTTACAAAGTTAGTAGAGAGAGCGAGTTCAGCCAGTCCCGTTTTACAAATGAAGTCACCGGGGCCCAGCCCAGGACAGAAAAGCACATTTGCCTTTCTTGAGGTAATGCTAGAGCAGCCCCTCCCCACCCACCCCCACTCACGGCCACCGCTGCTATGCACTGGACAGCCGCATTTTATGCAAAGCATGTGTTCCTGAAGACCTTGCATAATTCAAAACGTACATAATTCCAGACTAATTTTGCCATAGAAATGAATGCAAAGTAGAAAGGGTGTGTTGCATAAATCTCCCCCATTGTGGCATATTTTTGCTTTAATGCTGCTCTTTATTTCCCCGGCATTATCTCTAATATTTCACAGCGCGCTCTCTGCGAAATTAACAGCGCAGCATTTCCTGCCAGTGGTTTGGTCTTCTTCATAACGTTTCATCACATCTCACTTCCTTTCCAGTCTTACTGATTTTCAGGTGCGTTTTTCAACACCACCACTTAAAGAACAGTTGGATGACATTGTCATAGTATATGGATAAAAGATTTAAAGTTATAATAACTGTGAATGTTGAGAAAACGGCCTGATGGTCGCCCGAATCACCCGGAAAAATTAGAACTCTGGATGCATGTAAACAACAGTGCACGCGGTAGAAGGCGGGTATTTCTATTTAATAACTAAAGCGACATGACCATGTGGCAGGTTTACAATTCCCAGGTAACAAGTCACTTAGCTCTTCCAACTCTAGAAAATGGTGCAAGTCTTGACAATCTTTTTAGTGGAATAGGTTTGCATTATTTCCAACTCAGTGCCTAAGCACATATTTGGATTTTTATGCAGCACCTTTTCAAAGCTATGTGGTCTAAATTCTCACAAAACTTGACCTCACCTTGTGTGATCTCCCTGGCTGCGTCCTTAACCCAGGGATGGTGGAAATGTACAACCACACCCAACAATCGCACACAGGGACTTCAGAAATTCCAGCACCAGTTTCCTACCTATGGAGGGGTCCTTTTGGGGATAGCATTGGCAGAGATCCTCCTGCCTGGTTTGCCTGGCCCCACTCCCTCCTCAGTGTCAACTCCTCTTATAGTCTGGGGAGGGGGTACCCTCAGAGGAGTCTCCCTGTCCCCCTCCCACTCCCATCCCCTCCTCCCATCAGCATTTGCTTCAGGTTGTCTGTCATTCTGTTCCAGCTATCACTCTCCTCCACACCTCACCATGGAGCCAGAAGGGGCTTTAGATTCCTGTTGGGGAAAGCGGAGAAGTGGGAGAAGAGGGGAGGGGACAGAAAGGAAGGGAAGAAGTGGCTCAGGCTGGGGCCCCGCAGCAGATTCCTGCTCTGTCTTTGCCCAAGCCTCTAGGCCTTCTCTTCCACATTACAGCATGGAGGTGGACTTCTAGGCCTGTGGGGCTAGCTCTTCCCCACCCCAGCGGATCTCCCCACTAGCCTGTGAGCAAGATCCATGACTTACTCATGGAGCACTAAGGAATCAATGTTTGTTGAGTGACTAAACGAATGATTTCTGAACTTGGGGACACCAAGATCTAAAGTTCTTTCAATCAAGCCTCTGAGCTTCCTCAACCCTGCAACTGTCCTTTCTTTTCCTTTATCAGCCCAGTAACAAAATCACCTGCTAAACCATCAGCCCAGCAGCCAGCCACAGCCTAAGCATGGTCCTAGGTGAAATGATCAAAAAGGCTGATTACATTCCCAGGCACTGTATTTCATCAATGTTATTAGTAATGATTAGACACCTTGGAAGTAATAATAGCAAAAAATTATTAAAAATTTGTTATATGCTGGTCCTGGGGTATGGGCTTCTAAATGAATTACCTCATTTAATCCTCATGATAATCCATAAAATAGATTCTCTAATTAGTCTCCACTTTTCAGGTCAGGAAATAAGACTTAGAAAGATTAAAGTTGCCCAAGGTCACATAGCAAGCTGGAGACAGAATTTGGGGAGTTTACAAAATCATTTTTTATGCTCCTGTGTCCTGATATTGTTACATTTTTGTGGTCCACTTTCACATTTTGGGATTTTTTTTTTTGATTTAAGGTCCTAATCTATTTTCAGTCCATTATGCCTGCTCTGTTTGGCAACGCTTCTGTGAACTGTCAGTTTCGTCTTCCTCTCTGAGACAGTAGAAATATTCCATGGAATTTACGAAAACATAGCTAAATAAGTAAAGTGGACATGGACGACTGAAAATGAATGTTTTAAATGAAACCATCTAGAAAGCAGACAAAATTGTTTTCAAAATGCATAAGCAAATTTCAAGATCTCCCCAGGGTGCAAGGACCTTCTGAAGACATGAACTAATGGCTGTAAACATTCATTTCCAACCAAATTCCTTTCCATTGAGTCACTTGGAACCTGAAAAAAAAACTTTAAAATGTGTAATAATTTTGCCAGACAAACACATAATTGCTGGAAAATTATTTAGAAACTAAAAGCCCAAAATCTGCAGGGAGTAGAGGGTAGAAGAATAGCAATAAAAGCTAAAATGACCTTTAGAAGTTACAGGGCCACCCTATGGTACATAAAAATTAATGATACTTGAAAAACCAAGGACCAGAAATACTATTTCAATGAGATTCTTCTTTAATCAGCTTTAATGAAGTAGAATTACATACAGTAAAAGGCATAGATTTTAAATGTAGCATTTAAGTTCTGACAAATGCATACATCCATGTAACTACCATCACAATCAAGATATTGATATTGACATTAAGATATCAATCACCCCAGAAAGTTCCTTTATGCCTCTTTGTAAAATCCACCCCACACCCAGTCTCCCACTGCTCTATTCTCTGTGACCAGAGCTTATGTTTACCTGTTCTGGAATTTCATATCAATGGACTCGCACAGTGTATACCCTTCCATGTCTGTCTTCTTTCACTCAGTAAAATGTTTTTGAGATTCATCCATATTGTTGCTTCAACCAAGCAAAGCTTTTCTTTTCATTGCTGAGTAGTATTCCACTATACAAAAATACCACAATTTGGTTATCCGCTCTGCTCAGACATTGAATTGTTCCAATTTTTGCTATTATGAATAGAGCTACTATGAACATTTTTGCATATGTTTTTATGTGAACATAATTTTTCTTTTCTCTTGGGTAAATGCCTAGGAGTGAGATTGCTGGCTCATATTGAGAAGTGTATGTTTAAATATATAAGAAACTGTCAAACTGTTTTCCAGAGTGACTCTACCATTTTGCCTCCCCCAGCAGTGTATGAGAGTTCCAGTTGCTTCCCATTCTTGCAAATGTTTTATAGTGTCAGCTTTAAAATTTTATCTCTTCTAGGAGATAAGAAGTGGTATATCATTGTTCAATCAAAATGTATTTATCAAACAGTCTGCTTGCTTCTCAACATCAAATGTGTGCACCCATGTGTATTTGCATGTATGCACACAAATGCACAAACATACACACACACGCCACTCCAGCTACTTCTTGTGTGGTGAAGAATGAGGAAATAAAGGTTGGGATTTGGCTCCTGATCAGACACAGACTGGCCCTGAGTAGGTCACTCATCCTTTTGTTATGTGTTGAATTGTGTCCCCCCAAAAGATATGTTAACATCTTACCCCCCAGTATCACAGAAGGGTTGTTGCAGATGTAATTAGTCAAGTTAACATGAGGTCATACTAAAGTAAGGCAGGCTCTTAGTCCAAAATGATTGGTGTCCTTATAAGAAGAGGAGAAGAAACACAGAGACAGAGACAGAGAGAGAGAAGAAGGCCATATGACGATGAAGGCAGAGGTTGTGGAGTTATGCTGCCATAAGCCAAGGAATGCCTGGGGTCACTAGAAGCTGTAAGAAGCAAGGAAGGGCCCCTCCCCTAGAGCCTTCAGCACCCCACCAAGACCTTGATTTTGGACTTCAAGCATCCAGAACAGTGAGAGAATAAATTTCTGTTGTTTTAAGCCACCCAGTTTTTGGTAATCTGCTATGGCAACCCCAGGAAACTTACACACCCCTGTTTTTCTAACAAGCCTGTTTTCCCAGCAATCAAATGTGGACAGTAAATCCTGTCCTGCTGGCCTCTCCAGGCTGTATCAAGTGTATGCAAAGTTTTCCCACTTGTGAAGTGCTGGGCAAATGTAAATTACTTTAGAAACACCAAATACCCTAACAACCACAATGAGTTTTGGCCAAAGCTGAGGGCAAACTGGTTATCGTCATCATAGAAGGAACATCTAGAATAAAAGAACAGATCATAAATTCTATCAAAAGGAAAAAACATAATGTAACTGATTTTAAATTTTAACTTTTAAAAATTTTAGAAATCAGGAAAATTCTGATTTTGGTAATGAGGGAGTAAGATGGCCCAGACTTAACCTCCTGTCATAAATACCTAGAACACTGGACAAAACATAGAACACAACTGTTTTCAGACCTTGAACAACTGGAAGCTCTGGGTTGTTATTACTGAAAAATGGGAAGCAAATGAGGTGAGTCCAATCATCTCCAAGGCTTTCTCTCTGGAGGTAAAACCTGGAATTTTGTGCAAAAAAGGAAAACCCAAACAATGTCTGGAGTCTCACTGAGTACAGGAGACAGAGATAGGATTTTGGGGAGACCTAGAGGGCTAGAATTTGTGGGTCAGAGTAACAGAAACGAAGAGCTACACAAATGAAAAAGTCCATGAATCTGCAAAGGAGTTCCCTTGGCAGAATGCAAATTTGCGCATGCATAGGGTGAAATCTTCAGAGCCAGAAAAGCACAATTTCTGAGGAAAGAACAATTATCTGGGAGATGTAGGACAATTTCCAGAAGTCACAACAGGAATCATCCAAACTGCCTCCAGCTAGAGTGAAGAAACCTCATTGAATATACAGGGCATTCCATAAAGACCCCAAGAAGGGCCACATCTTAGAAGTGGAACTAAATTAGCTCTAGAACAAAGACTACCACTCTAAATTATTAAAAACAAGCCTCAGGGGAAGCAGATGTGGCTCAAGTGATTGAGCTCCCACCTACCACATGGGAGTTCTCAGGTTTGGTGCCTGGTGCCTCCTAAAGAAGACAAGCAAGACAGCGAGCTGACACGACAGGCAGGCATGGTGAGCTGATGCAACAAGAGGTTGCAACAAGAGACATGAGGAAAACATAATGAGAGACACAACAAAGCAAGGAGTGGAGGTGGCTCAGGCGATTAGGCTCTTCCTTTCCACTTCGGAGGTCCCAAGTTTGGTTCCCGGTGACTCCTGAAAAGAAGACCAGCGCACAACAAGCAGTCACAGCAAATGCAAACAAGGGGGTGAGGAGAAAGAAATAAATCTTAAAAAAAAAAAAAAAAAAACAAGTCTCAGGAGGGTCAAACTAATCAACAAGAAAGTAAACTGAGTACCAGAAAAATGCTTAGCACTCTTAAGTTACAACAAAATCCAGGACTCCACAACATAAGATTCACAATGCCTGGCATCCAATCAGAACAATACTGGATATATAGGAAATTATGAGCAATAGCCAAGAGGAAAATCTTAATTAAAAGTTAATAGAAACATGGGAAGCGGCTGTGGCTCAATCAGTAGGGCTCCCGTTTACCATATGGGAGGCCCCGGGTTCGGTTCCTGGGGCCTCCTGGTGAAGGCAAGCCCGCCCGCACGGCGTGGTTAGCTGACCCAGCAATCACAAGCAGCAAGGGGGGGATAAATGAATAAATAAATAAAATCTTAAAAAAAAAGTTAATAGAAACAGACCCAGAAATGACAGACATAGTAGAATTAGCAGACAAGGAAAGTAAAACAGATATTATAAATATGATCCATATGCTCAAAGATGTAAAGCAGGAAATGAGCATTATGAGAAAAGAAATGGAAGATGTTTTAAAAATACAAATACAACTCTAGAGACTCAAAAATCCACCATCAAAAAAGAAAAATATAATGGATAAGATTAAGTGTAGATTAAACACTGCAGAAACAAAGATGAGTGAACATAAAAACATAACAATAGAAACTATTCAACATTGTACTGAAAGTTCTAGCCAAAGCAATCAGGCAAGAAAAAATAACGAAAGGCATTCAAATTTGAAAAGAAGTAAAACTATCTCTACTTGCAGATGACATGATCTTATTTATTAAAGAATCCATTATTAAAGCTAACAAGGAAATTCAGCAAATTTACAGGATAAAAAACACAAAAATTAGTTGCATGTTACTAGAGATGAACAACTAAGAAAGAAATCCCCTTCACAATAGCATTAAAAATAACAAAATACTTATGAAAAAATTTAGCAAAAGAAGTACAAAGTGTATGCTCTTCAAACTATAAAACACTGCTGAAAGAAATCAAAGAAGACCTAAATAAACGTAAAGACATCCTGTGTTCATGGATTAGATGGCCTAATGTTGTCAAGATGGTAAAACTCCACAAAGTGATCACAAGATTCAATGCAATTCCTATCAAACCCCAAAGGCCTCTTTTGCAGAAATGGAAAACCTGAACATTTTCAGGGACCCAGAACACCAAAACAATCTTGAAAAAGAACAAAGTTGGAACACACACTTCCCAATTTCAAAACTTACAAAAAACCTACAGTAATCAAAACAGGTGGTCCTGACATAAGGATAGACATATGGATCAATGGAATAGAATTAATAGTCTGGAAATAAATATACATTTATAGTCAATTGATTTTTGACAAGGGTTCCAAGATAATTCAATGGAGCTGGAACAACTGAGTATCATGCAAAAAATGAAGCTGGGGCCCCTCCTCACACCACACTCAAAAATTAACTCAAAGTGAGCAGAGACCTAAGTGTCTATAACTATAAAATTATGAGAAGAAAATATAGAGTAAATCTTCCTGAATTTGGGTGGGACAAAGCCTTCTTAAATATGACAGCAAAAATACAAGCAGGGGAGCAGATGTAACTCAGTGGCTGAGCACCTGTCTCCAACGTACAAGGCCCCAGGTTCAATCCCTGCTACCTCCTTTAAAAAGTTTTTTTAAGTATGAGTAATAAAAAGAAACAATTTGTACTTCAAAAAAATTTAAAATTTTGTGCTTCAAAGGACATCACCAAGAAAGTGAAAAGACGACCCACGGAATGGAAGAATTTACAAATCATATATCTGATAAGGAACTTAAACCTAGAATATATATAAAGAACTCTTCCAACTTAAAAGACAAATTACCCAATTTTAAAAGTGGGCAAAGGATCTAAATAGACATTTCTACAAAAAAAGATATAAAAACAGGCAATAAGCATGTCTTAGTCTGCCAGAGGGATGCTAATGCAAAGTACCAGAAATCTTTTGGCTTTTGTTTTGTTTTGTTTTGTTTTGTTTTGTTTGTTTTAGGAGACACTGGGAATCAAACCCAGGGCCTCCCATGTGGGAAGCAGGCGCTCAACCACTTTAGCCACATCTGCTACCCTGTTGGCTTTTATTTGGGGTAAAAGCTTACAGTTCGAAGTCCATGAAAAGTCCAAACTGAGGCACTGTCAGAAATGCCTTCTCACCAGGGCCTCCTGGTGAAGGCAAGCCCGCCCGCACGGCGTGGTTAGCTGACCCAGCGAGCACAAGCAGCAAGGGGGGGATAAATGGATAAATAAATAAAATCTTTTAAAAAAAAAAAAAAAAAAAAAAAAGCTATTAGAAATTAGAATAAGCAAATTCATGGAGTCAGCAACTAGAATATAGCTTACCAGGGGTGGGCTGGGTGTAGGGGTGGGGAGCTAATGCTTAAATTGCACAGAGTTTCTATCAGGGGTGAGGGGAAAGTTTTGGTAACAGGTGGTGATGGTAGCACAGCACTGTGAATGTAATTAACACCAGCAAATTATATATGTGAATGTGATTAAAAGGGAAAATTTTGAGGTTGTTTATATGTTACTGGAATAAAAATTAAAAACAAAACAAAAAATAATGACGTGGGGGGGGAGTTATATTTGCACTCCCAGCCAGAGACTAGACTGGAACTCTGAGCCTTCCTCGGCTGGGGTTCCTCCGCAGCGCCTTCGCTCCTGCTGCTGGGGGTCTCGCCCTTCGCACCCTCATCCTCATCACACTCTTAGTGGCCTCCCTGGACAAGTCCTGGTGGACTCTCTGAAGGAGAGTCTCAGCAAGGCCCCGCTGTCTAGTACGTTGATGCAACAATGACGAAACGTGGGCTTGCAGTCCTGGCAGCGAGAAAGTCTTGCCCACGTGCGGGTCCTCACGGCACTGTGCCTCATCCTCTGCGCTCAGCCTTTCCAGCGTCCAGCTTTACACCACGCGGCGAGGAGGGCTCGTCTACGCCACCGGCTTCTGCTAGCTTTGCACCAGCATGGCAGTGTTCACGGGTGCCCTGGTCTACGCCACTCACGCAGAGGAGATCCCCGCGAAGCATCCGCGGGCTGCAGCTTGGACTACTGCTGCCCCCTGGCCTGGGTGGCCTGGGTGGCCTTCCCCCTTGCCCTGGCCAGCCGCATCGCCCGCTTCTCCCTGCGGAAGCCAGAGTGAGCGCCCCCATCGCCCGCTGCCGCGCAGCTCCTGGTTTCAGCTTCGCCCAGAATCCCCCGCCCCCCTCCCCCTGCAGAAAATAAAACTGTTCAACCGTGAAAAACAGAAGCTGTTAGAACTAATAAGTGAATTAAGCAAGGTTGCAGATACAAGGTCAATATGCACAAAAGCAATTTTATTTTTGTATATAGAGATATAAGCAAGTGGAAATTAAAGTTTTTTAAGTGCCATTTACAATAACAGAAAACCTGAAATAGGGATAAATTTAACGTGTGCAAGATTCGTATCTTAAAAGCTACAAAACATTGATGAGACAGTTCAAAGACCTAAATAAACAGAGATATACGATGTTCATGGATCAAATAACTCAAAATTGTTAAGATGTTGGTTCTCCCCAAATTGATCTATATGTTCAATAAAATCCCAATAAAACCCCAGCAAGTTATTTTGCAGAAATCTGCAAGCTGATTCTAAAATTTATATGGGAAAATAAAGGACCTAGAATAGTCAAAACATTGTTTTAAAAGACAAATTTGGAAGACTCATACTATCTGATTTCAAGACTTGTTTACTATAAAGCTATGATAATCAGGAGAGCATTGTACTGGTGAACGGATAAATCAATGGAGCAGAACAGAACTCAGAAATAAATTCCCAAGTATATGGTCTATTGATTTTCAACAAAGGTGCCAAGGTAATTCAAAGGAGAAAATATCTTTTCAAGAAATGGTGCTGGAGCATTTTGACATATATATATATATATATATATATATATTTGAAATTTACCTCTTACCCTATGCAAAATTAACTCAAAATGAATTCTAGGTCTAAATGGAAAGCCTAAAACCATAAAATTTCTAGATGAAAACAGAGGAGAAATACTTGTGATCTTGAGTTAGGCAAAGATTTTTTTTTCAAATAGGATACAAAGGCACAAAGAAAAAGAAAAAAATTGATAAATTAAACTATCAAACTTAAAGACATCTGCCCTTCTAGAGGTACCATTAAGAAAATGAAAAGGCAAGACTAAGACTGGGTCAAAATATTTGTGATGCACATATCTGATGAAGGGCTTCTATCTAGATATATAAAGAACTCTCATAACTCAATAATAAACAAACAACCCAACTTAAAAATGGGCAAAAGATTAGAACAGACACTTCATCAAAGAAAAAATAGGAATGGAATATAAGCACATGAAAGACAACATCATCAGCTATTAGGGGAATGCAAATTAAAACCACTATAAGGTATCACTACACGTTTATTAGAATGGCTAAAAAAATGTTAATGACAATACCAAGTACTGACAAAGGTGCAGAACTGGAATGCTTATGCATTGCTGGTGAGAATGAAAACTGGAACAGCCATTTGAGAAAACTGTTTGGCAGTTTCTTATAAAGTTAAAATACACTTACCGTAAAATTCAACAATCCCACTCCTAGGTATTTACCCACGAGAAAAGAAAACATGTTCAACAAAGAACTGTACACAAATATTTATAGCAGCTTTACTCAAAGTCACCTAAAACTGGAAACAACCCAAAAGTCCATTAACTGGTGAATGGATAAACATATTGTGGTACATGATAAAAGGAACAAACTATAGATACAAGCCACAACATGGATGAACCCCAAAAGCATTATGCTAAATGAAAGAAGTCAGACACAAAAGGCAATATATTGTATGATTCCAGTCCAGGCAGACTAAGAAGGATGGAAATCAGTTCACTGGTGGCCAGAGGAAACTTTTGGGAGGGCGAGTTTAGGTTCTCTGAGGCCTTCTTTATAAGGCTTCCAGTAATAGCATTAAGATCTGTCCTAATTCAGTTGGGCCACACTTTAATTGAAGTACCTCATTGTAAGGTTCAAATCCACAGGAAGTGAGTAAGATTAAGAACATGTTCTTCTGGGGTACATAGCTCCAAGCCACCACAGGGTGTTAGAACAGCTGTGTGTCTTGACTGACAGCTGTGTGTCTTGAACTGTAAATATTGAAAGAGTAAATTTTAGTGTATGAAATGTACACCTCCATGAACCTAAATTGAAAGAAATTTGACATTATACTCAGGAATGCTACTTTTTCAGTACCATCAGCAGTTATGTTGCTTTCACAATCACATATTGTGTGTTTGCAGTACTAACAAGTCACTCATTTTCAAGTGAGGTTAGGGAAACGGATGTGGCTCAAGAGGTTTGGCGTCCCTCTACCATATGGAGAGACCGGGGTTCGATCCCTGGTACCTCCCGGTAAAAAAAAAAAAAAAAATCAAGTGAGGTTAGTGGAGGAGCAAGACGTTTGGGGGATTTTTTTTTTTTGCCACCTTCCTTTTTCCTTCATACTTTTTATATTCTTTATCATGTCTGAATAGAAGTTAATTTATCATGGATTTTGTTGTACTTGATGTAAGAACTTTTTTCCTTGTGAAAAGGGTGGCAAACAGACATTTTGCTTTTAATTGATTCCACAAAATGTGAGTAATATTCAAATAAGCATTTTCTTGAAAGATTAATGGTCTAAATGAAATTAAATAACTACAAATTAAATACAGTTCTCAAGAGTTAACTTGTTTAATGTTAAAAACGCTATTCTACCAAATGATTCTATAAAAAGATTGGAATTATAAAAGATAATTGAATCCCTATTACTCTGTCTAGTATTCTTATTTAAATTTGTATAAACATTTGTTGGTTCCTAAAGAATAAAACGTTCTTCTTAAAGTTATTTAGCTACCACACTCTCTCAATATTCATTTGAACTATCAGTCTATTTCCCTATTTATTTAAATATTTGAAACTTCTTAACAGTGACTTTTGTACATAAAATTAACAGCTTTCACAATTATCATTAATTACTCTACCATTTTACCCTGGAATAATATATGTATAGTCATCGACTGACTGAAATAATTTCAATACACAAAGCACAAAAGGAGATTTTTCAGTTGAAGTTACTTCTAAAATGCTTGCCTATGTTTAAAAATGAACATCCATATATTGATAATAAACCCAAATGACTTGCTTGTTTGTATTCCTGTTGTAATTATATGATGGAGCTTTCTTGATCACAGAATCACTGATCTTGCACAATTTCAGGAAATGACACCAAAATAGACATTCAACCATTTGACCTTCCAAAAGCCGAGACCCAGGTTAAATAGAAGAGTGTGGCTGAGTTGGGAGACTGAAACCAAACGTCAGTGCATATTGACTTAGGATGGTCCTCATCTAGGTTGATTGTCTTTTATAGGGAGTGGGCAGGGAAAGCACCTCCCTAACAGGCCAGGGACAAGGGACACCTCCACAGCCCTGGTCTTCGTTCACGCGGTCCACAAACCTCTATTGCCCCTACTATGTGCCAGGCTCAGTACTAGGTACCAAAGATCCAGCAGTGAACAAGAGAGAAGTAACCAGTTACTACACTGTAGCATGCGGTGGTGGTAGATGTGATTGCTTTAATGGCCCCAACGATTGACCTACCTATGCCCGCCCCCTTCGCCCTGTAACTTTGTAGTCCCCTTCCATTGTAACTCTGTACTGGCCTTGTGATTTGCTCTGGCCAATAGAATAAATAAGGCAGAAGTGATAGTGAGCCAAGTCTGAGCCAAGGTCTCAAGAGGCCTTGCCACTTTTGTTCTCTCAGATCCCTGACCACCGTGAGAACAAGCCCAGGCTAGCTAGTGAGGGGCGAGAGAGTTATCCCAGCTAAGGCCATCCCAGACTAACCTAGAGCCACTGACCACCAAACATATGGAAGGGCCCAGCCAGAATCAGAAAAACTGCCCGAACGACCCAGAGACTCACGAGCTAAATTTTGAAGTGGTTTGTTACCCAACAATAGCTGACTGAGAGAGGGCTTGTGCAATGATGCAGAATGTGCCCAGTGCTAAGAGAAGATGCTGGAACTGCTGAAATAGCAGCACAGGAACAAAAATATACACACAAGGAGTACTAATAATAGGTAACCATGTGCCAGGCACTCTGCTAAGTAATGTATTATCATCATTCCCTTTTTACCAATAAGGCTGTTATATCCCAGAGAGGTTAAGTAACTTGCCATGGCCACACAGCTTGTAAAGTGATGGACCAGGACTTAAATCTAGATCTGTCTGAGACTAGATGGTAAGGTTTCCATTGCTGTGCTTAACCGCAAGAAAGAGGGAGAAGAAAAAGGTAACAAGAGGATTCCTATAATAGATTCTGTGGCTCCAGTTTGGAATTGTTGAAATCAGTTTGTTTATGTATTCATTCATTCATTTATATAATCTATATGCTAAACTTGAGTTTTTTATGTTCATTTAAGACAATTCAAACCCCACTAAAGACCAAAAGAGCCCATGTCATGCCAGTGTAAAGTGTCCCATGTGTCATCTGAACTGGACCGTGAACCTGATACAGAAACAGCTTGAGAGATTCCTGCCAGCCCAGGAATGGGGTGGGGAGAAAGGGGGATAAGTGGAAAGAGCCTTCAGAAGACGGCTGTTAAATTAAACCAATTTCAAATTCCCTGGTATCCATCCCAATCCCACTCTACCACCACCATGGCCCAATTTTTTGCCCAATTTACAGCAAAGACCAGAGAAAGACACCAACTTTGGCCCTTCTCAAACACAACAGTATTGACATATCCTGGTCAACTTCCTGCTGCCCTGCTCTTTTCCTGTCTCCCTCCCTACTCGAGCTACCCCAGCACTCAGGGAAGAGGGGAAGCTGTGGTGCCTGGACTCACTTCCTGCAGCTGGCCAGATCTTTGGACAGAGGGAAATACCCAGAGTAGCATCTGGTATTAGGTAGGGTTCACTGGTTGAAAGCAGCAGATACAGACTACAGCCAATTTATGCAAAAAGGAAGTTAGTGAAAGAGTCCGGGAGAGCTCACAGAACTGAGGAAAAAACTGAAGAACCCAGGCTGGGAAACAGCTAGCAGGGCGGCCGTGCTAGCACCTTGCTAGCAGGGCAAGGTGCAGGGGTAGTCCGGGTGCCAGGATATGGTACATGGGCTCTCTGGACGTTGCTGCCGCTGCAAATCAGCTCTACCCACTTGTTGTTTCTGCTTCAGATTCTATTTCAGAGAGAGAACAAGTAAGCAACTGGCTCACCGACCTGGCCTGTGTGCCCACTCCCCTGGTTAGCGGAGATCAGGCACCTGGATTCATAGCCCCCTAAAGACTGCAGCAGTCAGGGAGGGAGCATTCCCCAAGAGAAAACAGGGTGTTCTTACCCAAAAAGGGAAGAGGTGCCTCCTGTGCAGACTCCAGCACCCCTCTTTGATGAAGTGAACAGGCAGGAAGCTGCAAGTGAGCACGACAGGGTGACCTCATCTATTTGAAGGGTCTCCCTAAGGACGTGGGGTCTGTACTGAGCCCCGAAGGACAAAAAGTTAGCCAGGTTCAGGGGTGAGCATGGGAGAGCACTGGACAGAGTGGGGACCGCATGAGCAAGGCCCTGGGGAGGGGAGAGCTCCGTGCAGCCTCCCAGGCCGTCCTCTCCCCCAGGCCCCTCACAGTGGGCACTCTTAGTTTGCAAGCCCAGTATCCATGCCCTTTCTTCTTGCAACACTCCAAACTTCCATTTGAGGGGCCACCCCCTTCCTCACTCCCAGTTCACTTGTCTGGGCCCAGGGGTGGAGCTTGTAATACAGGGCTTAAGCCAGAAAACTGGTTTTATTCTCTTGGCCACAGTGATTGGTCAAGGGTGGTCATATGACCTGAGCTGGACCAATCTGAGAGAACCTTGAGAAACAATGCTTTTTCCCACCACACTTGAACCTGAATTATGTAAGGTCTGAAATGGTTGAAGCCCTCTTACCATTACTTGGAGCCTGAGAACAAAGCTAATATTTGGAGAAGAGCCCAGACCCAGATGTTTGATGACATTGTTTGAGCTTCTGGGTCAGGCTCACCTAAAGCCAGCACTCCCCCTGTGCTTTTCAGTCACATGAGCCAAAAAACTCCATTTGGTTTAAACAGTTTGCTTTCAGTTGCTTAAAACCCCATATATACACGAATCTACAATATTTCTTCTACCACCAACTCTAAGGCAGCCTGATGGCAAGCAGGCCCTCCCCTACCTCCCTCTGAGATGAGAACCAGAGTCTTTTACCCTAGAGGCCACTAAGCCTGGCTTTCCTCTCATTTACTGATGGGAAAACCAAGGCCCAGAGAGATGGAGAGATTATCCAAAGCTTGTAGTCATCAGGCCAGGAGATGGAAGTCTGGGGAGTTTCCCACCAAGCCTCAGTGCCTCTCCAGGAGGATCAGTTACTATTACTATTACTGATCTTAGCTCCTACTTTCAGAGCTAAGGATTAAATCAAATGCTGGAAACTCTCTCCCCTCACCCCCAGCCAAGAGTGAGAAAAGCCATGGCTGCCCTGGTGGCCCTGGGATTCATCGATCAGCCGTTTTGGTTGTCAGTGGTGGTGTTTTCAACAGACCTACTGTCTTAGTCTCCTAGGGCTGCCGTAATAAATTATCACAAACCGGGTGACTTCAGACAACATATCACAGTTTGGAAGGCTGGCAGTCCAAAATCAAGATGTCGGCATGGTGGTGTTCTCTGGTGTCTCTGAGGCAGAATCTGTTCCGTGTCTGTCTCTTAGCTGCTGCTGTCTCCCGGCAATCCTAGGTGTTCCTTGGCTCATTCGTGCCTTACTCCAAGCTCTGCCTCCATCTTCACAAGGCCTTCTTCCCCATGTGTCTCTTATGTCTCCATGTCTCCACATCTTCCTCTACTTATAAGGACATCAGTCATTGGATTTAGGGCCCACCCTAATCCAGTATGACCCCATGTTAACTAATTTAAACTGAAATACCCTATTTCCAAATAAAGCCCCATTCTGAGGTTCCTGGTAGACAAAAATTTGAGGGGGGAGCAGTATTCAGCCCAGTGTGCCTAATGTGTGCTAAGCATCATACTACATGCGGGGGAGATACAAAGGCATATTAGAATGGGATCATACGTCTAATAATAGCACAAGCACAATTCCTGAGCACCTACTGTGTGCTGGGCACTATGCTAGGTGCCAAAAATCCAGAGATGCCTACGGCACCATCCCTGTGCCATGGAGCTCACAGTCGAGGAAAGGAGCTTGGAGTCTGGAGAGGCTGTAAGCAGTTAGAAGAGCTGAGCTCCTTCCATAAACTGTTTGACCCTGAGCAATTCACTGCCCATCTCCAGATCTTTCTTCTCTATAGAGTGTTACAATGTGAGGAATTTGGAGTAGACAATCTCTAAGATTCTTTGGACCTGATGTACTGAGACCTTTTTTTTAATGTATGTTAGAATGTTTTGTAACAGAAAAATGCCATACACACAAAGAGAGGTGGTATGACTTAATGGTCTTAATGCCCAGGTTCAAAGCCCAGCTCTGCTCATTGCAAGCCCCTCTAACCTTAGGCAAGTTGCTTTACCTCTCTGAACCTCAGTTTCCTCTTCCATAAAATGGGAGAATAAGAGTGCCCTTCTCATACAGCAGCATGAGGATTAGAGGAGTCAATCCACGCGAAACGGGCAAGCCACAGTATGGCAAATAGTAAGTGCCCAATAACTATTATTATCCCTAGACATCTCTGCCACCAGGGAGCTTACAGTTTAGGCAGGAGATAAAACTAATGAGCGAAAAGCTAGAGAAAAAGACCAAATAGTGGGTCAGCGAGAGGGCTCTCTGATGCCAGTGTGGCGTTCCCTGGGGGTTAGGACAATCCGACTCTAGACAAGACGGTGGTGATGCCAGGGCTGGCAGGACAAAGCCCCTTATCCCCAGAGACCCAAGACACCAACTGGAAGACACGGGCTGGGGGTGAGCTAAGCTCCTGTGACAGGACGAACTTCAGCTCAGGAGTCAAACTGGCCTGGGTTCAAATCCGAGCCCCTTCACCTCCTTACCCCCTCACTGAGTGGCCGTGGGCAAATGCCCCAACATCTCTGGGTCTCAATGTCCTCATCTGTAAAATAGGGATTATAATGTTTAACTCTGCTTCACAGGGTTGTTGTGAGGATTGACATAAATAAAGCACCTGGCATGACATTTACTCTAGTAAATGTTAGTTGTGAGTGAAACACCCTCCACCAGGGGGAATTGACATGGTAACTCCCTCCCCAGGGATTCACTGCTAATCTGGGAGAAACATTATTCCTGCTCAGAGATTAATGTGTTACCATCTCGGTAACACATATTCCAGGATCTTTTGGAGATAACAATTTCACCACCCCAGAGCTCAAAAAATCCAAAAGGGTCTGCATACACCAAAGATGGGTGCTTACCAGAAGTCAGAGCAGGAAATAAAGTTGATGTCTCTTGTACATTTTATTTTTAAAGAGAAGCCAGCTTTTTGCCACCCCCCTGACATCTTCCCGCACTTGTCTACAAAATTACCACCACCACCCTGAGCTTGCCCTCTCACGAACAGACCCTCATTCCTGGCCACGCATCTCATGCTTTGGGATTGGTCTGTTCTGACGTCGGCTCTCCCACTCCTCGTTCTTGTCTGACAAATTTTCTTAGGAATTCTCCATCTCATAAAATCTTCAGCTCTTGAACTGTGGTTCACTCCCTCACATTTCTGCCCAGATCCAGCAACCACCCAATCCCAAGCCTCCCTGGAACCTTAGACATGAGCTCCAGCAACACTGAATTGCCTAAAAGAGTGTTGTTTTAATTAGGACTGCATTTGGCTGCAAACAACAGAACACTATTCCATAGTGGCTTATACAGATAGGGGTGTATTCATCTCCACCTCCTAAGGTAGACAATTGGTAGTGTCTGCCACAAGTACCGGGAAAGGAAAGACACAACTTCTTTTTTTCTGGAAAGAATTTATTATTTTCAAAACACCAATCTAGTCTATATGAGAAAAATTAATTATTTTTGCTCTGCTTTAACTTGTTTTACAAGTTAGTATTAATTTTTATTTGGAATTACATATGGAGTAAAAGAGGAGCCCCATAAACTTCTAAAGGTCTTAAATCATCCCTGATTTTTGGGCAGGCCTACCAGGGTCTGACTTTCATTCATTCCACAAATAGGGACTGAGCCTCTACTATGGTAGGCACTGTGCTAGGTCCTGGGTAATGACAGGAGAGAGAAAGAGAGAAAGAAAGAGAAAGAGAGAGGGAGGGAAGGAGGCAGGGAGGAAGAAAGAAAGATGATAGATAGATGATAGATAGATAGATAGATAGATAGATAGATAGATAGATAGATAGATAGATAGATAGATAAAGAGAAAAAGCAAGAGAGAGGGAGATCAGACTAACAATTTCATGCCTTCTCAACTTTGCCTAGGGAAAATGCATATGAGGGGAAGAGAGTATAGACCTCACTGGGCAAGTGGGTAAAGGCCCAGCTGCTGTAACAAAGAGAGGCCTTTGGCTTAAAGAATATACGTTTATTTCCCTCTCACAGGACAGTTCCAAGGTAGGTGGTCAGCATTGGCAGGGGCTGTTCCTCGTTGCATTGTCCTCATCTGTAGACACATTTGAGTTCCAGTTTGTAGGACGAGGAAGAGAGAATATGGAGGAACACATGCCTAAAGTTTTGAGGCCCAGATCTGGGAAGTAGCACACATCATCTCCCTTCACCATGCCCTAAGTGACGTGCTTCATGGAGCCACAGGGGAGGCTGGGGACGCAGTCTCTGGCAGAGCAACTATGTGACTAGTTGCAATCCAATTCTTCTGGACAAATGGGAGAATGAACTTTGGCAGACAATTAGCAGTGTTCACCACAGAGGGTGGGCTCATGGGTCCTTGTAGAACTCAGGCAAGAGATAGTAGGGGGGAGGATGTGGCTCAAATGGTTAGGCATCCATCTCCCATTTGGAGGGACCTGGGTTCAATCCCCAGGACCTCCCAGTAAAAACACAGAAAAATATAGAAGGCGTGCAGGCCATCAGGCCCCACCGAGCCACACAGAAAGTTGATGATGAAACAGGAGTTTCACAAGGAAGAGCCAAGACAAGATGGCACCGCAAAACCAGGAACTAAGGCAGTGCAGGTGGAAGGACGCCTCTCTCCCACATCAGAGGTTCTCAGGATTGAATCCCGGTGAAGACAGGAGGAGAAGGATGAGAAGAGAGGGCAGGAAACAGATACAGAGAATTGCCCAGCAAATGGACACAAAACAGTAAAAATGGGGGGGGGGTATAAAAATGGATAAAAAAGGTAAATAAATAAATTCTTAAAAAAAAAAAAAAAGTAGTGGAGGACGATCTGCTCCCAGGAGCACTCAGCCCTATCTGTGGGTGCAGACCCCGCTGACCCTCACACCTGGGAGGGTGGTTCATCGTGTCTGGCAGGAACTATATTCTATTGAATATAGTTCAAATTAGTGGCTCCCAGCCGAAGGCAAGAAAATGTGACCACACCCATAAAGGGACCTACTCCCTGGCTTAGCTCAGCCCTCCACCTGCAGATGAATTTATGTTCCACCCAACCCCCAGGGCACCTCTCAAACTCTTACACTGAGTAATTACTTCACCCTTTATGGTTGGTTTAAACAATTAACCTGCCTTAAGGAAAATTCAAAAGCAATCAGTTTGTGCAATGGGCACCATTTCCTTTATAAAGAACAAAAAGGATTAGAAGATGGGAAGCTTGCTGTACTGGTCTTTTACAACTTTAATCTAAGGGGGTGACAACAATGGTAGAATATCTGGTACAATGGAAGGGGAGAGATTGGAGGTAGGGATAGACTTTGGCTCCTGGCCAGTGGAGAGCCTAAATTGTCCCTCACAAGTCCTGTGCTAACTGCCCCCTGAGCCTCTTCAGTGAAGCACGGCTGGCCTGTCTCCTATAGACAATCTGGATCTCTTCCCTCAGGGCTCAAGGAGGCAGCACATTCACCTAGATAAGGGCCCTTCCTGGTAACCAGGGCCTCCCAGAGAGTTATTTGTGATGGTGAAGATGGAAGTCTCAGGCCTAAAAGATATGGGACAGGCAGGCGTTGCTCTTTGTAAAATGAAACCCACACCTTTTGAAGTTTGGTCCCTTAAGGAGACTCTCCAGGTAGGGATCAGGAGATCAGCTCAGTCTCTTTAAGTCTCTCCTTTAGACCCTGAAGGTGACAATGTAACCAAATGACATCCTCCACCAGGAGTCCAGAGACCAGCTCTAACTAGGAAGGAAGGGAAGGGAGCTCAGGTATCCCAGAGCCAGGGACAGAGAGCTCCTGGAAGAGACAGGGCCTGGGACAGAGCTTGCTCTGGGGAATTGAGGCCTGCCTTGGGGCTCCTTGTTCTTGTCCCTCCAAGGCTGTTTAAACCCAGCCAGGCCAAGGGTTTGGACAGTTACATGCCAGACTTAAGTGTCTTCCATAGGTTTTACCTTTCTATTACGGAAATATTCAAATGCTCACAAACGTAAGGAAACTAGTATAATGAACCCCCATGTACCTTTCACCCAGCTTCCATATCATCAACATTTTGCCAATCTTGTTTTATGTAGACCTTTATCATTTTCTCTTTCTTTGTGTGTGTTTGTGTGTGTATTTCTAGTTTTTTAAAGCAAATCCCAGACATCATATCATATCATCTCACCCATAAATTAAATGTTTCTAATTAAATGGTTTTTTGAAATATTAAAAACAGCTGACAGTCCCTACCCTCACCCATACCAACCACGGTTTTGAACAAGGAGGTTGAGCTGCACTGGTACAGCCCAACTCTCTGGTCTATCTGTAAAAACAACTCAGGCCCTGGGAGAAGTGTCCCCTCACCCCCACCGCGACCAAGGTGGGTGACTGAGCCGGAACCAGAGATAAGTCAGCCCTGCCTAGTGACGGACCCCGGGATGGTGACAGATTCTCCAGGCCAGATCCCTGGGAGGGGGCGGGAGAGCCTATGCTCTGTTGGCAGGAAGAATCTAGGCCCTTTCCTGCATGCACAGCTGGAAGCTCATCATCTTCCCGGTATGCGGTGGGCCAGGGATGCAGCCCGGGACGTGCAAGCAGCGGTAACCGAGCGGGGGTCCCGGCAGGGTGCGGGGTGGGGGGCAGGGGTGGTCTTGAAAGGAGGGGACCTGCTCTCCCGGCTGGCGGGTTAATTGGGGACAGAGTCCATGCCGCCGCAGGGTTTGCCCTCCCGCCACGCCCTGCCCCACGTGGGGAGGGAGCCGCAGAGGCCGGCGCGGCGTTCCGCACATGGGACAGTGAGCAGGAAGCCATCTCCCGTGGGCACTGCCCCGGGGTGCGGCACGGGTGGCGTGGGCAGGTGGCCAGTGCAGAGGAGGAGGTAAGCGTGGGGTCGCCTTAGCCACCCGCGAGCCCCGGCCTGGGGCTGAAGCTTGCGGCAGGGGGAGAGTGGGAGGGTTCCGGGGTGCGGGACGCCCAGGGGTTGCATGGAGGCTCCGCGAGCTCGGATCCAGGCCACTGGGAGGATCTCAAGTGGACGGGTGGGCGGACTGGTTAAGGCCTGGAAGGGGCGTCGCAGACTCGGGCCTGTGGGAGTGCCTCCCGGGATCTCGGGTTTGGGGGAGGTACAGGGGCGGTGAAAATGAGGGGAAGGAAGAGACTGCAACGTCGTTCTGGAAGAAAGAGCTGGGGCTTGGTTGGAAGATGCGGGGCTGGTAGTGGAGTCTCTGGAAGCGGAGGGGCGCAGGAGTGGTGCCAAAGCACTGGGGACGCAGCCTTGCCCGGGGTGGGGGCTTCATGGGAGGCGGTAGCCTCTAGAGAAGGTGGAGCTGAAGGTGGGCGAGAGAAGAAGGGATGCGTGGTTCAAGCACCCGAAAAAGCTCCCACGACTGCCGAGATCCTCTACAGACGCGCGCGCGCCCATCTCCCGACCCTTTTCTTAAAGCCTGTGGCTTTAAGGGTGACGCAGGGCGTGCGGGCTCTTTAAGGAGGGGTCGGGGCGTGTCAGGAAATGAGTCCTGGGCCCGCCTTCTGGAGGAAGTGGTCTTTGCTGTCCGGAGGCTCCAGGGCTAAGCCGGAGCCGGGGAAGGCTGCACGGCGTGGGCTTGGGCACCCCCGGCGTCCTCCCTTGTGCTTCTGATTCTCCCCCTGCACCCGTCTTCTCCCCCTACGCCCTCCCTCCGTTCAGCGCCCACCACGCCTTCCCCCTCCGTGCATGCCCCTTTCCCAGAGCGGCCCATACCTCCCTTTCCCGGCACCCACACCGTCCCCGCCCTTTTCTTGCGCCTTAGCCCGCCTTCACCCTCCATTCCTCTTTCTGCCGCCTGCTTCCTGCACCTTCTCATCCCATTCCTCTCTCCTCTCTTCTCCCTAAGACCCTTCCCTCCTGGGCCCCAGCCCTTTCCACCCTCAGGTCATCTCTGTCGTGGCCTACAGCCGTAGCCTGCCCTCATTCCTTCCCTGTGCCTTGTCTCATGAGCCACCCCCAGGGTGGGAGCAGGTTGTGGATCAGCACAGCCTGGCTCACCCTAAACGTCCATCCCAGAAGCACGTGGGATGACCTCTAAGCTACCAATCCCCCCCCCCCCAGTTGCCCCGTGTGACAGTTGAGGGCTGCTCTTGGAAAAAGCAGAAGAGAGCTCACGTCCCTGTCCACCAGGGAGTCAGGATCCTGGCCCTCGGGTGACCCAGCTCCTCTCTTACAATGAACAGGGCCCCGCTGAAGCGTTCCAGAATCCTGCACATGGCTCTGATGGGGACGTCCAGCTCCTCCGGAGAGCCCGAGGCCGGCCTGGAGAAGCCCTTTCTGCTGCGGGCATTGCAGATCGCACTGGTGGTCTCGCTGTACTGGGTCACCTCCATCTCCATGGTGTTCCTTAACAAGTACCTGCTGGACAGCCCCACCCTGCAGCTGGACACCCCCATCTTCGTCACCTTCTACCAGTGCCTGGTGACGGCGCTGCTGTGCCGGGGCCTCAGCGCCCTGGCTGCTTGCTGCCCCGGCGCCATGGACTTCCCCGCTGTGCGCCTGGACCTCAGGGTGGCCCGCAGCGTCCTGCCCCTGTCCGTGGTCTTCATCGGTATGATCACCTTCAATAACCTCTGCCTCAAGTACGTCGGGGTGGCCTTCTACAACGTAGGCCGCTCGCTCACCACCGTCTTCAACGTGCTGCTCTCCTACCTGCTGCTCAAGCAGACCACTTCTTTCTATGCCCTGCTGGCCTGCAGCATCATCATTGGTGAGCCGGCCGGGACTGCGGGGA
Source organism: Tolypeutes matacus (assembly GCA_026826555.1). Lineage (NCBI taxonomy): Eukaryota > Metazoa > Chordata > Mammalia > Cingulata > Chlamyphoridae > Tolypeutes > Tolypeutes matacus. The sequence goes on along the minus strand of JAKSZT010007815.1, from coordinate 3,038,486 downwards.
ATAGGGTGGACATGGGGGTGAGACCCTAAAGAATAACCCTTCCAAGCATCTCTATCTGCCCTTTGGTGCATAGGACAGTCATAGTCCTATGACTCGGTGCATTGGACAGAGCCTGGGGCCCTGCAGAGCAGATAACTTGCCTAAGGCCACCCAGCAAGTTAGGGGCCCAGCCAGGCCTAGAGCATTAGCCATAAGAGTAACAGCAGCCACAAAAACAACTATGTGCCAGGCACAAATCTAAGCATGTTACCCATACTAACTCAACTAAGCCTCATAATAAGGTGTGACCATAATCTGCATTTTACAGAAGGGAAACCAAGGCTCGGGGAGGTTAGTTAAGTGACTTGTCCCAGGTCACATTGCAAATAAGTGGCAGAGTTGGGGTCTGAACTCAAGCAATCTGGCCCCATAGTTCCCACGCTTGACCACTCTGTTCCCTCGCAAGAGCCCAAGTGTCCTGACTCCCCGTCCAGTGCTCTTTCTGGAGGACTATGGATCTTTTAATAAATACACTGTTACCCTCTGACTTTGCTGGGTCAAAATAATACCTGAGACGGTGCCAAGAGATGTGCTTTGAGAGGCCTCAACTGTCTTCCCAGATTTGACTCTCAGAAAATATTATTGATGGTGACACTATGCTAATAGTTTCACCTAAAGTGCTTCCATTGTTCCCCAGAGGCCCCCTGGGTGTTGGCATCACTATGATCATTCTCATTTTACAAATGAGGAAACTGAAGCTCAGAGAGGTTAAGTTACTTGCCCAAGGCTGCAGAACTAGGAAGTGGCGGGGCCGGGATGCAAACCCAGGTAGGTAGGACGCTAACTACCCTGCTCTGTTCTTTTCCACTAGAGCTTAGCTGTCCAATATACTAGCCGCTGGCTGCTTGCACCCATTTAAATTTAAATTAATTAAAATTAAATGAAATTAGGGAGCAGGTGTAGCTCTGTGGCCGAGCGCCTGCTTCCCATGTACAAGGTCCCAGATTCAATCCCTAGTACCTCCTAAAAGAAAGAAAAAAAAAATTAAATGAAATTTAAAATTTAGTTCCTCTGTAGCCACATTTCAAGTGTTCACTAGCCACTGTATTGAACTACCAGGTTATGAAACGTTCCCATCATCACACAATGTTTTATTAGACAGCACACTGGCTTAGAGAGCCCCCAGCATCCCATTCCCTGTGGATTCCCCCAGAAATGGGAGCTTTATTTAAACTTGTTCAGATGTTTGTCTTTGAGCCTGCATATTCCTCGCAGGTGCCTCAGCACGCTAGGCTGAAGCGCACTGGTTGGGGGAAAATGGCCCACCCCCTACTGCCTGTCCTGGAAAATGTTTCCCCATGGCCAAGAGCCTCTGGCTCTAGGCTCAGTCTAGGCCCAGAGGAGAGGAACAGGGAGGTGAGAGGCAGGGGAAGGTTAGAGGCTAAGGCTAAGACTTCTGGCAGATCCATCCCAAGTCCCCTTCCCCCAGGCTCTTTCTGCGGTGGGGGGCTAGAACCTCCCCAAATGCCCCACGGATCTGCTCTGCTGATCTGTTCAACCAGCCAGGAGTGGAGGGGGTTGGGGGCTCTTGGTGGGAGAATCTGCATGCAAAAGTCACTAGGGAAACTGAACCCAAGTAATCAAAGTAGCTGGTGGTGAGCTGAGAACAGTGCCTTCACTAGCCTGCCTGGCGGGTGGGGGCAGGGAGGCTGGTGCTCTCCCCTGCTGCAGGGACCTGGCCCTGCCTTGCAGCAGTTCCCCTTCCTTGCTCCTTGTAGAGGAAGATGGATCCACTCCCTCCCTGACTCTGCCATCCCATGTCACATGATACCTCCCTAAAGCTCCTTCTGGACTCAAAAGGTAACCAGCAGGAGGGCCTGGAGTCCTTTTGGCTGAGCAAGTGAGCTGGTGGTACAGCCCAACTGCCCCCTGCCACACACACACAGAGCACCACACACACACACACACACACACACACACAGAGCAAGCCTATGGGTGCCTGTCGTGCAAACCTGATGCCAGGAAAGGGGAGAGGATTGCTTGTTGAGTCCTGAGATATAGTAGATGCCTTGTCCGCTTTAATACTCACAACCACCTCCATCACAACCTCCATTCATTTACTCATTCAACAAATATTAATGCTGGCCAGGAGCATGTTAGCACTGTGCCAGGCTTTGGGGATACAAGTTTGCAAAAGGTGGAGTAGGCTCCTGTGCTCTGGAGGGCATAGCAGTAAGTGACACTCATGCTCGAGTGGGAAAAGCCGTGATGGGGACAGACAGGTGCTGTGGGAACTCTAGCTAGGGTTGAGGAGAAGCAATCCGAGCAGGCTTTCTGGAAGAGGTGCTGCTGCGTGGGCAAAGAGTGGGCAGATAATGTTCTAGGCAGAAAGAAGAATATGTTCACTTCTTGACTTAGTGAACCAGAGTAAGACTCAGCAGATGTGAGGCTGCCCAGATGAGCAGACTCCGCCTGAGCAGGCCTTGAGAGCCCAGTTAAGCCTGGGCTTTCCCCAAAGGGAGCCACTGAGGGCCTTTAAACTAGGCCAGGACCTGAGCACAGCTGCACTTTAGGACCATCACTCTGGTTACAAGGTGGAGGTAGAATAGTTACAGTAGGGGGTCAAGAAAGGGACCCGGATCTTTACAGATAAAGAAAACGAACTCAGGGAGGTTAAGTAACTTTTCCCAGACCACTCAACTTCTACATGGCAGAGCCCAGTTGGAGCCCAGATCTCTCTGACTCCAAAGCTCCTGCTTTTCCCACTACCCTATGTCGCTGGATGCTGTGACAGGGGACACAAAATGTATAAAACTCAGCCCCTGCGTTCTGGGACCTTGGGGTCTATCTGTCTCCATGGACAGGTGCCTAGCATCCCAGGGCAAGCAAGGGGTTTCCAAGGAAAACTCAGGCAGGAGGTGGGAAGAAGGCTGGAGGAGGTAGGCTGTGATCTTAAAGAATGAGTAGAATCCCCTTGGGAATGTGGTGGATGTTTCTGGTACAGGAAATGAACAAGGACACTGAGAAGCAAGGAGCAGAGAGAGGCAGCATGGGGTGATCAAGGGCCAGAGAAGGCTGGTGAGGGCATGGGAAGCCAGGTGTGCCAGGCTGAGGAGTGGACTCTTGATGGGTGAAGTGGGGAGCCAGGGAGGCTGTCAGGCAGGAGGTGACATGAGAATGACTCCAAAATGACTTCAGGCTTTAGTGCTCCCTATAAAGGCGTGGCATGCTCCCATTTTACAGAAGCAGCAAGCGAGGCTTACAGACCTTAAGTCTCTTGCCCAAGGTCACCTTAACTACTAATTACTAAGACTTAACTACCAAGTCTTTCAGAACTCAGCTCAGATGTTACTTTCCAGATACCCCAGGCCAACACAGCTACCCAGTTATGGGTCCTCACAGCACCCTGTCCTGTTTTATGGACCTCACAACAATTGTCACTAAGGAGTAATTGGGAGATGAATTGTTTTTTCTTCCTGGGGCGTTTCCCCAGCCCTTGCTCTAGTGCTCTGCACTTAGTGGAGGCTTTGGACATATTTATTGGAGGGAGGGATAGGGGGGAGGCAATTGCAAGAGAGCACTGCTCAGTCCATGCACTTAGCTGTGAAAATTCTGTCTCTCCTCCTCCTTATTCTCCTCCCTCTTCTCCCCTCACCCTTCTCCTCCTCTCCCCCACTGCAGGTGGCTTCTGGCTGGGCGTGGACCAGGAGGGGGAGGAGGGCACCCTGTCTTGGGTGGGCACCCTGTATGGCGTGCTGGCCAGCCTCTGCGTCTCGCTCAACGCCATCTACACCAAGAAGGTGCTCCCAGCGGTGGACGGCAGCATCTGGCGCCTGACCTTCTACAACAATGCCAACGCCTGCGTCCTCTTCCTGCCCCTGCTCCTGCTCCTCGGGGAGTTTCAGGCCCTCTGCAGCTTTGCCCAGCTGGGCAGCACCCACTTCTGGGGGGTGATGACGCTGGGCGGCCTGTTCGGCTTTGCCATTGGCTTCGTGACGGGACTGCAGATCAAGTTTACCAGTCCCCTGACCCACAACGTGTCAGGCACGGCCAAGGCTTGTGCCCAGACGGTGCTGGCTGTGCTCTACTACGAGGAGACCAAGAGCTTACTCTGGTGGACGAGCAACATGATGGTACTTGGCGGCTCCTCCACCTACACCTGGGTCAGGGGCTGGGAAATGAAGAAGGTCCAGGAGGAGCCCAGCCCCAAGGAGGACGAGAAGAGCATCGTGGGGGTGTGAGCTCCCAGGACCCTGGCATGGCCCGGCCTCGGTGAGGAAGCTTAGGGTAGGGCTGGATCAGCTAAAGACTCCTCTGAGCCCAGAGACGTTGGCAGGGAGGGAGTCAGCCTTCCAGACCTGATTGGAACCAGGGTTTTCAAGTCATGTCAGAAAGTTGCCAAATTTATCTCTACCCCCTTTCCTATTTGTGGGCTTTTGTCCTCCCCAAGTGGGGGGACCCCTATGAGAATGGCTGTTTAGGTTCTCTGGAAGAGCACTTGCTCTTGGGGGAGTGGGAAAGGGGGTCGACCCCTCCCTCCGCCCCACATCACCTCTGGGGCTGGGGGCAGGCTACAACCTTTAGGGTCCATGAAGTCCTCATGCATGCCCAGGGAAAATAGGAGTGTGACCCCACCACCTGCCAGCTGAAGGCGCTTGGGAGACCTCACCCCTCTGGGCCCCTGGGCTGCCTCCAGGCCCTTGGGCAGGCAGTGAGGTGGCCCTGGCCCTGCAGTCTGTCCTTCCTTCTGAGGAAAGCAGGGGCTGGGACTGAGGAAGAAGGAGGCAAAGGAAAGTTGCCTGGCATCAGTTGGATCATGGGGAAGTGCCCTCCCCCCATCTATACCCTATATTTCCAGCTTTTGAACATGGAGGAACCACCCATCTTTTACAGGTTAAGCAGGGCCAGTAACCCCCTCCCCCAAACCCCTGACTCAGTTGGACAGGGCTGGACAGGATTTATGGACGAGCCCATGGAGAAGCTGTGGGTCTGTAAAGGGCAGGAGGGCTGGTCCCTGCCCTCACCAAGCCCAGGAGAGGCAAGAACCCCTCTGGTTTCCCAGCACCTAGCATATCTGCCAGGCTCGGGTCACACAGCCTCCTGCTAGTGGGGCCAGAGAGCCACTTCTGCCAAACTCTTGGTTCCCCAAATCCTTTATTCCCAGGCTGGGCAGATAGAGCCAGAATCCTGGCTCAAAGGCTTTCACCTCAGCAGTGCTTGGCAGGGAGGCCAGGTGGGGGTGGGGCCAAGTAGGGGTGAGGGGTGGCCCCTAGGTCCCTGTAGGGGAGGGGTTTTAACCTGAGCCTCTTAGGTGATGAACTAGCATTTGACTTGTTCCCTGAGGATGGGGCCAGAAAGAACCTGTCCGACCCCCTCACCACACTCTCCTGGCTTAGGGGAGGCTTTCATTCCCCATACCTCATCCCATCCCTTCTGTTAGGCTCAGGCCCTGAGGGTTTGTGTCACCCATCTCCTTGGTATGGTTTCTTTTTTTTTTTTTTCTTCCTTTTTTTTTGAGGTATCAGGGCGGGGATTGAACCTGGGGCCTTATATGTGGGAAGCCAGTGCTCAACCACTGAGCCACATCAGCTCCAGTTTCTGATGTTTGTCTGTCTCTGTAGGGAAGGACTGGGGAGAGCAGGTCTCATGATCTCTCTCCAGGGGCCCTCATGCCCTGAATAATCTATGATTTAACAAAAAATGAGAGTAAGACATCCTGTGTGGGTGGAGTGAGTGACGGGTGGGGCAGGTGGGGACTGGACAGGATTTATGGACCAAGCCCTGTGGAGAAGCTGTGGGTGTGTAAAGGGCAAGGGGGCTGGCCCCGGCCCTCGCCAAGCCCACGTGTTTGAGGGTGCGTGGGCAGCCCTTCCAAGAACCTGTTCTCTTGGGGGCGGGTACCAGGCCCCTTCCTGGGGGTAGGTGACCAGACCTCAAGTTCCAGATGAAAAGCTGCCCTTTATAGGCCCTTGCTGTAAATGGGATGCTGCGCTGAGTGCTTTACGGCCACTATCACTGTTCACGACCCCGCTCCCTCCACCCTCCCTGGGATGTGCGTCATCACCGATTTGGATGAGGGTCGTGAGCATGGGTCGCGAGAGGGAAGGAAGAGGCAGCGCTCGAGTTCGGGCGCAGGTCTCTGCCTCAGTGCCCTTAACTGGACTGCATTCTGATTCTGCTCTATACCAAGCTTTTTTTTTTTTTTTAGTACTTACTATGTGCCAGACACTGTAGTAGGTCGTCTGAATATGAAGACCCATATCTGCTGCCGGGGAATTAGGCTGTAAACACATGTTACAGCCCCGTAACAGGTGCAATAATAGAAATACTAGCATATTGCCCTGAAGATCCAGAAGAGGGAGAAACCACGTCTGGGGTAATCAGCCAAGAATTTACAAGGGGTGGAGCGGTAGAGCTAAGTCTTACTGGGTGAGGAGGGCTTTCCAGGAGGAAGGGCAGGAGGCAAGGAGCAAGGTGAAGTGGGGGGAAAGCACATTGGGGACTGAGAGGTTGGAGGGGTGTTTTCCTGGGATGATTAATAATAGGTTTTTTGAAATAATTATTAAATTTGTTAATACGTACCAATGATAATTGATACGTATTAATAAAGCATACAGTTCATTCAAAGTGTACAATCAGTAGTGTTTGGCATAATCACATAGTTGTGCATTCATCACTTCATTATTAGAGCATTTTCATGATTTCAATAATAATAAAACAAGAAAATTCTTCACCTCTTAATCTCTGTAATATAATGGGGTTTTTGTTGTTAAGTGCTCTCCCTATACAATCTCTGTTCATTCCAAGTTTTGTTTGTTTGGTTTTGGTTTTATTTATCTCTTTCTTTGATGTTAGATGCTTTTCTCATATGCCAGATCTTTGGTTGCTCATATTTAAACAAAATATAGGTTAGAAGCTATGAGGTCACGGTTAGGCTTGTTGATGGCAGGCTTCAGTGTTGGTTTGGCTGAGCAGTTTTGTAAGGGCAACACCTTTAACGTCATCACACTTTCTTGGACAAGATTCAAGAGAAATCTAAATTTTAACTTTTTACCAAAATAATAATACAGATAAAAAGATGTATGGCTTCGTTTCAAATATCAAACTAATTCATTTTTTCTTAATGGGGGAGAGGGGTTCAACTCTCAGGACACATTTGAACAGCCCACCCCACTGTGCAATAGTCCTACACACACATGTACAAAGTCACACTGTGTGTAGATGGGCTTGAATCCACACACTGTCACAGACCCTGATTCTAATGCAGATAAAGCCTGGGAAACAACCCAACCTGGGGCCAGCATTCTGGAGTCCAGCCTGCTCCTGGCACCACCTGCCCCCAGGTCATCTCTGTGCCCACAACCACTTTCTGGAATTGAAGTGGAACACTTCATCCAGAGAGAAACTCAGCACCCAGACAACGTGATTAGGAGAAGAACCTTTATTTCCGACCGGCCAGGGCCTCCTCCAGCAGTATGGAGAGAAGTGACCCCGGCTTCCCGCGGTGGGTTTTTATAGGGAATTTTAGCAGGGTCAGCATGATAAAGCAACTTTTCTTTGTGTTCAGATATCAGATTAGTTAATTAAAACAAAGCATTAATTCTCTTGCACCAGAAAGGGTGAGGGGCAGCTTCAATTGTCCATATCCAGCAGAGCAAGCAAGCAATATTACAGAAGCTAATTTTTGCGATTAGCATCGGCATTAAGGGGGTCTGGGTTAATCTTTGGCATGTCTGGTCAGGCACGGATGCATATCCGGGGTATTGTTTTAAGCAGGTTTTGTGGGCCTTAGGAATTTTTATCAGTGTTACTATGTTTTAAAATCTCCATTACAGAATGTCTCCCTGCAAGAAGGCAGAAGCCGTGCTCCCAAGGATGCGGAGGCTGGGCTGTCCAGTTTAAAACTGGTGGGTGAGGAAGGAGAATTTAGGAACAGTGACCTGGCCCAGTACTGCCACTCACCTCTCCTTCAGAATGCAGCACTCTTCACTTCTGCCTTTGAAGAGCACTTGACCAGAAGTCAGAAAACCTGGGTTCCACTTCTTAGAAGCTATATGGCCTCAGGCAAGTCCCTAATTTTTCTGGGCCTCACTTTTCCTACCTGAGAAATGGGGATAATCCCTGCCTATCCCACCACACGAGATGTAAAGTGGCATCCAGTAAGCCATTGTTATTATTGACATCAACAAAATACAGCCTTTTTTGAGTGCTAACACTGCATCAAGCACTAGGAGAGAAAAACAGTGGATAAGACACTAAAAACAAGCAGGCAAGCAAAGCTGTGCTAAGGACAATGAAGGAAACAAGCAAAAAGCCGAAATGGAGCATTTCAGAGGGAAACCTTTAGATAGAATAGTCATGGAAGATCTCTCTGTGCAGACAACATTTAACCTCAGACCCAATGCATTAGCCATAGAAAGAGCTGGAGAAAGGGTGTCCCAGACATAGGACACATGTAAAGGCCCTGAGGAAGGAGAAGCGTTGGGTGTGGTCAAGGACCAGAGAGAAAGCCAAGGTGGCAGGATCAGAGTGGCCATAGGAAGAGTGGAAAGAGGCGGTCAAAGGCAGGGGCTCTATCAGGGAGCGCCATATTCACCACAGCAAGGAGTTTGGATTTATTCTTACTGCAGTGGGCAGCCAATGGGAGGGCACCATGATTTGATTTTGTATTTTAAGATCCCTCTGGCTGTTGTGAGGTGCATGAATTGACTCAGAGGGTGACGGTCACGAGGGCACAAGTAGGATGACTAGTCAAGAGGCTCTACCAGTGAGCCAGGCAAGAGCTGACTGTAGCTTGGACTGGGGTGGTAGCAGTGGGGATGGAGAGAGGAGGATGGATTTGAGATGAATTTTGGAGATAAAGCCAACAGAACTTTCAGAGGGATTTGGATGTGGAGTTAAGAGACAGGAACAAGTTGAGAACAAGACAATGCCCAGGCTTCTGGCATAAGAAACGAGGAAAGAAGATGCCACTTCTTGGATGGGGAAGACTAAGTGGTGAGAGATGGGCTTGGGGGCAAAAGTTTATTTTTGGACGTGTTAGTTTGAAATGTTGGTGGGTGGGGTTGGGACATCATCTCATGATGATGTCAAGTCAACTATGAAATGTTAGTACTATGGAGGTCTTTGTGAAGAAGAAAGCACTAAAGGAAAGAACAGCCTGTTCCACTTACTATTGATGACTTACATATTACCCCAAAACCGGGTGGCTGAAAACAACCATTTTATTTTGTTCATGATTTTGTGGGACAGGAAGGGTATGGCTAGCAGCTCCTGCTTGGAGTCTTTCACGTGGGTGCACATGTTGGCTGGGGCAGCAGTTGTCTGAAGGCTCGACTGGGCTGGACATCTTAAGAGTTCTCACTTATCTGGTTGGCAGCTCAGCTGGGCTGGCGACTGGAGCATCGACACATGGCCTCTCCAGCATGGCAGTATCGGACTCATCAGACCTCGTACATGGCGGTTGGGCTTTCCCCAGAGTGACTGTCCCAAGAGGACCAGCCAGAAGCTACTCGGCCTTTTCTGACCCAGCCTTGGCAATCACAGTGTCATTTCAGCCCTTCTCTATTGGTTGAGGCAATCCCAAGCCCACCAGGATCAAGGGTAGGGGATGGAGACTCCACCTCTCAGGAGGTGGGGGAGTGGGGAGAGTCAAAGAATATTAGGGCCCTGTATTAAAATCACCATTTGGCCCTTCTGGCTGCCCATTGAGACCAGCCCCTCTGCAACTCATGATTCGTAAGGAATACAAACCTATTTGTATTCCTTGCCTCTCTGGGAGTACTGGATCAGAAGCACTAATGAATGCCCAAGGCCCTGTCCTTCATCCTTAGCAGAACTTCTCAATGTGCCCTCTCAGTAGTGCTCTCTAGGAGCTTCTATGGTGCCTTTAGAATCCCAAAGACTTTCTCATTTAAAGTCACGGGCTATCAGAACTAGAAAGGATCATTGAGATTCTCCAGGCTAGATAAGAGCTCCCTGCCTCCTTTCACAGAATGATCTGTGATGTTATTTAAACTGCCTCTAGCTGCTACTTCATGAATATTAATATTATAATCCATAAAAAGCATTAAAATGTATTCTTGCTTTCAGTAATTATTTACTGTATGCTTACCATGTGCCAGGCATATTTTGGAGATCCAGGCAGAAAATGGCTCCTCGGTTCTTAGAGTTTAGCAATAGAGGAATGACAGTGAACAAAAAGTCAAAAAATAAATGGAACATGGTAAGTGCCATGAAAAAGAAAAAGCCTTGTTGCAATTGAGTGTGCTGGGGGTGTGACTTTAGTTCAGGTCATCAGACAAGATTCTCTGAATAAAGATATGAGTAAAAATCTAAATTGGTAAAGGAGCAGTCAAGAGAAGACCCAGGGTCAGAATGTGCCCAGCAGAGCAAGCAGCAAGTGCAAAGGCCCTGGGGTGATGGTGTGGTTGATGTGGGTAAGGCCAGGGTGCCTGAGAGATTGTGAGAGATGAGATCAGAACTTAGGTGGAAGTATGTAAGTCACAAGATATATTAAACTTATTTTAGCTGCAAGTAAGAGAAATTGACTGAAACTTGTTGCAATAGTTATGTGCACATAAGGCTACCTTCTATGCCTTGTATCTCCATATGCACATACTGCATGTGCCATCTAGAAGTGGAGTCTACTGAGTCCTTGAATCAGGGCTGACCTTGTGACTTGCTTTGACCTCTAGAATACAGAAAAAATTTGGGACTTTTCAAGCCCAGCCCTCAAGAGAACTGAGAACTTCTGCTTCCTTCCCTGAGATCACCATGCTATCAGGAAGCCTAAGTAGCCATGAAGAGGCCATATGGAGGAGAATCAAGGCACCCCAGCCCATAGCCCCTGCCCACCACTAGATGAAAGTGGCACAGAAGTAAGCCTAGGTGAGACCAGCACAAAGCACACCCAGTCCACCCATGGAATCTGGAGAAACAATAAGTCACTGTTTAAACCTCTAAATTTGGGGGTGGCTTGTTACACATACACAGTGTCTTGGTTTGCCTGAGTGGCTAAGGCAAATATCACAAACTGGCTTTTGCTTAAACAACAGGAATTTTTTTTTCTTTTTCTAAAAAGATACTTAGATTACATAAATGTTACATAAAAAGTGTAGGGGATTCCCATATGCCCCACTCCATACCCTCCCCACACTTTCCCACATTAACAACATCCTTCATTTGTGTGATACGTTTGTTACAATTGATGAACACATATTGGAGCATTGCCACTATGTGGATTATAGTTTTCATTATAGTTTAAACTCCAACACATTTTTTTTTAACTTTATTTTGTACATTTAGTAATTGAAAACATAAACAATTAAAAACTAAAAAGTAAACACAGATGAATAAATATATACATTTCTCAATTAAATGTAATGGATATATATAATTTTTTTTTAATCAAACAATATAATACACAATATATTTGGTTCATAGTAATGCATTCATACAGTATTTGTCCCTTTGTGTCTGGCTTGCTTCACTCAACATAATGTCCTCCAGGTTCATCCATGTTGCCATATGCTTTTTGACTTCATTTCTTCTTACAGCTGCATAATATTCCATCGTGTGAATAGACCACAGTTTGTTTATCCATTCATCTGTTGATGGACACCTGGGTTGTTTCCAACTTTTGGCAATGGTGAATAATGTGGCTATGAACATCGGTGTGCAGATGTCTGTTCGTGTCACTGCTCTCAGTTCTTCTGGGTATATACCCAGTAGTGGTATTGCTGGGTCACATGGCAAGTCTATATTCAATTTCTTTAGGAACTGCCAAACAGTCCTCCATAGTGGTTGTACCATCCTACATTCCCACCAACAGTGAAGAAGTGTTCCTATCTTCACATCCTCTCCAACACTTGTAGTTCTCTGTCTTTTTCATAGTGGCCATTCTGATAGGTGTGAAATGATATCTCATTGTAGTTTTGATTTGCATTTTCCTAATCATGAGTGATGTTGAGCATTTCTTCATGTGTTTTTTTGCCATTTGTATTTCTTCTTCGGAGAAATGTCTATTCAAGTCTTTGGCCCATTTTTTAATTGGGTCATTTGTCTTTTTATTTTTTCTTTATTTTTTTATTTTTTTTTATTTTTATTTTTACCGGGAGGTACCGGGGATCGAACCCTGGTCTCTCCATATGGTAGACGGACACCGAACCTCTTGAGCCACATCCGTTTCCCTCATTTGTCTTTTTATTGTTGAGTTGTAACATCTCTTTATATATCCTGGATATTAAACCCTTATCAGATATGTGATTTCCAAATATTTTTTCCCATTGAGTTGGCTGCCTTTTCACCCTTCTGACAAGGTCCTGTGAGGTGCAAAAGTGTTTAATTTTGAGGAGGTCCCATTTATCTATTTTTTCTTTTGTTGCACATGCTTTGGGTGTGAGGTCCAAGAAACCACCACCTACTACAAGGTCTTGAAGATGTTTTCCTACATTTTCTTCTAGTAGTTTTATGGTCCTGGCTTTTATATTTAGATCTTTGATCCATTTTGAGTTGATTCTTGTATAGGGGGTGAAGTAGGGGTCCTCTTTCATTCTTTTGGTTATAGATATCCAGTTCTCCCAACACCATTTGTTGAAGAGACTGTTTTTTCCCATCAGCGTGGGCTTGGTAGGTTTGTCAAAAACCAGTTGACTGTACAGGTGAGGGTTTATTTCTGGATTCTCAATTCTATTCCACTGATTGATATGTCTATCTTTATGCCAGCACCATGCTGTTTTGACCACTGTAGCTTTGTAATATGTTTCAAGGTCAGGCAGTGAAATTCCTCCCACATTTGCTCTTCTTTTTTAGAATACTTTTGGCTATTCGGGTGCACTTACCCTTCCAGATGAATTTGGTAATTGCCTTCTCTAATTCTGTAAAGTAAGCTGTTGGGATTTTGATTGGTATTGCATTGAATCTATAAATCAGTTTGGGCAAGATTGACATCTTCACGATATTTATTCTTCCAATCCATGATCACGGAATGTCTTTCCATTTGTTTAGGTCTTTTAAAATTTCTTTTAGCATTGTTTTGTAGTTTTCTGCATATAGGTCCTGCACTTCCTTGGTTAAATTAACTCCTAGGTATTTGAGTCTTTTTGTTGCTATTGAAAATGGAATTTTCCTCCTGATTTCCTCCTCAGATTGTTCAGTACTAGTGTACAAAAACATTACTGATTTTTGCGTGTTGATCTTATATCCTGCCACTTTGCTGAACTCATTTATTAGTTCAAGTAGCTTTGTTGTGCATACTTTGGGATTTTCTAAATACAGGATCATGTCATCTACAAACAGTGAGAGTTTTACTTCCTCTTTTCCTATTTGGACGCCTTTAATTTTTTTGTCTTGTCTAATTGCCCTAGGTAGAACTTCTAGTACAATGTTGAATAACAATGGTGACAGTGGGCATCCTTGTCTTGTTCCTGATCTTAGGGGGAAAGCTTTCAACCTTTCCCCATTGAGTATGATGTTGGCTATGGGTTTTTCATATATGCCTTTTATCATATTGAGGAATTTTCCTTTCATTCCTATCTTTTGATGTATTTTTATCAAAAAAGGATGTTGGATTTTGTCGAATGCCTTTTCTGCATCTATTGAGATGATCATGTGTTTTTTTTCCTTCAATTTATTAATGTGGTGTATTACATTGATTGATTTTCTTATGTTGAACCAGCCTTGCATACCAGGAATAAATCCTACTTGGTCGTGCTATGTAAGTCTTTTGATATGCTGTTGGATTCGATTTGCAAGTATTTTGTTGAGAATTTTTGCATCTATGTTCATGAGAGAGATTGGTCTGTAATTTACTTTTCTTGTGGAATCTTTATCTGGCTTTGATATTAGAGTGATGTTGGCTTCATAAAATGTGTTGGGTAATTTTCCGTCCTCTTCAATTTTTTGGAAGAGTTTAAACAGGATTGGTGTTCATTCTTTTAGAAATGCTTGGTAGAATTCACCTGTGAAGCCATCTGGTCCTGGACTTTTCTTTGCTAGGAGATTTTTGATGACAGATTCAATCTCCTTAATTGTGATTGGTCTGTTAAGTTCTTGTATTTCTTATTGTGTCAGTGTAGGTTGGTTATGAGTTTCTAGAAATTTGTCCATTTCATCCAGGTTGTCTAGTTTGTTGGCATATCGTTTCTCATAATATCCTCTTATGATTCTTTTTATTTCTGTGAGGTCATTTGTAATTTCCCCCCTTTCATTTCTGATTGTATTTATTTGCATCTTCTCTCTTTTTTTCTTTGTTAGTCTAGCGAGGGGTTTGTCAATTTTATTGATCTTCTCAAAGAACCAGCTTTTGGTTTTGTTGATTTTCTCTTTGCTTTTCTGTTCTCATTTTCATTTATTTCTGCTCTAATCTTTATTATTTCTTTCCTTCTTTTTGCTTTGGGATTGGTTTGCTGTTCTTTTTCTAGTTTCTCAAGTTGTTCAGTTAAATCTTTGAGTTTAGCTCTTTCTTGTTTCTTAATATAGGCATTTAGGGCTATAAACTTCCCTCTCAAGACTGCCTTTGCTGTATCCCATAAGTTTTGATATGTTGTGTTCTCATTTTCATTTGTCTCAATATATTTACTGATTTCACTTGCAATTTCTTCTTTGACCCACTGAATATTTACGAGTGTGTTGTTCAGTCTCCACACATTTGCAAATTTCCTTTTT
>JAKSZT010007815.1:2945059-3018840 GCA_026826555.1 Tolypeutes matacus | reverse complement strand
CAATGACTTCTTGATGTCATTGATCTCTTTAACTATATTCTCTTTCATCTCATTAATTTGATTTTGGAAATGTGTGCTCATCTCACTGATTAGTTCTCTCAAATTCTGCATCTCTTCTGGGACTTTGCTGTATTCCTTTTCTTGGGCCATGTCTTCTATTTTCTTAGTATGGCTCGTAATCTTTTGCTGGTGCTTAGGCATCTGGTTAGTTTGTATTTTACTTAGATGCTCTATCTCTTTCTCTTTTATGGGGTTTTAGTGGCAGGAGGCTGTGAGTTACCACAGCTCTTTGATTTTTGGCTCAACCTTGATTGTTAGGATTGTTCTGCTGGTTGCTCAAAACTAGGCACTAGGGAAGCGGCTGTGGCTGAATCAGTAGGGCTCCCGTTTACCATATGGGAGGCCCCGGGTTCGGTTCCCGGGGCCTCCTGGTGAAGGCAAGCCCGCCCGCACAGCGTGGTTAGCTGACCCAGCAAGCACAAGCAGCAGGGGAGGATAAATGAATGAATAAATAAAATCTTAAAAAAAAAAAAAAAACTGGGCACTGGACCCAGTAATTGGTTGTAGAGTCGTTTCCTAGGGCCTTGGGCAGGGAGGCTATAGAGGCCAGGAAAAGCCTCTCTTACTTATTAATTTTCTTATGTGCACTTTCTTGGTGTGCCAGGAGATGGCGCTTGTTGGCTGCTCTCAATTCAATGCCTGGTTGGAGCGTATTTGTTGTGACACAGACCAGATCAATGTGATAGAGCTTCCTGTCTGGGGGCTAAGAGCCCTGTGATTCAAACTTCCTGAGACAGTTCTCCAGACTTCTCTTGTAGTGCCCCCCTTTTCCCAGCTAGGAAATATTTCCACTCCCTTCTGAATCCTCAACAATCAGTCCCTGTTAGTAGAGGAGGAGATTGGGAAGTTTGTATATCTTTAGCCCCTTGCAGGCTCCAAGGCAAACAATGGCGCAGTCCCACCCAGCCTGGAAGGGCTCTCGGGACAGGGCAGACCAACCTGGGAGTCCAATGCCGGGTCAGCCCCAGGCTCTCTCTCCCCTCTTCCGTGGTGTCCTCAACAATTAGTCCAGGCTAGAAGAGAGGGAGGTTGGGAGGGTCGGATTTCTCCGGTCCGTGGGGCTCCGCAGCCCGAAATTCAGGTCCCCTTTCCGGGAGTGGTAGATCCCTGGAGCCCCCTTTGTCTGTGGTCGCAGGCCCAGAGGCCCGAGAATTCTGAAGAGTGTGGGGGAGGGTGCCGGCAGCAGCAGAAGCTGCTACTTGCAACTCACGGTTCTGTTGTCGCGATTTCCCTCTTCTGTCCCTCTCTCCTCTGGGTGGGTGCAGCCTTCACCTGCTGTCCTAAACCCTAGAAGATCTTTTTCGGGGCTGTTTCCGCTTGTCCTCTAGCTATTTTTCTGGAGAATAGATTCCCGTGTCTTACTAGTCCGCCATCTTCCCGGAAGTCCCCTTCCCACACATTTTTATCGGTTATGACAAGATATATAATGGCCTCTATCTGTCACTGTAACATCATTCAGGACAATTCCAATGTCCTGAAAAAGCCACCATATTACACCTATTTTTTTTTTAAAGATACTTGGTTTACATAAACGTTACATAAAAAATATAGGGGATTCCCATATGCCTCCCTCCCCACACCTCCCACATTTTCCCACATTAACAATGTCCTTCATTAGTGTGGTACATTCATTGCAATTGATGAACACATTTTGGAGCATTGCTACTGAGCATGGATTAAAGTTTACATTGTAGTTTACACTCTCTCCCACCCAATTCTTTAGGTTATGGCAAGATATATAATGGCTTGTATCTGTCGTTGCAATGTCATTCAGGACAATTCCCAAAAGCAAAAGGAATTTATTGACTTATGGTTTCAGACACTAGAAGTTCAAAATCAAGACACTGGCAAGACCATGCTTTCTCCCCGAAATCTGTAGCTTTCTGGTGCTAGCTGTTGGTAACCCTTGGGGTTCCTTGGCTTGAATTCCTATAACACGGCAATGTCTTCTCCTTTCTTGCTTCTGTGACTTCCTGATTTTCTTTATAAGGCCTCCAGTAATCCAGATTAAGACCCTCTCTCATTCAGTTGGGCTACACCATCACGAAAAACACCATTTTCAGGAGATCCTATTTACAACGGGTTCACACCCAGGAAATGCAAGTTAAGATAGAAAACAAGTCTAAATTGGGATACATAATTCAATCTACCACAGACAGCAATAGATAACTGATACATTAACTTATATAAATGGGGGGAGAGGGGCTCCCATTTCCTTGAAGGAAACTGGAGTTTCTTGTGAAATTTCAGGAAGATCAGAGAAGCCAGGCCTCACGAAGGGCAGGACCAGGATCTCTGGGTTTATCAGCAACAGGAGGTCATGGCCTTCCTGCTAAAACATCACCATCAATGTCCACTGTAGCTCAGACTCACTTTCAGATCAATCTCCCCCGTTTCTGGAAGAGGGGGTGTGATTGGATCAGGTGTCCCCTACTCCCAGGCAGCGTTACCTATGTCACCCAGACCTCTGGGTGGGGGGTGCCCCATAGGTGGGTCCCAAAGGGTGCTGGGACAGCAGCCCAATCAGCACCCACTGCATTGGAATACTCCTCCCCCAGTGGGCTCAAATAAATTAAAAAATGTGGCCAATCAAAACAAATTTTTTTCCTGACTTGATCTTTGTGCAAAGAATGCTGCTCATCGTTGAATTTTCCAAGCCCCTTATTTTGCAGCAGAGAAAACTAAGGCACAGAAATGTTAAAGGAGGCTCCTGAAGTCACAGAGCAAATTAGTGGCTGAGCTCAAAATAGAACAAGTCTCCTGATCTAATCCAAGATGCTTTCTGCTTGTCAAGGTCACACAGCTGGTTGGCGAGGGAGCTATTTTTTTTTTTTAATTTAGCAAACACGAATAAGCTTTCCTAGGTTTCAGGCACTGTTTAAAGTGCTTTACAAATATTAACTCACTTAATCCTTATAACAACCCTATGTGGTGGGTACTATTATCATCTCCCATTTCACAGATGAGGGAAACTGAGGCACAGAGAGGTTAAGTAATCTGTCTGAGGCCACACAGTCAATAAGTGGCAGAATTAAGATTGAAACCCAGGCAGTCTAGCTCTCAATCATAAAACCATGCTGCTTCCCTAGTATGAAAGTTATTATTTTCATGTTATCTTCATAATAATCCCATAAATTAGGTAAAAGTAAAAATATCTAAGGGTAAAAAGAGACTTGGCCTTAGGGTCATAAGACTCAAACCACACACTAGCGGTATGGCTTTAGTCAAATCATTTAACCTCTCTGGTCCTTTTCCTCATAAAACAAGGAAAGTTGTTCTAATTTAAGATAAAACATGATGATTTAAGGAGTCATCATACATGAAATTGCTCTACAATTTACAAAGTTCACACAGACATGAGGTTCGTTTCGTTCCCTATTTACCAGGTGACAAAACTGAGGCCTGGAAGAGCCAAATGACTTACCCTGTGTATCAGTTACAAAATAGCATGCAATACTCAGTCTCAGGACCCTTCTGTCTAATCCACTTCCCACAGTTCGACATGGGTAGGAAATCGACCTCACCAGATCTAGTCCTCCCCCGCCCCCCACCCCCACCACACACCTTAACTCCTGTGAAAGGGCTAAATTTGGCACCTGAAACTGGCTGAAATGGGGACAGCAGAGCCTGCTGCTCTGAAGCAGTTGGCCCAGGTGTGCTGGGAGCCTCCGGATGCAGGAAGGCTGTGTGTGTATGCAGAGGATGGGGGCTCCTGGAGTGGGTGCAACCACAGGCTGTCCCCAAGCACCCGTTGATAACATTAGAGCTGGGAATGAGATCAGGGTTTGGAAAGCAGAGTCCAGCCTCACTATTTTACAGATGGGCCTGAGGGTCAGAGAGCAAGACTGACTAGCCCAAGCTCATAGTGTGATGGGGCAGAGCCAGGACCAGGGCTGTCCAGATCCCCTCCCCGCAGAGCAGTGCCTTTTCCAATAATAGTAATGATAGTAATAACGGTTAACAGCTTTTGGATACTCATCACATATCAGGTGCTATTCTAAGCCCTCGACAAGTATTAAAACTCTCAAACAGGTACCATTAATATCCTCATTTCACAGATGAGGAAACTGAGGCATGGGAAAGTCAGTAAGGTGCCTAAAATCACATAACCAGATGTCCTTCCTGCCCACTGAGAGACTGAATATACAAACAGACAATGGCCAGACCATATATATGACAATAGATCTCTGCAGCTATTAGCCCAAGAAGCCAAACCATAACCTCTGCAGAAATTGGCCCGGAATGATCAGACTTGATCATTGGCTGCCAGTTTCTCTATTTTTTGCCCCCCAACTCTGGTTCAGGACTGACCAATCACATAAGCTGCCCCACTTCTAGTTAGCCCACCTCCAGCCTCCCTCTGCCAGCGGCCTCCAATCAGGCATACCTGTAGCCTTCCCCTTTTTCCCACAATAAAGCTTCCCCACTCTGCAGCCTGCCTTTGTGTCTTTCCTAAATACAAGTGATGGTGGCTGACTCCCTTGTCACAGCAAGCTGTGAACGAATAGCCTCTGTTTGTTCTCATTTGGGTAGTCTTCATTTATTTCTGCCACCCCCACTGCCCATTACCTTTCTGTTCAGGTACAGGCTGGCTTGGGAGGAGGAGCCCCAGACAGGTCCGTGGAAGGGGTGGGAGTGGGGCTGCCTTTCTGCCCAACTGGAGGGCTGACTTCCAGATTGCCCTGTAGGCACAGAAGGGTCCAGCTGGTAGGCCCCTCCCTGCTACCTCCTAATGTCACTCTACACCAGATTCCTGCCTTCCCTCATTTTCATTCTCCTGAGCCAGAGGGAAGAAGGAGCCCACCCTTATGGAGAGTAGGCTGGGCCTGGGCACCGCTTTACATCCTTAGTCTCATTTAATCATGACATTACCCAGTGAGGCCAGGCCATCTATTAGCTGCCTTTTAGATATGTGTTCCTATGCCTAACCTCCCTATGCCTCAATTTCCTTGTCTGTAAAATAAGGGGAGAGAGGCTGGACAAGATCAGTGGCTCTGGAAAACTCAAGGAGCCCCACCTTAGAGCAAGAGGAGAAGCCAAGGCCTATGCACCTGTTTACATACTGAGGGGCACTTTAGATTTGTTATTCTAGCAAGGCTGGGGGTTGCCTTTTGCACATTGCTTACTATCAGGGTCCATGATCTCTGCCAGGCGGGTGAGGAGCCCCTGTGGCACACACAGTATTTGAAGGCCCAATACCAATCCCCACTCCTTTGTCCTTGCTGGAATAGTTAGTTTTGCTCCTTCCTCTTATGGAAAGACTTGGAAGAAGGAGAGAGGCACTAAATCTTGATTAGTAAGAACCAATCATGGTCATCCTAGTCTCCTTGTCAGTCCTTGGTTTCAGCAGGATTGGCAAAAGAGGCAAGAGAAGGCAACAAGTGAGAAAACCGGGAAGATGGCCGATTAGAAAGACAAAGGACTCTCTTCTTTCCCAGAAAAATAGCTAGAGGACAGGCAGAAACAGCCTGGGAAAAAAATGTTCTAGAGTTGAGGACACCAGGGGAAAGCTGGACACCACCCAGAAGACAGAGAGGCACAGGAAAAAATCTCAAAGGAAAGACCCCTCCCTCCCCCAAGGCCTTTGGAAGTGGGTCTGCAACCAGTTCCATGGCCCAGATTTGAGCAACTAACAGGGACAATCTTAAAGACCTAGAACAGGTTGAACCAAGAATCAAAGAATGGCAGTAACACACAGCCTCCCACAACTAAATCCCTATGAAATAGAGAGAAACTGAGCATCAGAGTAAACTCACCATCATAATCAGATGCCTAGACATCGACAAAAAAAATACAAATGATACCAAGAAAATAGAAGAAATGGCCCAGGCAAAGCCTCAGATGAAACACAGAATTTGAGAAATTAATCAACAAGATTCATACAAATTTCCAAAATCAAATTAATGAGTTGAAAGACAATATGGCTAAAGAGATAAAGGACGTCAAGAAGACATTGAGGAGGGAAGCGGCTGTGGCTCAATCAGTAGGGCTCCCGTTTACCATATGGGAGGCCCCGGGTTCGGTTCCCGGGGCCTCCTGGTGGGGGCAGGCCCGCCCGCATGGCGTGGTTGGCTGACCCAGCGAGCACAGGCAGCAGGTGGGGGATAAATGAATAAATAAATAAAATCTTAAAAAAAAAAAAAAAAGAAGACATTGAGGGAGCTGATATGGCTCAAACGGTTGAGCTCCTTCTTCCCACATGTGAGGTCCTGGGTTTGGTTCTTGGTGCCTCCTAAAAAATAAAATAAAAAAAAAAATCAACCCAGGGAAGCCGGTGTGGCTCAGTGGTTAAGTGCCATCTTCCCACATATGAGATCCTGGGTCCAATCCCATCCCATCCCCCAAAGAAAGAAGACACTGAGTGAGCACAAAGAAGAATTTGAAAACCTGAATAGAAAAATAACAGAACTCATGGGAATGAAAGGTATGATAGGTGAGGTCAAAAACACATTAGAGGGGAGTGGATGTAGCTCAAGTGGTTGAGTACCTGCTTCCCACATATAAGGTCCTGAGTTTGATCCCCTGCACCTTCTAAAAAAAAAAAAAAATTAGAGGCATACAACAGTAGGCTTGAAATGATAGAAGAAAGAATAAGTGATACAGAAGAAAGAACAGCTGAAATTGAAGAAAGAAAACAGAGAGAGAAAAGAATGGGAAAAAATTGAGCAGGGGCTCAGGGAGCTGAATGATAACATGAAGCACAGCAATATATGTGTTATGGGAGTTCCAGAAGGAGAAGAGAAGGGAAAAGGGGCAGAAAGAGTATTTGAGGAAATAATGGCTGAAAATTTCCCAACTCCCATGAAAGAAATGAATTTATATGGCCAAGAAGTGCAGCATACCCCAATCAGAATAAATCCAAATAGACCTACTCCAAGACACATACTACTCAGAATGTCAAATGTCAAAGATAAAGAGAAAATTCTGGGAGCACCAAGGGAGAAGAAAACCATCACATACAAGACTTAGTGCAAATTTCTCATCAGAAACCATGGAGGCAAGAACACAGTAATATGATATAATTAGGGCACTGGAAGAGAAAATTTGCCAGCTGAGAATTCTTTATCCAGCAAAATTGTCCTTCAAATATGAAGGTGAGTTTAAAATATTCACAAATAATCAGAAAGTAAGAGAGTTTGTAAAAAAGAATCTGCTTTTGCAGGAAATATTAAAGGGAGCCTTACAGCCAGAAAAGACAGGAGAGGGAGCAGATGTGGCTCAAGTTGTTGAGCACCTGCTTCCTACCTGGGAGGCCCCAGGTTCAGTTCCCTGTGCCTCCTAAAAACAAAGACAAATAACAAGCAAACAAATGGAAAAACAAACTCAAGGGAGCCGATGTGGCTCTGTGGTTGAGTGCTGGCTTCCCACATATGAGGTCCCAGATTCAATCCCCAGTCCCAGTACTTAAAAAAAAAAAAAAAAGGAGGCTTGGAGGAGAGTGTGCACAGCAAGAAGAGCAGGAAAACCAAAAGACTAAAAAGATGAAAATAAGATATGACATATTAAAACCAAAGAACAAAATGGTGGAAGTAAATAATGCATTTCCAGTAATATCATTGAATGTGAATGGATTAAATTGTCCAATCAAAAGATATAGTCTGACAGAATGGATTAAAAAATATGAGCCATCCATATGCTGCTTACAAGAGATTCACCTTAGGCCCAGGGATACAAAACGGCTGAAAGTGAAAAGTTGGAAAAAGATACTCCACACAAACAGTAACCAAAAAAGAGCAGGTGTAGCTATACTAATATTGGATGAAACAAACTTTAAATGCAAAAAAGTTATAAGAGATACAGAAGGCCATTATAAATTAATAAAAGGGACAATCCACCAGGAAGATATAACAGCCATAAATATCTATGCACCTAATCCAAAATACATGAGGCAAACTCTGGCAAAACTGAAGGGAGAAATAGACATCTCTGCAATAATAGTTGGAGACTTCAACACCCCACTCACATCATTAAATAGAACAAGGAGGCAGAAGATCAAGGAAATAGAGAACTTGAACAATATGATAAATGAGCTAGACCTAACAGACATATACAAAATGTTGCATCCCAAATCAGTGGGTTATATATTCTTCTCAAGTGCTCATGGATCTTCCTCCTGGATAGACCACATGTTAGGTCACAAGGCAGGTGTCAGAAAATACTGAGGGAGCAGGCATAGCTCAGTGGTTGAGTGCCTGTTTCCCATGTACAAGGCTCTGGGTTCAATCCCTGGTGCCTCCTAAAAAAAAAAAAAAAAAAAAAAAAGCAACTTCTCAGATCATAATGGAATGAAACTGGAAATCAATAATAGATGGGAAAGGGGAAAATAGGAAAATTTGCAAATGTGTGGAGGCTTACTAACACACTCCTAAACAATCAGTGAGTCAAAGAAGAAATTGGAAGTGAAATTAATAAATATATTGAGACGAATGAAAACAAGAATACAAATTACCAAGACTTATGAGGTACAGTGAAGGCAGTGCCAAGAAGGAAATTTATAACCCTAAATGCCTATATTAAAAAAAGAAGAAAAATCAAAGTTCTAACTGAAAAACTGGAGAAACTAGAAAAAGAACAGCAAACCATTCCCAAAACAAGCAGAAGGAAAGAAATAATAAAGATTAGAGCAGAAATAAATGAAATTGAGAAAAAAAAAAAAAGAGAAAATCAACAAAACCAAGAGCTGGTTCTCTGAGAAGATCAATAAAATTGACACACCCTTAGCTAGATTAAACAAAGAAGAAAAAGAGAGAAGATACAAATAAATACAATCAGAAATGAAAGGGGTGAAGTTACCACTGACCCCACAGAAATACAAAGGATCATAAGAAGATATTATGAGACACTGTATGCCAACAAACTAGACAACCTAGATGAAACAGACAAATTCCTAGACATGCACACCCTACATTGACACTACAAGAAATACAAGGACTTAACAAACCAATCACATTTAAAGAGATTGAATCAGTCATCAAAAATCTCCCAGCAAAGAAAAGTCCAGAACCAGATGGCTTCACAGGTGAATTCTACCAAGCATTTCGAGAAGAATTAACACCAATCCTATTTAAACTCTTCCAAAAAATTGAAGAGGGGGAATAATTATCCAACACATTTTATGAAGCCAACATCACCCTAATACTAAAGCCAGATAAAGATACTACAAGAAAAGAAAATTACAGGGAAGCGGCTGTGGCTCAATCAGTAGGGCTCCCGTTTACCATATGGGAGGCCCCGGGTTCGGTTCCCGGGGCCTCCTGGTGAAGGCAAGCCCGCCCGCACGGCGTGGTTAGCTGACCCAGCGAGCACAAGCAGCAAGGGGGGGATAAATGAATAAATAAATAAAATCTTTAAAAAAAAAATAAATAAAATTACAGAACAATCTCTCTAATGAACATAGATGCAAAAATTCTCAACAAAATACTTACAAATAGAATCCAACAGCGTATCAAAAGACATATACCATGACCAAGTGGGATTTATTCCTGGTATGCAAGGGTGTTTCAACACAAGAAAATCAATTAATGTAATATACTACATTAACAAATTGAAGGAAGAAAACCACACGATCATCTCAATTGATGCAGAAAAGGTATTTGACAAAATCCGGCATCCTTTTTTTTTTTTTTTTGAGGTACTGGGGCGCGGGGATTGAACCCAGGACCTCCTATGTGGGAATTCAGCACTCAACCACAGAGCCACATCGGCTCCCCTGAGTTTTGTTTTGTTTTTTTTTTTAATTCATTTTGCTTGTTTGTTTTTGTTTTTTAGGAGGCACCAGCAACCAAACCCAGGACCTGCCTTGTGGAAAGCAGGCACTCAACCGCTTGAGCCACATCTGCTCCCCTATCCTTTCTTGATAAAAACACTTCAAAAGATAGGAATAGAAGGAAAAATTCCTCAATATGATAAAGGATGTATATGAAAAACCCACTGCCAACATCATACTCATTGGGGAAAGTTTGAAAGCTTTCCCTCTAAGATCAGGAACAAGACAAGGATACCTACTGTAACCATTATTATTCAATAGTGTGCTAGAATTTCTTGCTAGAGCAATTATACTAGAAAAAATAAATAAATAAAAGACATCCAAATAGGAAAAGACGAAGCAAAACTCTCACTATTGGCAGATGACATGATCCTACATTTAGAAAATTCCGAAATGTCTGTGACAAAGCTACTTGAGCTAATAAATGAATTCAGCACAGTGGCAAGATAAAAAAATCAGTAATATTTCTGTACACTAGTATTGAACAATCTGAGGAGGAAATCGGGGAAAATTCCATTTACAATGTCAACAAAAAGACTCAAATAACTAGGAATCAATTTAACCAAAGAAATACAGGACCTATATTCATAAAACTATGAAACAATGCTAAAAGAAATCAAAGAAGACCTAAACAAATGAAAGACATTCCGTGTTCATGCATCGGAAGACCAAATATCGTGAAGATGTCAATCTCACCCAAACTGATTAATAAATTCAATGCAATCCCAATCAAAATTCCAACAACCTACTTTACAGAATTAGAAAAGGCAATTACCAAATTTATTTGGAAGGGAAAGTGCACCTGAATAGCCAAAAGCATTCTAAAAATGAAGAGTAATGTGGGAGGAATTGAAAGATATTACAAAGCTACAGTGGTCAAAACAGTATGATATTGAAATAAAAATAGTCTCATTGATCAGTGGAATAGAATAGAATTGAGAGTACAGAAATAAACCTCCACTTCTATAGCCAATTGGTTTTTGGCAAACCTACATGTTAACAGGACAAAACAGTCTCTTCAACAAATGGTGCTGGGAGAACTGGTTATCCATGACCAAAGAATGAAAGAGAACCCCTATCTCACTCCCTTTACAAGAATCAACTCAAAATGGATCAATGACCTAAATATAAAAGTCAGGATCATAAAACTACTAGAAGAAAATATAGGGAAACATCTTCAAGATCTTGTAGTAGGTGGTGGTTTCTTGGCTCTTACACCCAAAGTACATGCAACAAAAGAAAAAATAGATAAATGGGACCTCCTCAAAATTAAACACTTTTGTACCTCAAAGGACTTAGTCTAGAGGGTGAAAAGGCAGCTAACTCAATGGGAGAAAATATTTGAAAATCACATGTCCGATAAGGGTTTAATTTTCATGATACATAAAGAGATGCTACAACTCAACAATAAAAAGACAAATGACCCAATTTAAAAATGAGCAAAAGACTCAAATAGACAATTGTCCAAAGAAGAAATACAAATGGCCAAAAAAACACATGAGAAAAATGTTCAACATCACTAGTGATTAGGGAAATGCAAATCAAAGCTACAATGAAATATCATTTCATACCTATTAGACTGGCCACTATTAGAAAAACAGTAAACTACAAGTGTTGGAGAGGATGTGGAGAGACAGGAACGCTTATTCACTGTTAGTGGGAATGCAGAATGGTACAGCCACTATGGGACTGTTTGGCAGTTCCTAGAGAAGTTGAATATAGAATTGCCACATGACCCAGCAATACCACTACTGGGAATATACCCAGAAGAACTGAGAGCAGTGACACATACAGACACCTGCACACCGATGTTCATAGCGGCGTTATTCACGATTGCCAAAGGATGGAAACAACCAGGTGTCCATCAACCGGTGAATGGATAAACAAACTGTGGTTTATTTATACAATGGAATATCATGCAGCCATAAGAAGAAATGAAGTCATAAAGCATATGCAACATGGATGAACCTGGAGGACATTATGTTGAGTGAAGCAAGCCAGACACAAAAGGACAAATACTGTATGATTGCTCTACTATGAGCTCAACATATTGTGTGAACTCATGGAGTTAATAACTAGAATATGGGTCATAGAAAATAGAATGAGGTTAGAGAATGGAAAGGTGAGTGATAACTTGTGCAGAATTGGTAAAAAAAAAAAAAAAAAGGTTGTTTTTAACCTTTGGAAATGAAAGGTGAAAAGCACAACATGGTGTTTGTAACTAGCAGTGCTATTATGTGGGCGTGACAGTGGTTGAAAGGGAAAGTCTAAGGTCATGTATAGTACGAGAAGGAAAGCTAAAAAATGTGGCATGGGACTGTATAGCATAGTAAAACATCAGGTGAAATATTAAATGGGTAATATTGCATATATAAGACTTTTCTTGGAAACTGAACAAATGTATGTTAATATTACAAGATACTAATATCAGGCAAAAAAGCAACATTATGCTAAGTGAAAGAAATCAGACTCAAAGTACTACACATTGTATGATTCCATTTATACAAAATGTAAATATAAATCAATTTGTAAAGATGGAATTAGATTAGTGGTTATATAATGCTGGGGAAGGCTAGAGGGATTGAGAGGTGACTGCTAAGGGGTATGGAGTTTTTCTTTTTGGAGTAATGAAATTGTCCTAAAATTTTTTTATGGTGATGAATGCACAACATTGGGATTATACTAAAAGCCATTGCATTGATTGTACACTTTGGTTAGATTGTATGGGATGTGAATATATCTCAATAAAAGTGTTTTTTTGTTTGTTTGTTTGTTTTTTAAAAAGAAGTCAACTAGTGACTTCTGGGAAGGTTTCCTTATCCTTCAAAAGAGACACAAGATAGGAATGTTTCCTCTCTGGCCCCTGTGGGATCCTGAGCATGTGATGCCTGGAGCCATGGCAGCCATTTGCAATCACAAGGGGAGTCATCTTAGGGAATCAAGTGAACATATTGGCAGAGAGGAGAGATAAAGAGAACCTAAGCTTTGGAATAAACCAGTTCAGGCAAAGTTTAAGCCTCTTTTTGTAGGTTTTTCAGTGCTTTGCACCCCAAAGCATTTTAGTTGGCTTAGATTTCCATCTCTGTTCTTGTGGTTAACATGGTCCTATCTTAAGCCTTAAGAACTTGACTGGAACAATAGGACTGTATATTCTAGCTGGGGTCTGAATTGACCTTATTCACCCAACAATATCATCAGTGCAAGCTCCTGGGCATCTGCCTGGTTCCCAACCTCCAACCAGCCAGTCCCCTTCTTTTCCTCCCACCCTGCACTGTGGGTCCCAACCTGCTTCCAGCTTCTCACCTCCTCTACATCTTCCCTCCTTCCCCTTGGACCAACCTTGGGCCAATCTGACCTCCCCTCCTGGACTGCCATTCCCCCTTGCCCCCTAGGCTTTCTGGTTACTCTGGGTAACAACCCAGCCTAACCCAGCCTGTTCCTGAACTTCTGCCCTAATGCCTACTGTGTTGTCTGGACTGCCTCCTCCTCCCCCAGAAAAGGAAATGAGCCACAGAGAACCCACACCTAAAACAAATGCCCTTTATTTGATGAACCCTAAATTAAAACATGATCACTTTGGATTGAATCTCAGATAGAAAGAAATTATTTAGAACAAAAAACTCAATTCAACCACCACCCCAGTGAATTAGTGGGTCCTGGCACCAGCCCAATCTATCCTCTAAAGCTTGGACTCTGGAATGGCATCAGGGTTGTGGACCTGAGCTTGAACCCAAACCATGTTTCACTGATCTCTGTTTTCCACTCCCACAAAACCTGGTGGGTGGGGGCCAACTGAGACAAATGAGGACCTCCAACTCTTTCCTGGAATCAAGAGCTCAAGCTCCTCTGAGGTTGGACTTTGCAGGAAGGTGACAGTACTTGCCCTCCTCCAGAGGCCAGGCAGGTAACATGCATGAGAATAGAGACCAGGATGGGAGACAAACTCGGGGCCAATGAACATGGCAGAAGGCCCCAAATTCCAAATTTTCAAAAATACTGCTGGCCAAAGTAGTTTGCCCCTCTGGCCTCCAGTTTTTTAGTTCTGGGCTTTGGAGTCAGTTGGACCTGAGTTGGAATCCCACCTTTGTCATCCATAGCCAGGTGACTTGGAGTGAGTGAGATAACATCTCTGCAGCCCCTGTTTCCTGGCCACTTCCTAGCTGTGTGACCATAGGCAAATGACTTGCTGTCTCTGAGCCTTGTTTGTCTCACTGACAATCAAGTCTGAACTTTTACATGCAATCTCCTGATTTTTAAATAATGGCTCAAAATGATAGCATCTTGTGTGGGCGGCATGGCACACACAATAGGCCGGCTTCAGCCTCAAGACACAATTTCACAACCTCTTTCCTAGAATAGAAATACTTTGGAAGCCTCATTGTCTCTGTGAGCAGTTGAGCAGACACAGAACACAGAAGGTCCCAGGGAGCCAAGCTGGCAGTACGAACCAGAGCTAATGGGAACGCCCCCGATGCCTGGCCCAATTAAAGAGCCCTTCTTTTTCCACCTCCACAGAAGAGAAGCTTCCCAAAGAGAATTGGTCCGGCTGCTTCTCCCATTTTCCAGCAACAATAGGCAGAATAAACATGTACAGGCTCTTGGGGTAGGTCTAAATGTCCTAGTTCACTGTGTCCTTGCTTTGGGGCAGGGAAGCAGGAGGGACCTAGAGTGGTTCTGTGGTTGCTGCGGCTCCTGCTAATAATAACAACAGCAACAAAAGCTCTGGCTGTTGTGACAATGAATATTTGCGTGGGCTTCACAGTTTATTTTTATTTATTTATTTATTTATTTTAAAGATTTTATTTATTTATTCATTTATCCCCCCCTTGCTGGTTGTGCTCGCTGGGTCAGCTAACCATGCCGTGCGGGCGGGCTTGCCTTCACCAGGAGGCCCTGGGAACCGAACCCGGGTCCTCCCATATGGTAAACGGGAGCCCTACTGATTGAGCCACAGCCGCTTCCCTCTGTGTGTGTTTTTAATGGCCTTATTGAGATATAATTCGCATTCCCAACAATTTACTCATTTAAAGTGTACAATTTGATGGGCTTTAGTATATTTATAGAGTTGGGCAATCATCACCTAAGTTTGGAACATTTTCATCACCCCAAAAAGAAACCCTATTGGCAGTCACTGCCCATCATCCCCCACCAGCCCTAGGCAACCGCTAATCTACTTTCTGTCCTCTATGCATTTGCCTCTTCTGGACATTTCACATCAAAGGAATCATACACTATGTGGACTTTGTGACTGACTTCTTTCATTTAGCATAATGTTTTCAGGGTTCATCCATAGCCGCCTGGTTTTGTAAATAAAGTTTTATTGGAACATGACCACTCTCATTTGTTTACATATTGTCTTTGGCTGCTGTCCTGCTACAAAGGCAGAGCTGCAGCAGAAATGGTATGTCCTGAAAAGCAGAAAACACTTACTATCTGGCCCTTTATAGGAAAAGTGTGCCGACCCCTGACTGAGGCCCTTCGAGTTGGATTTTCTAGCATCTAAATTGAAAAAGGCACCAAAAGACAAAGAACAGGGGGATGGATGTGGCTCAAACAGTTGGGCATCCATCTCCCATATGGAGGGACCTGGGTTCAATCCCCGGGACCTCCCGGTAGAAAAATTATTTAATTAATTAATTAATTTTAAAAGTCAAGAATCTAGGGGGAAAAAAAAGACAAAGAACAAAAAGAAGAGAAGTTGACACCAAGGACCTCAGATCCAGAAAAGCCACCATTATTGGGCCCAAACTGTAGTGTGAGTATAGAGTGAGCGTCCCAACCACTGGACAAAGAAACACAGTGCCTGGGAGCAGGAAGCAGACCTGTTCAGCAGGAGAAACCACCGCTTTTCCCAGGAGCTCCAGAGGAGCTCTGATCACCTGGGGCCTAAACAGCATAATGAAAACCATAGGGGAGGAGAATTTTGCAGAAACTGTAGCCACCTTCCCCATGTGGCTTTTATGTATATGGACTTTCAGGCCTTTACTGCTAGTGGTCAATTTTGGCAGCGTCTGGAGACATTTGATTGTCATACTTGGCGAGTGGCTATTGGAATATAGTGGGCAGAGGCCAGGGGTGCGGCTACACGTGCTACAATGCTCAGGACAGCCCCTTACAACAAAGAATTATCTGGCCCAAAGTGTCCAGGTTGAGAAAATTCTGTGTCAGAGCCAATGATGGTAATACCAATAATCCTAACCATTCATCGAGAGCCTTCTATGTGCAAGGCCCTGGGCAGGGTGCTTTCCCTGATTTAGCAGATGTAATCCTTGCAACAGCCCTAAGTGGAGGTACAATTATTGTCCCCTTTTTCTAGATGAGGAAGCTGCAGCCCAGAGATGTTAAGTAACTTACCACAGGTCACACAGAGCGTACAAGAGCTGGGATTGGAATCCAGCTCTATTTGACTCCTAATCCTATTTAATCCCTTGAGGGTCCCAGGCCCATCCCATCAGACCCCTCTGCCAGAAAATGGGAGTCAGACAGGCTCTGATTGAGCTGGGATCTTCCTGGCATTTGGGGAAGACAGATTAAGTCACGGTCACTCACAGGGTGTCAAATCTTCCTCCAGGGGGCGTTCCTGCCATTGCGAGTGGCGCAAAGTCTGGAATGCCAGCAGCCCAGAGACCCTGAGCGTCCCCGCAGCCTAGGCTGCCGCGGTGCCCTGCCTCCCGACCGAGCCCCTCCCGCTCCTCCCTTGTACTCCAGCTCGGCAGGCCTCTTTGGAAAACCTTGTTGACCCATCCAGTTACCCACGTGAGGGCTAATCTCAGTAACTTGGCTCGTTGCCCTAGATTTGGGGTCAGATCCTGGCTCTGCCTGGGCAAACTCTTCTCTCTGAGCCCAGTGTCCTCCACTGTAAGGAAGAGATAATACCTAATTCATTGTTTTTTTTAGAGTAAATGAGATATTGAGTGTTTCTGTTGCCAGTGTCGGGTTTCTTGGCCACGTCGCAGAAAAGAATTTCAGGACATGCTTTTTTTTTTTTTATTTTTTTTTTTTTTTTTTATTTTTTTAGAACATGCTTTTTTTTCTTTTTCTTTTTTTCTTTTTTTTTGGATGTACCAGGGATTGAGCCCAGGACCTTGTACATGCGAAGCAGGTGCTCAACCACTGAGCAACACCCACTCCCCAGAATGCACCATATTTTAAGCAAGCAAGTAAATCGTTTATTGTAAAGAGAAGGTACACACCCAAGACGGTGCCAGCGTGTTCAAGGGTGAACACGCGCACTGGGGCTGGGGCTGGGGCCTTTTTAAGGCTGGCCTTCCCCCCTCCCCCATATAAATGACAACTTGTCAGCTATAACATTCTCATTGGTTCGAGTATGCAGAAGGAGGATTGGAAACACATTTTCACCGGTTCTGAGTGTCTGCCAGGCTGAGTGAGGGTCAGGGGAGGGGTTTCAAACGGGCTTCTCTTTATCTCTTGCCCTCGGGTATCTGGCCCTGGGCTGTTGACTCCTCTCTTGTTGGTGGGACTTTCCACTGTCAGGCACAGGCAAAGATGAGCAACTACGAGCAGGAGTTTTACACAGAGTTGACTGCTTTGTCCGTATCGCCCCTGTGCTTTCCTAGGCAGCCTTTTCCCCCTCAGATCCTGGTCGAGCCTGCCTCGTTTCCATCTTTTGCTCAGTAGAGGGGCTGGCACAGAACAGAGGCTCAATACGTTACCATGAGCCTCGTTACCACTGTTACTTCCCCAGCCTAGGCCCCATGCCAGTGAGAGGGCTCTGCTTTTCTCTTCTGAGTCTCGCAAATTATATAATCAGGGTTGTAGCAGAGGCCAGGATGGGGGGACAGGGGGGCATTGGAAGAGAGGTGCTGGGAAGCAAAATGCTGGCAGGCCTAGCCCCAGCTCAGTTTGATTTGCCATCGTCCTCCTCTCGCCCCACCCCAAGGTCATCTGCTGGCTGGTTGGAGGGGCCTGAGAGCCTCGGGAACCCCAGAGTTCCCCAACCATGGCTTTAAGCAGTATTTTTCAGTGTAGTCCATGGGCTACCTGCATCAGCCTCACTTCATGCATTGCTCAAAGTGCAGATTCCCAGGCCCCAACCCAGTCCTGCTGAGTCAGACTCTCAAGGTAAGGACAGGGATCTGCAATTTGAACAAGTGCCAGGTAAGTGACTTCTAGGAACTTTCTCGATCTTAACGTTCAAGAACCACCACTGGAGAGGCTGCAATCATGTTCTGGGGCCAGGCCCAATTGCTGGCGGGTGTGGGAAGGGCCATACCACCTTCCCTCTCTCTAGCTAAAGAACAGGCTGGGCCCAGGGGCTGTTGTTCCGGCTGAGATAGGAAGCCCAAGGGTTTCTGGGAGTAAAGCGGCCCCAGGAGCAGAGGAAGCCAAAGTCCTCATCATCTAGTCCTGGATAATGAAGTCTGCCGCCTCGCCTCGGAGGGAGCATGTTAATCTTGAAGGAGGACTAAGCAAGGTCATTGTTCTTTGCATTTTCTAAAATCTCTGTTGATGGAGTGGGAAAACCTTAGGTTTTGGAATCAGGCAAACCTGAGTTTGAATCCTTGTTCCCCATCTTCCTTAGCCTCTCTAAGCCTCAGTTTCCTCATCACAGATGGAGATCATCACTATACGAGGGATGACAAATAATAATGCCCACCTCTGAGAGTTGCCGTCAGGGTTAAATGAACAGTGCCTGGCACAGAGCGAAGCTCAACGAATGTTCACTTTTATTAATATTCCTCTGTGATCTTAGTTTGCACAAGGCTCTGTTATTGTTCTCATGATACACACAACAAAAAATGTTGAATATGCATATTTCTTTCACTATAAGTTTCTCAAAGGGCAGGGATCATGTCCCACTGAACACTGTATACCTGGGAGCCTTCTTGGCCCCTGACCTGGGAGCTTCTCAGGGTCCTTCTTGGAGCAGGCACTCAGTCAAGTTTGCCCAATGGTCGATTAATACCCTCGTAAGCAGGTATGATGCTTCCAAACCATCACTGGTATCTGCCCAACACACAAATCACCATCTCCAAGAACCAGCTCACCCATGGGGTGCAGCCTGCCTCCACGTTTGAACCACATGCTCCTGACCCCTGTCCACTGCCAACTGGAGCGATTGTCCTAAGCTGGGCCAACCACCATTCCTGACTTGGGGTTTGAAATTCTCTCCTACAAGGAGCCAAAAGTCATAGGGCTATATTTGACCTTGTACACAGAGCAGATAGAGAGAGCTGGTCTGCAGAGAAAGAAAATGGAGAGAAATTCAAGGAGAAGGAAGCAGGAGGCCCTGCAATCACAGAGAAAGAGGGAAACAGAGAGAGAATGGCTGTACTGTGGCCTGTGGCCAGTGGCTCTACAATTTCTGCCCTGGATGAAGCTGGGATCTGCATCAAACCCCCAGATCCCTTGAGATGCTCCTGTGCCCTCCCACTGCATGTTTGCTTTTGGCTTAAGCTAGCTCGAAGTGGCTTTCAGTTATTTGACACCGGAGGACCTTGAGCAAGGCCACAAGCATACAGTTTATCAATTTGAGTCATGGGCCAAAAGGGTCTGGGCGCAGAGCGGGGAGGGAATGGGTGTCAACCTCCCTTCCCAAAGCATTAGGAGCAGCAGCTATTTGCAGCTTTTTAAACTCTCCCCCCACTGCGCACACACACCTACACCCCATCCCCCAGCCCCGCTTTGGGAAATGTTGACCTTTCCATACTCAAGGCAACTGGCACTGGGCCTCTAAAGAGATCCAAACCCCCTGAGGCCCTGGAGCTGTAGGCTACATTTTCGAGCACTTTATTCTCCTAAACCAAAGCACATGCTTACCAAAATGGAGGGGGGAAAATGAAATGATCACTAATATGTTGGAGAAGACTACAATTCTACATTCGTGGCCAAAAACTGACGTTCGGGAAGAGCAGTAGGTGGGCGCTCCACTTCTCCTCTGTTGGAGGGGTGTAATGAGGGCAGGCCAAGGCCAGTGCCTTGGCAATCTTCCCACCTGAGTTGATCACCTCTCAGCAACGAGGTCCTTTGTCTGGTGGCCAGTGGCACATGTGGTGGGTGTGTCCCCTTTGTACCTCTCACCAGCCATCAGCCCCACACGTGTGCCTACAAGCACACACACCACACTTCCCTCCCTTGAGCTTAAAGAATAGTTGCTCTTTTCTTGAACTAGAACCCAGCTGCCTTGGTTCAAGCCCCTCTTGGTTTTTCTTGTGTCTGCTATTTGTTGCAGTAGAATTCACTGTCCACACTGGGTCCTTGCCTCTCAGGGGAGAGTAGGGTGCAATTTCCTGGGTGATGAAAGGCCTGGGACATTTCATGCCCTCCCCCGACCAGTCACTCAGCCCTTTGAGCCCATGACTTAATGGCCATACCTTGGCTGGAAAAGAGCGTCCTATGTGCTCATGGCCTGCTGTGGCAAAGATAAAAAAAGCTCGTTTCTTTGGCCCTTGGCTCAAGGTCACCAGGTCGTGAGGCTATGCCCAGCCTCCCTCAATGTCACCCCTTCCCACTGTGTTTGATAAATGGAAAGATGTTACTTCCTGACTCAGATTAAAAACAAAAAACAAAAACTTGGGCACATCGTGTGTCTCTAAGAGCTCCAGTCCCACAAGTCAAGCCTCCCTAGGCCCTTCACCCAGCAGAAGAATCTTGGAAGGCTCCTGGGGCAACCCCAAGGAACCACAATTCTTCACAGGTGCCACAGGATGTCTCAATTCCAGAGAACCTGGGGCACTCCAGGGAGCGCCCTTAGGAGGCAACCCTTTGGGGCCAACACAGCTGGAAAGAACAAGCCAAATGGGTAGGATTCTGGACTCACCACATCAGCCTCAACCGGAACCACCCACCTTATTATCTTAAACTTTTTAATTGAGGTAAAATACATGCAGAAAAGGTGATGAGTCAGAACAGCAGCTCAATGGATTACCACCATGAAATGGACACTTCTGTGGAAGCCACACTCTGTCAAGAAATAGAACCTTATCAGCAGCCCAGAAATCCCCCCAGCACTATCTTTGTCGTAAATGAAAGTCCATATATACGTGGGTCCGTTTCTAGAGTCTCAGTTCTTTTTTCTTTTTGGAGGTGAAGCAGTTCTTGACTCAAAGACAATTGTAGCAAGGAGGGGGAAAGAGAACAGGAGAGAGGGGAAGGAAATTCAGGGTGAAAACGTGTGGAGCATGAAGTCTCACTTCCCCGAGCTTGAGAGCACCCCATATGGAGGCTCACTCCTTCTCTAAGGCACCTCCCAGCTCTTCCCCTTCCCACATTCTTTCTCTCTCCTTTAATCTCAGTCCCACTCCCAAAGCCCCTGCATTTTCTGGGAGCAAATATCTGTCCCAAACCCTCTTGTGTCATGCTGAGTGCTCAGCTGCCCGAGTGGGTGTGCACCTAAGTGGCCCCTCCCAGGCCTGGAGAAGAGAGAGGGGATACTGAATCCCATAGTGAGGACGATGTGGGGTGGAGAAGAGGGTGGCAGGAGTCGTCTCACTCAGGGTTTCGGTCAGTTTTGTTTTGTTTTTTAATCCCACCTAGAAATTCCAACTCAGTTCACACCACTGAGATCAGATTCTGGCTGAAAACACTTACCTTGTCTGTATAGGAGAGTCATGTTCTTCAGGCTGCCAGATCTTTGACTTTTTAATGCTAAAAAAGCATTTGTCCCCTTTCTGACCATGGGTTGCTTGACAAAGTCTTCCTTGATTGGATTCTCAATTCTGAGCCATTTGTCTATTTATCTTGTTCCAATTCCATACTGGATCTGTATTTTCATCATTATCATCCCACTTGACAGATGAGGAAACTGAGGCATAGAAAGGTGAATTAACTTGCTCAAGTAAAAGTAATTTGCTGCTTTGGGATCAGAAGGCCTGGTTTCAAAGTCCAACATTCTCCTTAATAGCTGGGCAAGCTCCTTGTGCTTCACTTCCTCATCTCTAGTTTGCTCAGCTGTGACTTGATAGATGTTAATTGTAAACCACTTTCTAAGGTCATTGTGAGAATTACATGAGGTAATGCATATAAAATATGTAAACGGTGTGGTCTGTGGTACATGCTCATTAAACATTAGCTCTTCTGATTGTTATTCATTGAGAGGAAGTGTTCTGAAGTGGTTAAGAGTATTGTGTTTGGATTTGAATCCTTGCACCACGATTAACAAGCTGTGTGGACATGGTCAAGTTTTACATTTCTGTACCATGTGGTCTTCCTGCTTTGAGATTTCCCATAGCTCTGCAAGATATATAACTATTGGAAAAACTTGGTGCAGGGTCCACAGGACCTCTCCGAACATTTCTTTTTTTTTCTTTGCAACTTCCTTAAGCCTATAATTATTTCAAAATAAATAGGGGGAAAATGATTTGCTAGTTCTCAACAGAGCTGGGAGTGGAATCCAGGCAGTCTGGCTTGACAGCCCATGCCCTCAATAGTTTCACGGCTTCTCAAGCTGACTAGTTCAAGGAATGAGCATTTTATGGCACTCCACCAACGTAAGCTTTGCGTGAAGTCTTGGAAATAGGAATGCTGCCGCTGCACACAACGCAGGGCGGGGTAAGAAAGCGGGGAACCTGGGGCCCGCGGCCCTTGGCTCAGACCCAAACTGAGCCGCCGCTTCTTTCCCAGTCACACCACTAGAGGGCGCGGGTAACTTAAACTCGCCAGGGCTGCCCCTCCCTCCCGCGCCTGGTTACCCTTCATCCAATCATCAAATATTTACCCAACGCGCAGTTCAAAGGAAACTTAAACGTTGTCTGATCCAGTCTCCAGGCAGGACTTTAGCAGGAAGAGACTGGGCTGTCTTCTTAAATATCTTCAGAAAAGAAAAACACCTGGCTAATTTGTCTCGTCGTTAAGCCCCTTTATATTAAAGCCCTCCATAAATCTCTACTCTTCCTAGCGTATTTCCTTTTGGTTTATCCTTAGTGGAAACAAGGAGCAACTGTTTGGCATCCTTCATGGCAACCACTTCAGAGATGCTTGTAAATGAGGTGGATAGTTATGATGTCAACTCTCAGCTCTCATTTCTCTCAAAGAAATGATAGTACTCAACTACTTTTCACTTTCTTAGCAATTTACAGACCTTTGATCTCTGATTTCTCTTGTCCCTTTCAAAATGTAAAGACTGAAAGTGGACTTTGCACTCCATGTTCTACCCAGTGCCAGATTTACTTCCTGGTACTTGAATGATATCCTGTTAATATACCCACGCAATAAGTGATTATCCAATTTAAAAAAATTGATCTCTATCACCTTGGTGAAGGATTATGTCGTCATTAAAACAACAAACACAATGACATAGCAATATAGAACATGCCTAATACTTTACATTTTAAAAAGCCTGCAAAACTGCACCTCTGCTTTGATTAAAACTCTAAAACTTAGATGTTAAACAAAATCTAGGAGGGAATATGTAAAATAAAAATAATTGATTTGTTAGGTTTCTGAAATTGGTGGTGTTTACTTCTCTTTGGTTTCCATTATTGATATATGTATTAGTCAGCCAGAAATCTATTGGCTTTTATAAAGGGTATTTATTTGGGGAAGCAGCTTACAGTTACAAGGCCCTAAAGAGTCCAACTCAAGGTACCATAAAAGGTACCTCTTCACCCAAAGTCTGTTGCCACGTGTTGAAGCAAGATGGCAGGTGACATCTGGCAGTGTTCAGCCTTCCTCTTCCCTCTTAAAGCTCTGTGGGTCCAGCTTCTTCCAATCTCAGCTATAGGCTGGCATTGGGCTTGTCTCTCTTCCCAGGGCTCGTTTCTTTCCGGGCTGTCTCAGCTGCTCTGTTTGCTTCACAAGGTTTACAGCTGTAAACTCTCAAGCTAATGGCTCCTCTCTCAGGGGCTCCAGCATCAAAACTAAGTTCTCTCCTCTGCCGTGTCTTTTTCTGTGTTCTCCTGTGTATCTACTTCTGTGTTCTTGATTGATTGTCCATTTATATGACCCACCAAGGGAGTTGGGACTCAACTCAGAGCCCTAATCTTAACATAATTTAATCAGACATCTCAGCTGATTCTAATACAATCAAAGGGTATCACGCCCAGAGGAACAGACCAGTTTACAAACATAATCAATATCTCTTTTTGGAATTCATAAATAATATCAAACTGCCACAGTATAATTTTGAGGATTTTAAAAAATCTTTTATTCACTCGCAACTTAGGGAGCACTCATGACATGTGAGACCCAGAGCTAGGTATTGCAAGACAGATAAAGTCAGACACAGATCCCACCATTCACATTAATAGTAGCTGATGCTTATTTAGTGCTTCCTGTGTCCTAGGTACTAGTATCATCTTAATTGTATAGATTAAGAGAGTGGGGAATAGAAAGGTTAACTAGCTTACCCAAGGTCACACAGAGGAAAAGCAGAACAAGAACTGAATTCAGTCACTCCAATGCCTGAGAGCTTGGGCTTAACCATTCTACCACACTGCCTCCCATGATAGCCTCATGAGACAGAAAGGGATACATGACATTCAATCATTCAGCAAATATTTATTGATCACCTACTACCCATCTGACACCAGGCTTTGTGCTGGGAATACACTGATGAGCAAGAAAATCACATCACCTGTCCTTAGGGAGTTCACAGTGTATGGATAAGGCATTATGGGAGTACCCATATTTGAAGCTGTTTAGGGAAGAACCATCTCCTTACCCTCTCTGTTTCATTCCTAGCAGGGTATCAACTCTGCTTCTCTAGAAAGAAAGGGAGGGCACTGGGATAGACCTTGAAGGTCTCTGCCAGCCTGAGACTCTAGTAACTATTCAATTTTTATTAAGTACCAAGCACTGAGCTAGACCCTGGGAATACAACTGTAAATATGCTCCCTCCAAGAGCTTGCAGTCTAATTAAGCCAGATAGACAATTAAACAAGGAATGCCTGTACCATGTGCTGAGGCCAGTGATAAGAAGCAGGAATGAGTTGAGACACTATGCAAACTGGGACCAGGTGACACCTATACTGAGCATAACCCAAGACAACCTGAAGTTAGAGGGGTGGGGTGGGGCATGTGATCCAGCCTAAGAAAACAGCTTGTACAAAGCCCTGGAAATGAGAGAGAGCCTGGAATTGCAACAACACTCTGATTTACAGAGCAGTGCCAATTGATGCCACTAAATTGTTGACTCAATTTCCATCGTTGCTCATTCCCAAGTTCAAGAAGGGTTTCCAGCCTGGGCATCACCTCAGGTAGCCCCAGGGCCCCAGCCTGAGTAGGGCATCTTAACCCATCCTCAGCACTTCATTGTGGGTCTTTATTTGCTTCCCTTGCCATTCATTCAGTCAGCCAACCAGCAAGTCCTGTGCTAGGCTCCCAGAAGAAAAGGAAGGCCCTGCCTGGTTTCTCAGAGAAGGGCTGGGGACAGTGTTCCTCCACATTTCTGAATCCCACAGGAAATCCATAATAGTGCTTTGCATACAATGCTGCCTTCAGGTCTACTAAATATGGAACTAAAAGAAAATAAATTCCTCTGACGGCATAATTACCATCTCAGCCCACGTCCTCCACATTGCCATCGCCTACTCCCAACCCTTCTGCTACTGCATTATCAGGTCTTTCCTCCCCCACCCCTAGACAAATACCACAGAGCTCAGCACAGACAGAAGCATACAAGCAGAAGCTTTTGGTGGATAAAAGAAGTTTTGGAGTCAGAATAATCTGGGTGGATCCCTCATATTAGTTTCACGAATCTTCAGCAAGTCACTCAACCTGCGGCAGCCTCAGTTTTCCTTATCTGTGAAATGAAAATGATCACTCCCTCACTGGGGTTTGTTGAATGACTGTAACTAGGCTGAGTTGAGAGTGATAAATGAGATAGTCTATGTCAGGGGTTCTTAACCTTTTTTTGTTCCACAGACCCCTTTGCCAGTCAGGTGAAAATCACGGACCCCTTCTCAGAATGTAGCAGCAGCTGGTTTTATGACACTCAACTAGCGATGGACTAACAACTACCATAATTTCTAAGTATGAATGAGCGTAAGTGATTTCTCGAGATATGCAACAACCGTAAGGTGATCTGAAATGGATACTACTGTAATTTACTGCATACATTCATAAGGGAAAGAAATACTAGATTTCAGTTAGAGGTCAGAGAAAATAAAGATAAGTTGATATTTTTCAATTCAAGCTCACAAATCCCCTGAAATCTTTCCGTGGACCCCTGGTTAAGAACCCCTGGTCTATGTAAAGAGATTAGCTCGGTGCTTGGCATATAAAATGCACTCAACAAATGGTGGCTGCTGTGGCAGAAGGAGGTAGATGATGATGAGGGCGATGATGATGGACGGCGGGTTGTCAGGCCTGTAATTCTCTGGCTGGAGTCGCAACCGCCGCCGCCAGCCCGGGCAGCTCCTTCCAGCGGCTGGCCCGGACCAGCGTGTAAGAGATCCGCTGTCACCGGTGACTCGGC
This sequence comes from Tolypeutes matacus, assembly GCA_026826555.1. NCBI lineage: Eukaryota > Metazoa > Chordata > Mammalia > Cingulata > Chlamyphoridae > Tolypeutes > Tolypeutes matacus. The sequence continues at coordinate 2,992,639 of JAKSZT010007815.1, read as the reverse complement.
CCCCGCCCTGACCTCGGCTGCGGGCGTCCGCCTGCGTCACCCGCCCAGCCCGCTGGCCGCTCCGGGACGGACAGACACATGGTGGGAACGTGAGGGGGCGGGGTCGCGCCCGGGCCGCTGGGCCAATCGCCCGGCGGCAGGCGCCCAGCCAATGGCAGAGGCGCTCCAGGCCCGAGGGGCTGGGCCACAAAGCCAGGAGCGGCGGCGTCATAGGTCACTGGGCGGGCTGGGGGCGGGGCCCGGGGCGCCGACAGGGGCGGAGCGGCGGTGGCCGGCGCAGTCTGGACGGCGATGGCGGCTCCTGGGGTGATGGCTGGCGCCGCGGCTCCGGTGTCGGCGTCGGGCGCGGATGGAGCCTCCTCGGTGCACTGGTTCCGCAAGGGGCTGCGCCTCCACGACAACCCGGCGCTGTTGGCGGCTGTGCGCGGGGCGCGCTGCGTGCGCTGCGTTTACATCCTCGACCCTTGGTTCGCGGCCTCCTCTTCAGTCGGGATCAACCGGTGGAGGTGAGGGGGGCCCGGGGCGGGGTCGCGGACCCGGGAGACACGGCCTGGCCTTCCGGGCACCCGGGGAGCAGCCCGGGGCCTCCCGAGGGGGAGGCTCTGCCCCCACCCACGGCTGACAGCCCCCGGCCTGAGGGAGGTGGGGCAGGGACATGGAGCGGGGGCCCCAGGGGCGAGAAGCCGGGGCCGGGGAAGTCATTAGTCATCGCACTAATTAAAGTCCTAGGTGGGCGAGGGCACAGCTTCTGACAGAGCGCTTTAGAATTGTGTTTTAACCCCTTTAAGCCTCACAACATCTCTGTGGGACAGATATCATGATCCCTATTGTACAGTTGACCTGCCCGAGGACAGGCAGACAGTGAGTGAATGGCTGAACAGGGACTTTTGGTCTAGGGCGCTTCGGCTGTGTCGCGGAGGGGAGGAAAGAAGATATTGTGGGGTGAGGGCAGGGACGGCTTTCTGTAGCAGAGCACATGCTGGGATCCTGGGATCCTGAAGGTCATCCCGAAACCCCGGTTTGTCTGAATCCTTCCTTTCCCGCATTCTGGCATCCCCTCCATCCATTGCCTCTGGAGGTGTCTAAAGACCCTCGCTTAGCATTAGACAAAGCAGATGCCATCTGTCCTGTATCATAACGACCCCAAGGACAGAGGCACTTTGTATCCTGAGTTTTAGAGCAGTACTTCACTCATTTTGGAGAGTTCCCTGAACTGCGGTGAGTTTGCTAAAAAATCAAGGAACCAAACAAGGCGTCACCCCCTTCTTCCTCTTCTCATGAGATGATTTTAAAAGACAGTTGAGCCATTAAAGATTAGACTTTTATGAACCAATGCACTAAGGTTAGGGAACTGGAAGGCTATGATAACAAGGGTGCCTCTTGAGATGATTCCTAGGAGATGAAGTTGACAGAATCATGAGGAAAATTTAAAAGATAGGGAGTTGGTGGTGATGTGTTTGTTTGGTTGTCTTTCCCTCTGTAACTAGTAACCCAAACCAAGGAGTTTTGAGACATCATGTACCCAGCACTCTTTTTTTATTTTTTTTTACCGGGAGGTCCTGGGGATCGAACCCGGGTCCCTCCATATGGGAGACGGATGCCCAACAAGTTGAGCCACATCCAACCCCCCCAGCACTCTTTAAAATGCCATGGAACAGTTGTTTTCTTTGTTTGCATTGTTCTGGGGGATGTTTGTTTGTGGCCTTTTTGCATCCATGGGCTAGGTTAGTCCCAGGAAACAGTAGCTCTTAACACACCATTCTTTCAGTTCCAAGGTGTGTGCCCTGCTAGGAGAATGAGTGCTCTTAGCAGTGGGTCTATTAAATGCCCCCTCCTGCCACATTTATATAGAGGGAACGTCTAAAGATAGTCCTGTGGAGAACCTTCCCACACAGTCTGCTCTATTGCTCTGTCACTGCTCCAGTTTCTATAGATAGGAGGTTGGGTTTGACAAACATACTCAAATGACCATCCCTAGAGTTGCCATTAAACCAAGCCTCAGACTTTGCCCCCTTCTGTGGCAGTGTGCCAGTCAGAGCAGAGCAAATAGAATCTGACTACCTGCTTATTACATTGTCACGAAGGAGTCTCTTCTTTTATTGGGTTTTGCTGGACATTGCTTAGAACTACCAACTTCTTTGTGGTAGTTGGGGAGATTAAAAATCAACAGCAAAACCTGTTGCTGATTAAACTCAGATTTGCTAGAAACTAGGTGATTATGGATTTTTGTGGGTCACCCTTTTGTGATTGTGCTTTTGAGTGAGAGAAGGAAAAAAGGAATATGGCAGCTCAGATGCCTGAGTAAAATCCTGAAGTTGGAGGCCGTATAGAAATGCAGTTATTAATCAAGCAATTATTTTATGAGTTTCTAATATCTACCAAGCCTGTTCTAGTTGTTGCTAGGGATGCAGCAGGGAACAGGCAAACACAGAGCTCTCAGAGCCTACATTTTAGTGGCAAGAGACAAGTAAGCAACCATAATTCAGTAGAACTAAGTGCCATGAAAAAAAATAAGATTATGGATGGACTGGAGCAGTGGTTCTCAGTCTTGGCTACAGAGTGGAATCATCTAAGGATCTTTAAAAGATGCCAAGGCTTCCCCCATCTCCCCCACCCCCAATTCTAATTGTTCTGGAAAATGGCTTGGGCATCTGGGTTTTAAAGCTCTCATGGGCAGCCAAGCTTGAGAACCACTGGACTAGAGAACCATAGACCTTAGCCTGACCACCTAGCATGTGTTAACAGTGCATTGGCAGGAAGTCTAGTTAGTTTTGACATTCAGAAGAAAGAGGTGAAATAACACAAAACAAATGGAATATGCTAACTGCTTCTCAGGCCTGCAAGCAGACGTACACCTATCACCTCCACCATACTCTGTGCCCCTGGGATCTAAGGGAGAGGCAGAGCTGCATACTGTTTTGTGCCCACCGTTGGGGGTTGGAGGACTGTTGGGGCCCTACGTACTCTGTATAAATATAATCTGTGTAATCTTCCGGTGGCTGTTTTTGGATCTGGAAATGGTCTGGGAGAATTGCGCTGCAGCATGACGTCCTAGCTCTGTAACTACTTGAGTTGCTGTATCTGAGGAGCCTCCCTAGGAAGGGTGGGCCCAGGCCATCTGCAAGAGGTGGGTGGAATCAAAATCTGTGATCCCTACAGATTTTACCCTTCTATACCTTCTGCACTGACTCCTGCCCAGTGTTTTTCTGCAAGTAAAACCAGATGAAAATAACCATGAATGGTAAATGAGGATAGAGAAAGGCAACCAAAAATAGGTATATTTATTGATTTTAGAGGAGTGCTAGCATACTCCTTGCCTTGGTGGTAGTAGGAAGTTTATGGGTTAATTGTAGCTATATGAGCCTCAGGACTTTTTTTTTCTAAGCAGTTGGCTTTGCGTTTTCCCCAGCATTCCCTTCTTCAAATTTGCTGCATCTGCAAGGAGGTACTGCAGTGAGAACCAAAAAATAAGAGATGTGGCAGTGTCTCGATTTTAAAATGGGTACTTGAAATAGGCCCTTGCAGTTTTTCATTATCTTTGTCTTCCTGCTACAACTTAGCTAGGTGTTGGTAACAATTCTCCCCACATTTTATTTAAATCATTTTTTTCCCTGGCTCTGTGCCGCATCTGCATTTGGGAGCCACTGGGACAAAGGGAGATGGTAGAAATGTGTACTAGCTAATGTGTTTTCTCTCAGTCAGTATAGCTCAGAATTAGTAACCAAGGTGAAATGGGAACTCCCCAGGGCACCTGGGAAGAGTCAGCGTGTCTCTCCTGCCAAATGCTGGGAGCTAAACACCGTTGGATTGTCATGAGAGATTCTTTCCCAGAACTTGATCAGCAAGAAGGGGGTTAAGGACTGCAGTCTGCTGGTGGGGAATTTTGAGTTTCTCTGAGCTACTCCTACTGGTACCCAAACAAGTTACGTCGTCGTTGTACTGCTGAGGAAATGTTTTGGTTTGCCCAAAGGGGATGAAAACCTTCATCTTCATCTTTCTCTTTGAAAATAAGAAAGAATAAATGTATTTTTCATTTGAGTGACACTTAATCCATATGGATTGTGGGTTTGAGTTATCCTTTTCCATAAGACTTAAGCCCTCTTAATTCTTTAGGAGAAACCAATTACTATTTATATCCTATGTAGGCACCCTAGACCAGCCTATGGTCTCATCATTACGGTTAGGTAACCTTGGCTTGAAGCAGAGAAACTTGGACAAGGGCATATCTGGACCAAAAAAGGGGCAGATCTGGATCCTCCTCCTCACATTAACAAGAAATAAGCAATCAAAATATTCCTCAACGCAAAATCTGCCAATCCTAGAAAGGCCTTTCCGAAATATAAGTACTTAACCAGCAGGATCTGCTTGTTTTAATCTAAGGAGCTAGCCCCATGGAGTCCCTGAATTCCAGGGTCCACTCAGTATTTTTGGAAAACCCGATTTGGTTTTCTCCAGTTCTGTCTGCCTCTGGCTCCAAGGCATTTATGTAAGGTAATTCAGTTGCACGTGTTGTCTAAGCTCTGAATTTTGGCCATGTGAGCTTGGAGCTGCCAAGGGTAAGATGCCACCACTGCCTCCAATGCCCAGGCCAGATTTCTTTAGAATCCCCCCTCATTGGAGAAATAGAAACTGGCCATGTGGAGAGGAGGGTGCTAAGGGAGCATAAAAGGCCCAAGGTTCTCCTGCCCCAGGGAGCATTTGCCCAGTAGCAGCACTGCTCCAAGCTTCTTTGGGGTTATGCAAAGCTGTCACCAGGCAGGCTTCAATGGTGGTGCCCTAGCAGCTTATCTTTCACTGGCTACCTGGAGGTGGGGACTTTTGAGGGCCCTCCTCATAAGTCTGCTATCACCTCCTGTGGGGTCGGGGTGGTGGAGGGACTGGCCTGAGCCATCTGCTTCCTGGAAGAACCCTGCAAGACTTGACTCAGGAGGGAAGATGGAAGCAGCACAGCCTTTCTAGAGGGCCAAGAAAGAGGCAGTAACCAAGATCTCAAAGAAGGGAAGGTTTAGTAGAGACAAATTAGAAGCACAGAAAGACAACTTGTAAACAGAAGCCAGAAGGAAAGTTCCATTTTCTAGAGCACTGCTTCTGAAACTTTAATGTGCCAATGAATCACCAGGGGATATTGTTAAAATGCAGATTCTCATTCTGGAGGTCTGGAATGGGGCCTGAGAGTCTGCATTTCAGCAAGCTCCTGGATGAGGCTTGTGCTGCTGCTCCACTGACCACACTTAGAGTAGCAAGGCTCTGGCAGCAAAGGTGTTGGCATTTGAGCCTGGCCCATCCTGCTAGCTGAGACCTGGGCAAAACAGCCTTGGTGCTCAGGAACTCAGTGCCTGAGAATACAGATTCTGAGCCCAATGGCCAGGATTTGAATTCTGGGCACTTACTAGGTGTGTGAAGTTGGGCAAGTTACTTAATCTCTCTGTACCTCAGTTTCCACATCTGTAAAATGGAAATAATAATAGTACCTACTTTATAGGGCTGTTGTGAGAATTAAATGAGGTAATGCATGTAAGGCAAGTAGAACAGTGCTCATTTAAGTGCTTTTTAAATGTTAGTTATTATCCTTATTATTATTTAGTTGCTGAGTTCAGAGGCCTTCTGCTTTCTGCCTCAGCTATCATCAATTACTTGTCAAGGAAGAAAAACGCTCTTGTGGGGTTGTCTGTCCCTCTAAGAGGATGCACACAAATCTCTCCTTTTAGCAGGTGAAGTCAAGAAATAAAGTTCTATAGAAGGCAGCTTGCTGCATGTTCTGGAGCCTAAATTTCATGTGCATTTTCAACCTTATTTATAGCTTTTAACCTAAGCCCTATTTAGCCTGACAGACTGTGAAGGAAGAAGAGGCCCCCAAAGTACATAGCAAGGGCATTTCTGGGAGCAGCCAGTGGAGGACCTTCTGTCCTTGTGTTGTGGAATTTAAATGCCACTGTTATCTCTAGATGGTCTACCTGGCAGGGCCCAGGTTTCAGGTGGCAGGAGGCGCTTTACTTGTGTCTTTTATTTTCCTTCTGTGGGGAGTGACAAGGCCTCAGAGGAGGCCGACACAAGTGCGTCACTCATGTCTCAGCTTTCCTCTTCTGAAGGTGTCAGTTTTGCAAAAACAGAAATTCACAGAGGCGGAGCTTTTGGTTTGCATAAGGCATTATTCATCCTGTCAGAGTCTTCCATCCCAACCCCTTGGCAAGTCTCCTGAATGCTCTTTAGCTAATATGATGCTTTGGGCTGAGCCCTGGACTCAGCTCATACTGGAATGTGGGTCTGTGGCATTCGCCTTGGGAGTGTGTCATATCATGTACGTCAGAAACAGCAGCAGAGGCTGGTTCTGGTTGGCAGCCTGTGAGCTCCGGCTGCCTCTGAAAGCCTCCAGGAGTCAGGGAATGTGGTGTGCTGCAGAGGAGGCACAGGACTTCATTGTGCTCAAAATTGAAATGTGATTCCCATAGTTGTCAGATGAAGGATGCAGGGCCTGATGGGTGGCAGATGCCAAAGGTAAGAGAGCAGGCACCTGGAAAGTCTCTGTGAACTCAGGCTGACCTGTCAGGGCTCATTACCCAAGGTAGAAGATAAGAATGTCAGTAGATTACCTGTAGTCAGTTTTGTGTTTGCCAGAGAAAGGGATTCCAAACACATGAGTTCTACAAAGCCTCAGCACCTAGAGTAGTGTTTGTTGTGCCACCACCAGGCTTTGGAAATGGGGCACAGAGACAAAAACATGGGTTTCAGAGTCTTACTGACCTAAGTTCCTATCCCAGCTTTGTCACTTAATAGCTGTGATCTTAGGCAAATTAATTAACCGCTCTGGGTCTCAGTTTCCTCATCTATAAAATGAGGATAATAATATTTCCATTCAAAACTTACTGAGAGGATCAAATGAGAAAAAAAAAGCATAACAGATGCTTTCCTATCAAGAAGGACCTTTCAAGGATCTCTCCCTCTTGGGATGAGAACCTGGTGGCCAGAGCCCTGGAAAGGTCTGGCGAGGAAGGCACCTGCCAGAAAATGCTCTGGGAATCCACTGGGGTCCAGGGACCTGGCCTAGCCTGTGGGGCTATGGCAGCAGAAAGATGTGCAGCCCAAAGGCATGACTCCAGAAAGGTAAGGAGTCTGTGGGATCAGGGCAGGTAGAATTTTCCAGGGCTATTGCAGTCTTGTTCCTTTGCTAGTAGAACCCAAATGCTTCCATATCACAATTTTATTGTACTTTTATTGCAGTCACAGTATTGCAGTTTTTCAGGTGGTCTTCTCCCCATTTGGTCCTTACATACTTAAGAGACTGAAGCTGAGAGGATCTAAATGACTTGTCTCTGATCACATAGGAACCACAACAATAGGAGCAACTCACATGCAGCCGATGTTTCCTATGTGCTAGGTTCTGTGCTAAAATATTTTAGGCATTATTTTATTTTCCTTCTTAGAAATTCTATGAGATAAGTACTCCCACTAACTCCATATTACAAACGAGAAAACAGGCTACAGAGGTTAAGGTCACCCAGCTAATAAGTGGCAAAGCCTGAATTTCAACCTGATCTACTACCATATCTCGTCTGGACTAGACTCCAGGTCTCTCCAGTCCTCCTGCAAAGGATGCTACTTGTTTGGCATAAATACCACTTTCCCCCTGCTTTGTTAGGAAAGAGAGCTGCTCTCTATTATATTATCACTAACAAGGCCTTTGTGGACTTTGCAGGTTCCTGCTTCAGTCTCTGGAAGATTTGGATACAAGTTTAAGGAAACTAAACTCCCGCCTGTTTGTAGTCCGGGGACAGCCAGCTGATGTGTTCCCAAGGCTCTTCAAGGTAAGTGTGTAGGGCCCAAGAGAAGACAGTGAGCCTCTGCTTCCCACAGGTCCCCACAACTTGAATGAGATGATATTCTGGCTGCAGAAATGGAAATGCTTGGGGCTGGCCTGACCGTTGCTGCTGGAGCAGTTGGGAGCAAAGGCAGCTGGTCGGATTGCCTACAGAATGGAAACTGTATTAAGGAGAAAATTCTGTGAAACCAGTGTCTCGTTGGAAAGTTCCCAGCTCAGTCCAGACATGGGATGTGGCAAGTCATTCCACCCCGGATACCACCGGCTTCCTTAGATGTTTGCTTGGCTCAAGCCAGCAGAATTTATTAGTGCTCTTTCTAGGCCAGGAGTTTGAGGGTGGAGTTTCCTGTTTAGCAAGGGGCATTTCCCTGTCTTGCTTTACTTTGCTTGTTGGGGAAAAAGACAGCCTTTCTGAGGGAGTTTCCTTGTTTCCCCGGGGAGAGTAATTGATAAAGTCTTCACTTCAGTACTACATAGTCCTCTGTTTGCTATATGAGATGATCAGCCCTCTCGCTTACCCCCATCCCAAATCCTTTAAAATCACATTTTAAGGCCCAAACAGCAGCAAAAGTACTCCTAGACAGAGGGCTGTGGGACAGTCTCCCTTCATCCTCAGCAGCACACCAAGCCAACTTCCTTCCCTCTTCCCGGGGGAAAAAACAGGAGGAAAGGCCTCATGTCAAGGCCAACAGCTTTGTAAACATTTCCTCACTCACTTCACCCACTGTCCCACATACACACACATGCACAGATCACACAGTCCAAATAAAAGCTCACATCCATGGAGGGCTGACTCGGAGTCAGGCATTGTTCTAAGTGCTGTACATACGTTAACTCACTTATTCCTCACAGCTGCCCTAGGAGGTAGGGTCTTGTTTCTGTTTTACAGATGCAGAAATAATAACATGCCCATGGTCATGAGGCTAAGAAGTGAGTGGTCTAGGATTCGAGCCCAGGTTCTTTTACCCCAGAGCTATGTTCCTAACCACCATGCCATATAAATACACTTGCCCTCTTCTCTGTCTACTTTGCCTCACTTCCCCCAGGACCTACAGGCCAGCCTGGTTATGCCCAGACATGCCTCTATTGATTGAGCTTCTACTATGTACTAGGCCCTTTACCAGGTACTAGGGTAATGTTGATGAAGGAGATGGCATAGCTTCTGCTCTGACAGTTTACGCTTTAATGGGGGAAACAAATGGACAAGGAATGGACAACTTCCTTGGCATGTGATAAATGCTGTGACAGATAAAGGACAAGGTGCAGGAGAATCATATTGAAAGAGAAGGTCAAGGAAAGCTTCTTGGAGAGAGTCATCCAATAGTAACACTGTTGTTATTATTATTCATAGGATTATTATGAGTATTTAAAATGTAATCTGTATGAACTGCTAAGTGGAGTACCTGGCTCATAGTAGGGGCTCAAGAAATGTTCACTGCTGCTGCCCTTGGATAAGGAATGACCCACCCCGCTCAAGACCCGCATCCCAGGCAGGTCTGAGTCAGGAGCCAGTCAGCCTGTGCACGGCCAGAACATTTGCCTGGGGCTTCAGAGCTTTAAGGATCCATGACCAGAGACTTTGGTGGGAATGTTTTTCCTCTTGCTGGCTCCATGCTCTAGGGCTTTTTGTGGGTGGTCTGAACAAGCTTTCACTGCGCCAGTTTTCTCCCAGCGTTGCTAAGAGCTCTAGAAATCCCTCCCAGAAATGACTAAAGGCTTGGAAAAGAATTCCCTTTTTTTGCACCATGCTCTAGTCTTTGTTGCTCTGACTTCTGGATAAGGATCGCTCCTCTCTTTCTCTGAGACCTGGAGTCTACTAGCTATCTTTGCCACTGGCCTCGGGAGTGTTGCTGTGGAAACCATTAGGGCACTTCACATAGCACAAGCCTGTCAAGAAAATGAGGCCACAAGTTTGCAGGGCCGGGAGGAGCTCTGGGAAAGGCTTGCCGAGCAGGCAGGAGGTGGCGATCCTGTCCCCTGCTGTCTGCACCAGTGAGTCAGTGCCTCTTTCTGGGACCGGGGGCTCCCCTGGGAGCATTGTATTTATAGCCTCCTGCTGCATTCTCCTATTAAGGACACAGGAGGTGCACAGGGCTCGCCACCTCTCCTGTCTCCACAAGAGAGATCACCACCCTCACACTCTGCTGTTGTGCTGTTGGCCTCACCTCGCTGAACCTCTGTGAACCTCAGATTGTTGGCTTTTCGGGTCAACTCATTGTCCCTAGGTTGTTTTGCAGCCCATTCTGACAGGTCTTGGACTTACTGTGTTCCCTTTCAGGAAGGAGCCAAGTGCCTGGCTTCCTCTTTCTTCCTAAACACAGTATTAAGAATAACACGTTCTCATCCCACAGGAATGGGGGGTGACCCGCTTGACCTTTGAATATGACTCCGAGCCCTTTGGTAAAGAACGTGATGCCGCCATCATGAAGATGGCCAAGGAGGCTGGTGTGGATGTGGTGACCGAGAACTCTCACACACTCTATGACCTGGACAGGTGAGGGACGGGCCCCAGGCATCAGATTGCCAGTTGGGAGGGTCAGTGATTTGAAACCCTGCTGAGCAGAATTCAGGAAGGTTCAGCAGTAGGGCCATACCTGGTGTACACCGTGTGGCATTTTCTAGAAGCTGAAGGAGAATAGGTCAGACTTGGGGCCTGTAAAAGAGATCACAAAGAGCTTTACTCCCTTGGCATGGTAAAGAGGCCTGTTAGGCCCAAGGAGTGGAAGCAGTGAGGATCCCTTAATGTGCTCCTAAATATGGCTGTAGTCCATCTGCCCCTCATATTCCCACTTCTACCCTGCCACTCCAAGGCTTCCCTCCGACCTCTGTAGACCCATCCTATTATCCCTCCCAAGAGACCTTTGTTCTCATAAGCCCAGTTTCTGTACCTAAGATGAGTTTCCTGGGCTTCCCTGGTTATCTAGGTTTCTGGGCCATGGATTTAGCTGTTGCTCAGGAGGCTCTGGAGACCCCTGTGGGGAACTGATAACTACAGAGTACCTTCCTCCCCTGGATAGGCCTCTGTGCTTTCAGAGAGACTAGAAGGAAATCCTCTCCTCTCCTTTCTTGCTAGAGCTGTTATCTTCTTACTTCTGCTGCCAAGCTAGCAGCCACCACTGCTGCCTGCCCCCCCCCTTCCCTGCGGTGGCTGCCAGAAGGCCAGGTCACACAGCTGTGCATGTGAGCTGGGCACTCAGGAGGAGAGGTTGAGTGTGGAGCTCCTCCTCCTGCCACGTGCCAGACTGCAGGGGCAGCAGCCAACCTCATATGTCTGCTAATGGAGGGAGGGAGGGAGGACAACTGAGAAATGAACCTCCCAGTCGGCCAGGTCTTGCGTAAGCTACTTTTTGGCCAACGAGAGCCCCAGGAATCTGGCTCCAAACCATCCCAATTCATCCTTATGTAAACAGCCTCACTTCTCCTCTTCACCCTCCTATATCTTTCCTTCTTGCATGAGTTCAGCTGTGTAAACTGCAAGGGAGTATCTGTTGCTATTAACATTCCCAGTCCCAGTCTCTGATTTAGGGAGGACAGGCTGTTCTCCACCTTTCCGTCCTAGTAAATGGAGGCTAGAAAGGGAATGATTTTCCAAGAAAAGAACACATTTGCAGAACTTCCTCCAAGGCTCTTGCTGGGGAAGAGAGGAAGGCCCACAGGGATTCCTGTGGCTCAGATGGATAGGCTGAGTTCCAAGAAAGCTAGTACGGATTTTTCTGTGATGAGAGAGAGATGGTCAGTCTCTGTCTTTAGGTGTCTCCATGTCGACACCAGGGAACCTGGAACTGAGTCCCAGCTTTGGCCCTGCCTTGCTCCATTACCTGAGGCATCTGCTTCAGTTCTCTGGGCTTCATTTTTCCTCTCAGTAAAATGGAGATGTGGCCTCCCTTGCCCCCTCTGTCCCACCTAGGGGTGGGACCCATGATGGATGAGGAAAGCTACCATCAAAGCTTTCAGAGTTTTAGCTCTTTTTCGGGTGGGCAGGGACCCGAAAAAAAGGCCTTGTGAGTGATGCTAGGTGTGCTTTGGGATCCCCAGGATCATTGAGCTCAACGGGCAGAAGCCACCCCTTACCTACAAGCGCTTTCAGGCCATCATCAGCCGCATGGAGCTGCCCAAGAAGCCAGTGTCCTCGGTGACCAGCCAGCAGATGGAGAGCTGCAGGGCCGAGATCCAGGAGAACCATGATGAAACCTATGGCGTGCCCTCCCTCGAGGAGCTGGGTGCGTAGTTCCTGCTAAACCTCTTTTGCTGGCAGCTCCTTTTTTTGTAAAGAAGCTTTTATTGCTTTTTTTCTTTCTTTGTCAAAGTAATACATGTTGTTATAGAAAGTTTAGAAAATACAGAAAAACAAAAATGGAAATAACAACCACCAGTACCCCACCATCCAAAGATAATCACTATTAATTTGGATATGTGTCCTTCCCATCATTTTTCTGTGCATATTTATATGCGTAATCTTCTCTTTGTAGTTCATGCCTCTACTTTTTTTTTTTTTTTTTTTTTTATTTACCGGGAGGTACCAGGGATCGAACCCTGGTCTCTCCATATGGTAGACGGACGCCGAACCTCTTGAGCCACATCCGTTTCCCATGCCTCTACTTTTGTACTTCCCTGTCTCAAACTAGATAGACGCAGTCTCGTGCTGGCATCAGTGCCTCTGCTGAAAGAGGCCTGTCAGCCTCTGGGGTTCCACATCTTTGCTCCCCTTCCCTCTCCTCCCCCTGTTTTTGTATCTGAACAGAGTTAGCCTTTCTCCCCTGAGAACCACAGTTGTTGCCAACCAAGCCTGAAAGGGTGTCTAGGTTGGGGAAGGAAAGGGGAAGGAGAGAGAATAGTAACAGTGGGAAGAGAACCAGGGTGACCTAGAAAATGCTAAAATTTTAAGGATGATCTCAGTCACAGTGGTTCAAAGAGCAGACCAATGTGTCAAGACTTGCTGAACCGAGGAGGCCTGGTCTCCAGTCCTCTGACCTGCTCCTCTTGTAGGGTTCCCCACTGAAGGACTTGGCCCAGCTGTTTGGCAAGGAGGAGAGGCAGAAGCCCTGGCCCGACTGGATAAGCACTTGGAACGGAAGGTATGGGCTCCCTTTCTGAAGCGCAGAAACTACAGATACTCGCTCCTGTGTGGCAGGCACTATGGAGTCAGGTCCATGTCCCTTAGGGCCTCTAAGCTCAAACTGGTTGAAAAATGAAAAACCTCCTGGCAGGTATAATAATAATAATAATAATAATAATAATAATAATAATAATAATAATAGCAGTTACCATTTATTAGGAGTTCTTACCATTTGCTACTCACTGGGCCAAACATGTCTGGATTAAGCACTTGCTTGCATTGTCTTCTTTGGTCTTTCCAACAGCCCTACAAGGTAGGTATTAAACTTTCCACTTTGCAGATTAGGAAATTGAGGCTTAGAGAGGTTAAGTAACTTGCCTGAGGTCACACAGATAGTAAGTAGTAGAGTGAGACCTTGTTCTCTGTGGTTCTAAAGCTTATGCTAGATTGTTTTTCCTTCATCTGTGGGAAAGTTCCCCTTTTTATGAGGGAATCTGGTGATGGATAAAGGACAAGGTGCAGGGGAATAATTTTGAAGGAGCTGGGAGAGTGGTTACTTCTGAGGAAAGGAGGGGACTGTGTATGGGATAGGCACATAGGTTTCTAGGATAGGTGGCAAAGTTCTGGTTCTTGAACTTGTGTGGTGGTTGCATAGGTGTTGGCCTTAGATCAATTCATTAAGCCGCATATTTGTGTGATTTTTCTGAATCTGTACTTCATTTAAAATAAAGATATTTTAAAAGAAGGGTGGGTAGGCAAAAATACCTAGTGTCTGTTAGAGTTATTTAACCTAATTCCTCAGGGACTGTCTGCCTGAGGAGATGACCTTAGGTTATACTTGAAGGAAGAGTGAAAATTAACCAAGTGAAGGTGAAGGGAAAGGAAGACAGCATTCCAGGCAAAGGGAATTGCATGTGCCAAGGAGAGCAAGAATGTAATGCTTCAAGCAGTCTTTTTTTTTTTCTTCTCTTTTTTATTAACAACTTTATTTCATTTTCACAAAAATAAAAGAACAGAAAAAGGTAACCTTTAGAAATCATGGAAACTTTACTCCTAAAAAGTTCTTTTTCAGGCACTTTTATCTCCTCTAATTCCAGCTGTTAACTCATTTGTTCCTCTAGTGTTCAGAACTTAAAGAAGTCTTAAGTGGCAGGAGTGTAGAAAAGGAGAGTGGTAAGAGATGCATCTAGAAAAGTGGGCACACCTAGACCATGGGTGCTTGTAAGCCATTTTTAAGATTTGGGAGTCTATCCTAAGACAGCAGGAAGCCCACTGCATGTCTGATCCTGAGGGACAGGCATTTTAAAAGATCACTCTGGTTCCAGTGTAGAGAATGGACTAAAGGGAGAAAAGAGTAGATGCAAGCAGATCAGTCAGGAGCTGTCACAGTTGTCCAGTCTAGATATGATCTGAGCCTGAGCCATTGCTGGTAGCAATGGAGAATAGAAAGAAATGAACAGATATAAGAACTATTTGGGGGGGAGCAGATATATCTCAAGTGGTTGAGTGCCTGCTTCCCATGTGTGAGGTTCCAGGTTTGATTCCTGGTACTTCCTAAAAACAAACAACAAACAAATGAAAAAACCAGCTCTCATTGGGAGCAGATGTAGCTCAGTGGTTGAGCACCTGCTTCCCATGTACGAAGTCCTAAGTTCAGTCCCTGGTACCTCCTAAAATCAAAAACAAAAACAAAAAAAAAAACAGAGAAACCCTATTTGGGTAGTAGACTTGATAGGATTAGAATCAGGGTGATGGCCAGGTTCTTGGCTTAGGCAACCAGATAGATGAAAGAGTGTTTTCTGAGATTGGAAATGCCAATGGAGGGGTGAGTTTAAAGAAGAGAGAGTATTATATTTGAGGCATCTGAAAGGCAAAACAAGTAGAGCTTTTAAGCAGGCAATGGGATGGAGCCATTTGGGAGTCTAGGAGAATGGTCTGGGCTAGAGCAACAGACATGGTGATTCTCTGCTAATAGGTGGTAGTGGTAGCCATGGGATTGGGTGAAATCTCCTAGGAATACAGCTGAGCAAATGACCCAGGACAGAACCCTGGGATGCCAACATTTAAGAGGTAGAGGAGGAAGAGCTTGCAAAAGACCGAGAACAGCCAGCCAGGATGGAGGCCACCAGGAGCATGTGTCACAGAGGCCAAAGGAATTGAGAGTATAGAGCTTGGAGTGGCCAGCAGGCAAAGTGCTGCTGAGAAGTCTAGAAATACAAGGACACAAAATGCCTACAGGATCTAGTGGCTTGGAAGTCACAGGAGACTTCGGTGGGAGCCAACTTGATGGAGTGAAGGCAGAAGCCAGACTGGAGTGCACTAGAAAGTGGAGGAGAGGGACAGGGAAATGAGAGAGGTTGACTGTGAAGGGAGGAGAGAGGACCCATTGAGTTATAGAGGTCCCTGGGGTTATCAGACATTCTTTGTTTTTTATCTGTTTTGTTTTTAAAGTGGAGAAATGAAGTAATATTTTCAGTGTTCTTGGAATGGAAACTAGAGACAGAGAAGTTGAAGATGTAAGACAGGGAAGGAAGAGTTGAGGACTCCAGAGCCAGGTGGAGGCTTTGACCTTGGACAGGGTTGCAGGAGGGAAGGAAGAAAAGGGGTAGGTGTGGATGCAGGTGAGTGTGTAGATTTGGTGACTGAAAGTTGAAGTGTTTCCCACCTGATAATTATAATAAGGAAGCAAGGTCATCTGCCGAAGGGTTGGGAAGGGTAGGGAAGGTTGGAGGTTTGAGAAGGGTGTAAAGTTTGTGAAATTGTCATGGAGAGGAGAGGGTGCTAGGAGTTAACAAAGAGAAAATAGTTTTTAGATATAGTGGAAAGAGACTGGAATCTGGGCTCAGAAGACCAAGTCACCCCAGCCCTGTTCTTTACCATCTTTGTAACCCCAGGAGAGTCACGTAACCCTTTGAACTTAGTTTTCTCATTTTCAAAAAGTAGAATGATAAATGGTGCCTCAAAGGATTGTTATGATCAAATGAGAGAATGCAGGCAACATAGTGAGTTAGGAACGGTAAAGCACTTTACCGAAATTGATGATAAAAGCAAGACCAGTAATATTGTAGGACAAATGGTCCTAGAAATGACATTGTTAGACCCAAGGAATGGGTTGAGAGTTCCCTTCTTTCCCAGCTGCCGTTGAGCAATGACGAGAAGTCCCTCGGTGGTCGTGATGCAGTAGCAGCCACAGGGGCCCTGGTGACTAGAGCAGGGACTAAGGTGGGAATTTTTTTTTTTTTCCAGGAAAGTAGAAGCCTTTTTCCTTACTTCTCCTTAATTATAGAGTTTGTTCAGTGCTTTCAGAATTCTTTCACATCTTTGATTTTATTTTGCCCCCAGAGTTGAGAAATTTTGTTCTCATTTAATAGATAAATAGCTGAGAGACAAAGTAACTTGTTCAAGATCCTACCATAAGTTAAATAGCAAAGGCAGGACAAGAACATGGGCCTCATCATTTGGACTGGTGGTGTTTCCTTTGCAAATTCTGCTTGTACAAAGTCATGGAATGAAGCCAGCGTTCAAATCCTGTCTCCATGGTTTTCTGTTCTGTGGCCTTAGGCAAATTACTTAAGCACCCAGCCCTTCAATCTTCTTTCTCCTCTGTAACAAGGAAATGATATTTACCTTGTTGGCCTAAAATGAGTCTTAAATTAAGATAAGATAATATGGACAAAACGCCTAGTATGGTCTCTGGCAAAAAGCACAGTGAGAATCCCCTTTTGGGTTAAGACTGGCTTTCTAGATAGATAAATAGGTGACTGCCTGTGTCCTTCTGCCAAACCCCTTTCTCCTAGCATATGGCCATGGAGTATAAAATTCAACCACTAGAGGTTAGTTCCTTTGAGTCAATAGTTATATCTTAAAACAGTTACCAAGGATCAGAGTGTCCTGTGAGTCCGATTATCCGTGATTGACACTTGGTATGAATTAGCATAAGAAATGTGAATTGGAAGGGGATATCCTAACACAGGAGAGTTTATGTGCAGGAGGGGAGCAAGAGGAGTTGGGAGCCTTGGACCTGTTTGGAAAGCCCATCTGGAAGGGCCATCAGGAGGTCCTGGGTTTCTGAAGGAGTACAGGTAGGGAGTGCCAGTAGGGAAGATGGTGCAGGAAATGGTAAAGGGAGGCTTGGAAGACAAACATTGCTCACTTCTGTGAGCCCTGGTTTGGGAGTCAAGCCAGGAGGCCAGCAGGCTTTGTCCAGGCCTTTCCTTTCTTCACCTTCTCTGTCCACTGCAGGCCTGGGTTGCCAACTACGAGAGACCCCGAATGAACGCCAACTCCCTCCTGGCCAGCCCCACGGGTCTCAGCCCCTATCTGCGCTTTGGGTGCCTCTCCTGCCGCCTCTTCTACTACCGTTTGTGGGACCTGTATAGAAAGGTGAGGACATAGGCAGCACTCCCCACCCCTACTTACAGCCAGGTGGGCCAGGGCCTCCTGGGCCAGTTGATCACCCTGAAAAGGGCATTTCCCTCTCTCCCTGGGGGTGGGGGTGGGGGCTGGGATGTGGATCCTGGAGGTGCTTGAGTGTGTATACAGTCCAGAGAAGGTGGGGGAGAGTCCATATCCAAGAGGTGGCAGAGCTGAGCACAGACTGAATCACTGATCTAAATAAAGTCCAGGTTATCCTGTAGGGCAGGACAGCAGAAAAGCAAACCTTTTTGGGTGTGCCCCTTCAGGTGGCAGATCCTCTGGCAGCAGGTGGATGGGAGCAAGGTATGCAGGGCGGGAGGCAAGAAGGGTGAGTCTGGAGCCAGAATTTTGCTGAAGAGCACAGCTGCCCTCTATGGGACATTTAAAAGGGCAGTCCAGGAGCAGCCACTGCCTATCAGTGATGGAGGAAATAGCCCAGAGGGCTGCATGCAGGGCAATACAAGAGTCAGCCCTGTGTAATGTTGGACCCAGAAGGAGAGAGGACAACATATCCAACTGTCCAAATCCAACAGATCATCTTCATGTCTACATTTTAAAATGTTATTTTCCCACCCTTGCTAATCACAGAATTTTGTGGCATGGGGGGCTTTTCCAGTTTGGTGGGTGGGTAGTCTTGTGACTTTAGTAAAATCATTATTTGCTTGGAGGTCTGATCTCTTAATTCCCTCATGGCCCTTGATTCAGGCCGTTGCATATAAATTATTTAGCCCAAATTTTGACTGAGCATTTTTTTTTTTTTTTGACTTTAATAAAAGGTATTTATTTGGAATAAAAGATTACAGTTCCAAGGCCATAAAACGTCCAACTCAAGGCAACATAAGAGGTGCTTTCTCACCAAAGTCAGCTGCCATGTATTGAAGCAAGATGGCTGGCAATCTCTGCCTGGTCTCTGCCATTCCCTCCAGGCTCCTCTCTCTGACTCAGCTGCTCAGCTTTCTTCCTGATTTCAGCTGCAAGCTGGCATAGGGTTTGTCTCTTTCCAGGCCTCCTATATCAGTCTTGACTGTTTTCTCTCTTACCAAGTTCAGCTGTAAGCTCTCAGGCATATAGCAGGGGTGTACTCCTCTTGAGCTGCTCCATGGGCCCAGGCTCTTGGGGGATTCATGCTTAGGCAATCTTCTTTCACAGTGCAGAATCAAAAATATGCTGGCTTCTTTTTTTCCCTCTGTCTCTGTCCATGTGAGCCAATTTATATCAGACCCAGCAAGGGGGCAGAGATTTAACTTGAGTCATCCCTGACTGAGCATTTTCTATATGACTTTCTAGAAAGTAGAGCCAAGCAGGGAACCTTGAGGCCTAAAATCATGGCCTAGACTTTGATTCCTAATGCAGAGTCCTGCAGTGATATCCCTTCCATGGCCTGACTTGCCACAGCCAACTTATTAATCAGTCCCTGGGTCATTGGGAGAGAGGGCTTTATGTCTGCAGGCACACTGCACGCTTCTTCTAGGACATAGTACTTCCATATCCATGGGGTTTGGAGCCACCGAGTTTGTGGTGGCTCCAGTTCCTCTGGGAGAGGCCCGAATAATATGGTACTGAGAGTTGAATAAGTCTGCATCCACGTGCTGCCCCCACCCCTCAGGTGAAGCGGAACAGCACGCCACCCCTCTCCCTGTTTGGGCAACTCCTGTGGCGAGAGTTCTTCTACACGGCAGCCACCAACAACCCCAGGTTTGACCGCATGGAGGGGAACCCCATCTGCATCCAGATCCCCTGGGACCGCAACCCTGAGGCCCTGGCCAAGTGGGCCGAGGGCAAGACAGGCTTCCCTTGGATTGACGCCATCATGACCCAACTGAGGCAGGAGGGCTGGATCCACCACCTGGCCCGGCACGCTGTGGCCTGCTTCCTCACCCGCGGGGACCTCTGGGTCAGCTGGGAGAGCGGGGTCCGGGTGAGTGCTCTCTCAGCAGGGAGCTGGCCTGTGCCCTCTGGACAGGCCCAGCAAAGGCAGCCCCCTTTTGGGCCAGGGGCTGGGGTGGGATTCCTGGGTCCAGGAGATCCCCTCCAAATCCTCCTGGGCTTGCCCTCAGCAAAAGGACTTGGGCTTTCTTCTCCATGGGGGACTGTGGTTCCTTGGGAAGAACCATAGCATCAGGTCCCCAAGGAGACTGATTCTTCCACCCTCCCCACTTCTAGGTATTTGATGAGTTGCTCCTGGATGCAGACTTCAGTGTGAATGCAGGCAGCTGGATGTGGCTGTCCTGCAGTGCTTTTTTCCAACAGTTCTTCCACTGCTACTGCCCTGTGGGCTTTGGCCGCCGCACAGACCCCAGTGGAGACTACATCAGGTGAGGATGCAGCCCGGACTCTGGCTCCTTCTAGGATGGCATCCCTTTGGCCCTTTGAAGGAGGGCCCAGGTGTGCTGATTGGCTATCTTGTGTGTGTGTTTCAGACGATACCTGCCCAAACTGAAAGGGTTCCCCTCTCGCTACATCTATGAGCCCTGGAATGCCCCAGAGTCGATTCAGAAGGCAGCCAAGTGTATCGTTGGCGTGGACTACCCACGGCCCATCGTCAACCATGCAGAGACCAGCCGGCTCAACATTGAACGGATGAAGCAGATTTACCAGCAGCTCTCCCGCTACCGGGGACTCTGTAAGGAGCCGCTACCCCTCTCCCCATGCCCTAGTTCACTGAAGGCAAGGACAGTACCTGTGGGCTCAGACGGGGATAGATGGGGATTTCCAGATATTTGCAAAGGGAGACCTGAGTGCTGTCTTCCAGGATAGTAAGTTAATTTGACTTCCCAGGGCCCAGGACCTGCAGACGGGCTGGACAGGGCCTCCCTGAGTAGTTGTGGAGCAACGGGAAGAGTTGGAACCTCAGTGGCATGGTCCAGATCTCCCCACTTATTGTCTCCTGTCAGATTGCATTCTGGTTATTCCCCTGCCTCTCTTCCAGGTCTGCTGGCATCCGTCCCTTCCTGTGTGGAAGACCTCTGCAACCCTGTGGCAGAGCCCAGCTCCAGCCAGCCTGGGAACATGAGCAGTACAGGTGAGTGGCAGCTGGCCTCCCTGTGGCCATGCTCGTCCTGAGGGCACAGCAGAAGTACCACTGCTTCAGTGGGTCAGGGTGAGGAGAGAAGCCAGAACAAGTCCTTGTCCTGATGGAGCTTATTTTCCACCTAGGGGAGACAGATAGGAAAGGAACCGGGTAGGATCGGTTCAGATAGCAAGTGCTTTGGGGAAAATCAAATCAAGTGGCTTGATAGTGACTGAGGAGACGGGAGTTACCTGGGGTTACTTGAGATTGCACTAGTCACAGACATCTCTCTGAGCAGACACCCAGGTGCTAAACAAGAGGCAGCCCTTCCACCGTCTGGGGAAGAGCATTCCAGGCAAAGGGAATAGCAAGGAAAGGCCCAGAGACAGGCACTAGCTTAGCCCGTTCAAGGAAGTGAAGGGAAGCCAGTGTGGTGGAATGTCCTAAAGGAGAAGCTGGACTAGATGAGTATAGTGGAGTGCTCCAAGTCCACAAGGGGGCTTAGCATCCTATCATCAGTGCACTGAGGAGGCATTGAAGGGTGACCCAGCAGGGAGGGGGCATGAGCCGATTTGTGTTTTAAAGAGTTTACTCTGCCTGCTGTGTGGAGAGTGGACAGTGTGGGCCAGAGTGAGAACAGGGTAACTGGAAAGGTTACTGCAGTTGTCCAAGCAAGAGGTGGCAGCAGGGACCAGGGTGGTGCAGGAAAGAGAGAGAGTAGAGAGAGATGCTGCCGCCTTCTCCTCCTCCCAGCTTTGGAATGGAGATCAGTAACACGAGACTGGCAAGAATTCCAAGGAGTTTTCTTGTTTGCCCAGCCTCCATGGGTGAGGGCCCTGCTCATTCCTGCTCTG
Organism: Tolypeutes matacus; assembly: GCA_026826555.1. Taxonomy (NCBI): domain Eukaryota; kingdom Metazoa; phylum Chordata; class Mammalia; order Cingulata; family Chlamyphoridae; genus Tolypeutes; species Tolypeutes matacus. The sequence goes on along the minus strand of JAKSZT010007815.1, from coordinate 2,971,487 downwards.
GGAGCCATTCTCAGGGGCGCAGAGGGAATGCCTCACTTTCAGAGCCAGGACAGCAGACAGGCCACGTCAGTCTCTGGCCTGGAGCCCCTGGGATTTGGGGCTGTTGGCAGACCTGGTTGTACTTTCCTTGACATTTCCAGACAAGGTCACTGGTGAAAGGAAGGCTGAGGGGCAGGTCTGAGGAGCAACCTGCCGGCATTCCATCAGGGAGCAGGTTCCCTGTCCCCTAAGGAGCTGCCATGGCACCCGTTTAGGGTCATCTTGTCTGTATGCACAGTCTGTGTGACACTGTGTCATGCTTCCTTACAGGCCTGAGACCACTTCCCAGTGGCCCAGCATCCCCCAAACGCAAGCTGGAAGCAGCTGAGGAACCACCTGGTGAAGAACTCAGCAAACGGGCCAGGGTGGCAGAGTTGCCCACCCCAGAGTTGCCGAGCAAGGATGCCTGAGAGTGAGTGACAGCAGTTGAATGGTTTGTCAGATCTCAGCTGAAAAATTCTACCATTCTGGGGAACGGATGTGGCTCAAATGGTTGGGCGTCTGTCTCCCATATGGAGGGACCTGGGTTCAATCCCTGGGACCTCCTGGTAAAAAAAAAAAAAAAAAAAAAAAATTCTACCATTCTGATTTGTATACTTTCTCTCTCCCTCTCTTTCTATTATTTATTTATAAAAGAAACGTTAAAAGTAAAGAGCCCTTTTCTTTCTTTGCCAACTAAGGGGAAAATAATGGGGGGGGGACTCTTTGAAACTTATCAAATCCAACAAAAATAGAGCAGAGACTGGGATATGAGCTGTGGGAGACACGGCCCCATGGTCTCTTCCCAACAGGCTGTGTTCTGTAGGCAGGCCAGCAGAGGGCAACACTTGCCCTTCAGGAAAAGGGCCCTGCTGTCGCTTCTTCAGCCCAGCCCCATCTAGAGGGTTTTGCAAGTTCTGCACCACTAAGAACCAGTAAACCCAGTCTCCCCATCATCATCTTTGCCTTTTTTAAACATTCTTCCATTATTTTCTCGACTTGGGCTCTGCATGTCTCTGTCAGCTCTCATCTTTCTTGGAAGCCTTTTATATATCATGAAAACTGGTTATGCCTTTCTGTAGAAATGTAAATTACTGTACACTTTGAATCATCATCTCAAGCTGTTCCCTATGTGTCATATCTGTGTCATTAGATTAGAGGGTGATTTTTATCAATGGAACTGATTGATTCTCTTTTTCTTCCAAATCCTCTCACTTCAGGGCCAGCGCAAGGGCCATCTTTGTTGGGTGCCTTGTGTGCTCAGTAACTTTGGGAATGTTTGATGCTGGTGGCCTTTACTAGGCTCTTTGTCATGGACCTTGCTGATGGAGAGATTTGTGCGCTCTTGTTCTTAGAAGTACCAGCATCTACTGTCTTAGTTATCTCTTTGCTCTGTGATACTGAGCAAGTTTCATTCTCTATTACAAATCTGGAATTTGCCAGGCTGATACTCTGATTTTCAAGTGAGAAAACCAAAGAACAGAGAGGAAAATGCCTGGGTCAATGTTGCTCAGTAAACTAATGACACCAGTTTAACATGAAATTGTTGCCAGTAGGAGGAAAGGGTAGCATTGGACATATAAAATGTGATATGATGCCCAGCCACAAGGATTTAACAGTCTGGTTAAAAAAAGAAGACAAATAACATATTCGTAGACAAATAATACAGATTCTACAAATGTAGATGGACTGGAGTGATCAGGGAGTACATTTACAGTGGAGACCCTAGAGATGAATTGGATTTAGGTAGTGAGGAGGGCATTTCAAACAAGGAAAAGCGCTTAAATGCTACATGATTTTGTACAGATTAATTACTTGCCATGAGACTTGGTTCCTCATCTATAAATTAGGTTGTTGTTGCAAAGATAAATGATGAATATGTATGTGTCTATTAGGAATAAGTGGGACTATTAGTAAAAGAAAACCTGACTACCGTGGCTTAAGCAAATAGGGGTTTATTTTTATTCCGTAACAAGAAGCCCAGAGGCAGGTGTTGCTGGTTTGGGTTCGGTAACTCAACAATGTCAGAGCTAGTTTTTCTGAGATTTTCTTGACCTTTGACTTCATAGTCTCAAAGTGGATGTCATAGCTTCAGCCATCAATTCCTCATTAAATGTAAGAAAGAGAAGGAAGAACAGTCACAAACTCTTTATTATTCAGTAAACCTATACCAAATGCCCACAATTTCCAGACACTGTTCTAGGCATTGGAGATATGGCTGTGAACAAGACTGACAAAGTCCCTTCCCTTTTAGGTGAATCTTAGTGAGAGGAGATAGACAATAAGCAATATATATGTAAAGAGACCAAGTGCTATGAAGAAAAAAATAAAGATTGGGGGCATGGTTGAGGTTGCAAATTTAGAAGAGTTGTCAAGGGGGTCCTCTTTTCCCTTTTATCAATAAAATAAAAGCTTTCCCAGAACACCCATCCTCTAGCTTTTCACTTGGGTCTCATTATCCAGAACTGAGTCACAAAGCCATCCTCAAGATAGGAAGTGGGGATCAGGATTGTTGGGATTGGTTTAGACTAGTTTTCCAACTTTAGCAGGAATCAGAATCCCCTAGATGATTTGTTAAGCCACAGTTTACTGGCTCCACCCCGGGTTTCTGGTTTAATGGGCCTGGGGTAGGGCCTGGGAATTTGCATTTCTAACAGGAACTGCTAATGGTACTGGTCCAAGGACAACACTTTGAGAATCACTGACTTAGACCATTGGGAATCACTGACTTTGACCAATCAGGATCCATTGTCTCGGCCAAGCCCATGGTCCTGAAACAAAATTGAGGTTCTATTAGCTAGGACATATGGATACTGGTAGACAGCTAATGGTGTCTGCATAATATGCCTGGCTTATAATTAAAAATTTAGTGTATGGCAACTATGATTAATACAGAATTGTTATATTTACTATTTCAAAAGATTACAGTTGGGTCCCACTATGAAGGGTCTTAAATGTCAGACACGTGAGTCCCTTGGTGTATTCATTGGGAACTAAGGAGCATTTTGAAACAGGAAAATGATATAATCAAATGCACAGGTATTGGGCTGGAACCAGGAGAGGAAATGTGAGGGATTGCAGTAGCTAAGAGGCTGTAACAGCAGCTCTAAGCAAAGACATCATAAGGATGCAGAGATAAGTGCCTGTTTGTCCTATATTCCAGATTGTCCATCAGCCTACTGGGATCTTAAGGGTTGAATCTCTGTGGTTTACTATGCCCTTAACCCATGTTTATTTGGGTAGTTAGGCCAGTTTGCTGTTACAGTTGGAAGTGGAAGCTAGGATGTCAGAGGACTTGGGCAAGTAAAAACTAGGGAAGGACAGCGTGTTCTTTGGAAACCCTAAGAGCAAAGAGTACAGTTGTGTTTCACTGTGTGCTAGTGGTGGCATCTGGACCTAAAGATGTTTAGGATTGTCCACGTATGGCAAGGAGCTGTGTAAAAATGACAGCTTCTCACTGAACTGAGGTGGCTACGTCAAACCAAAGAAAGACTCGGACAAGTCCAGCTTGGGGAGTAATGAATATTTACTTAAAGGGGCTTACATGGGGTCCTCATCTTCAGCGGTAGGAGGAGAGACAGCATTTTCCAAGCTTGATTGTCTATGCTCACCGCAAAATGAGAGGTCTTTATGGGACATGTCATGCGGATGGGGAAGGCACGTGAGGAGTAGCAGGACTTGTAAGGAATGCAGCGTTACAAGATTTACTGATCAGTTGCCAGTTCACAGGAATGCTGCTGCAATTTGGGGAGGGGGAAAGAGCAGGAAGAGTTGGGGGGAGAAAATGCAAAGTCACATATGCTACAAGCATACCATCTGATCAAATTGGCATTTCTGGAAGATTAATCAGGCATTGGGTGGGACCTGGACATCTTGCCCTACCCATTGAGCACAGTAGAGAATGAAATTGGGGAAAGAAAATGAAAAGCCACATTTTAAAAGTCGTGGAATAAGCAAAATGTACCATGCAGCTGAAATCTGATTATCTTGCACATGCTTCCCAGGGCATTTTTGATTGTGGTGATGTTACTTCAGTCAGAGCCAGCACTCTGGGCTGAATAGACCATAAAGCTGTAGCTCTGTGGCCTGAGTTGATAGAATATTATGTTGTGGGGCAGGAGATCTGCCCTCCACCCCCAATCTTTTTTTTAGTTATGACACGTTGAGTAGGATATATAGCCTTCCTGAAATGCTTTAGGTTTAAAGTGTGAATAATTATTCTTTACCAGCCTGCAGGCTCCATTCTAGACATTCTTTTGAGGTCTCGTTTAGCTCTGAGCTCTGTAGTTTTATGATTCTCCAATTTCTAATGCCTCAGGCCTGTAGCAATCCACAGGGCAGATAGCCATTTACAATTTAAACTGATTTGGTGGAAAAACATGTCCTGACATCAGTAGGTTCCATGCTTACCTTAAATCCACACCAACTGTGTGTTCTGCATTTACTTTTGTTTTACAGTGTTCAGTAAACTGAAAAACAAGCCAGGCCCCCAAATGGCAATCATTTTAGCTGGTTCACCATAATCCCCAAAGCTGCTGTCTGCTCAGGATTCCATTATCCTCGAATTGTTTACAGAATTTTCTCATTGGTCCAGTTTTATTACCATTGGGGGAACAGCTCACATGTTCCATTTGCCTTCTGCTGGCACACACTGATCAGTGGAGAGGAGCCCCACTGAATATGAAGGTCATGGCCAGGTATTGCCTCTTCTCCCTCCTGCCTTCACTTCACCTGAGCTTTGCTAGCCATGGGGCTTCATTAAGTAAAACCTGATTTCTGGACTGTCCTCAGTGTCTTTTTGACATTTATTTAGTTGTGTGCTTCCTCATTACTTGAAATGAAGGATGTGAAAAGAGGCACTGGGCAATCTGTAAAATAGTACACAGTTGCTAGAGTGGAAGGCAGCATGGCATTTGGAAAAGAGCCTGGGCTATACTTCCACCAATGTCTGAATCCCAGTCTCAATTCCTAACCTGAAAATGAGGAAGTTGGGCATCAGTCTTCATCCCCCCGCACTCTCCTGGCACTCGAGAGGTAGTTGTTCCATGAGTGACGTCCCCTCCACATTTTTATGATTTGTATGGTACAAGAAGGGTTAGGTATGGTTAACCTAAGGAATTAGGCTGAGCTAAGAGCTTCAGCTTTGTGCCCCATCCAGCCCTAACATGGGAGCTGGCACCAAACCCTTTGCCTTGTTCAAATCTTGGGCACTGTGCCTTTTCCAATATGGTAGGGAGAGGAAGAACATCTTAGATCTGATCACAGTCTCCACACAGTTTCCTCTAAATCTTCAGCTGTTGTTCTACTCTCTTGCATGCACACATACACACTCTCCCCCCTGGGTTAGGATTGGGTAGGAAGGGGGAGGACTTAGATATGATGGATAGGATTGGGTGTGAGGGCAGAGGTGGCCAGAAGGCCAGCCCAGCTATTAGCTGGGAGCACAGTGGGAGGCTGTCATCAACTTATTATTTTTTCCAGTTGCTTTTGTGTTTCTTGTATTAGTGACAGGTCAAAAGAATTGGACAACTAAGAGATTGATTTTTCAGTGCATGTTTTATGGGTTGAATTTCCCCTTGGTACCTCTCCCCAGGCCAGTCTTCCCTTTCCTTTAGTGCTGCTGTCATCACTTTCCTGCAAGACCTCATTTGATTTCTCCAGCTCCCTTTTTTGCAGACTTAAGCCCTAGCTTGAGAACAAGAGCACATGCTCTACTTATCTGCTGATTAAGCAGTTTCAGTAACTAGTTAAACAGGCCTTTGACTAGCTTTTCAGACAAGGTTCCTCCAAACCTTGGTTTTCTTTTTTTGTTGTTGTTTGTTTGTTTGTTTTTATTTTTAGGAGATAATGGGAATTGATTGAACCTGGGACCTTGGACATGGGAAGCAGGCCCTCAAACCACTGAGCTACACCCTGCTCCCCTAAACCTTGGTTTTCTGTATTGATGAAACTATCAACCCACCATAGAGGGCTTTGGGTCACTGGGGCTCATCTGAGGCCAGGACATCACCACGTACCTTCGTGAGCCTGGCGCACAGTGAAATCATGCCTAAGTCAGCATAGGTGTGAATCTTTATTACGTCCACTTTCCTGCACTTCATCCCTCTTATCTTCTAATCTTTAGCATTGTTTCTTAAACCCTTTCTGGATTAACCACCCTTTTGTGAGTCTGATGGATGGAGTCTCTCCCCAGAAAATTGCACTTGTTCACACACATACAAAAGTGTGCACATGACTTCAGGGTCTTTATGAACTGCCCCTTACCCTTGGATCCCTCAAGCATCCAGGGACCCCACTTTAAGAGCTCTTGTTCTGTTCTAAGGATGCTTGAAGCACTCTTTATCTTCCCTGTACCCCTGAAGGTGGGGAAAAACACAGAAAATGGAGACACTAGGTAAGGAGGATCCATTGTGGAAGACTCTCCAATCTGGAATTTTCTGTTTCAGAAAATTCATCCTCTCTCTGGCTTAATGACAGGAACTGAAACAGACTTGTGTATGGAATATATACTCACAAAATGTTTCAATAAATATATACACACTTTAGTATCAAGTATATTTATTTGTGGTAAAAATATATATATATATATATGGCTATGTTATAGTACAAGCTTATGGGGGAAAATCATTGAAAATAATACACACTTTAAAGAACGAGGCCAGGATCTAGGCCAATGTTCGTTCTTTATTTTGCCCGGCTTCTACCTAAATTTTTGTCATGTGGATAAAATCTGCTTCAGCATGTGACCTGAAAAGAGTGGCATGTGATAGAAGACTGATTTTGAGTTCACATCTCCAGTGTCTTTGACTCGTAAGAGCATTTCTACTTGTCTAACAATATCTTAACTTCCTTAACTTCCGTGTATGTTGCTGGGATATTAGTCTTTATACCACCAGGATGAATTTCTTCTTTTCATGTCTTCTAAAGATCTTACTGGGCAATATTGTAATATAAAAAGAATGGGTTTTAGATTCAGACAGACCTGGGTTTCCTGTCTTGGCTCTATCACTTATGAATGCTGTAGTCTTGAGCAAGTTACTTATTTTCTGAGCTTCAGTTTCCTTTTCTGTAGAAATGGAGGCCGAATCTTCAGCATTAATGAAATTACAAGTGTCTAGTGCCTACCTACCCCATAGTAGGCTCCGTAAGCAGTTCTGCTGCTATTATCATCTGCCTCACCAATGTTTCAACTGTACAAACTCAGTGGAACACTGTGCATCCCTGTAGTCTCGCAAACACACTAAACCTGTTTAAAGGGCAACCCAGCATTATGGCGGGCTTGCCCTATCCTCTGTTACCAGGAATGAGGCCATTTCTTCTGGCTGCCCCAGATTCAGGGTGTTAAAAATCTCCAAAATGAGTCATCCTTGGTCTCCTCACCCCAATCTTGTAGCACTGTGCCAGGGTTCTCTCATCTATATGTGGAAATTTGCTCACCTGCTGATTCTAAACTCAGTTGCTGCCTTCATCTTCAAAATTACTGGTCCCAGCTGGCTTCTCTTCTGACAATTTTTTCCTGATTCTCTATCTCTGGCAACAGTACTCTGTCTAGATTCAGACACTGCTCTTGTCATATCTGAACAAGTGTCACCAGAGGCCTCGAGTGAGTCTCATGTAGCCCCCTTGGCTGCTGTCCTCAGGCCTGGAGCAGAGGAGGCCCAGGGGCCTGCAGGGAAAAGCTTCTCCTGCATAAGAGGGCCAGTGTTCAGTCAGCCCAGTGGCATCCCAGCAACAGCCATTCCCAGGTATTGTGGGCCTACAGTTCTCTCTTTAGGCAGTTCCCAGTTCCCAGTCTGTGTCCCCAGAGAAGCAGCCAGAGGAGCTTGTGTCCCTGGGCAACTGAGCAGCCTCCTGAATGCTCCTTTTTGTACTTGTTTTTCTCTTCCAGCTGCAGAGCTGCTGCTCCATGAGCAAAGCCGGGATGCCAGGGCAGCCACCATGGCAGCAGAGAGCAACCTGCAGACAAAGCTGGTCACCGACAGAGATAGCGAGAATGTGTGTGCATGTATGCGTGTGCGGAGGAAGGAGTGGTGTGTCTGTTTGCGTGTGCATGCATCTGTTTACACTTTTGTGATTCTGAACGCTGCCTGGGCTGGATACCTGTAGCACGCTAAACCTCAAGCACTATTTCCCGGCCTCCAGACACAAGGCTAGAAGTCATAGCAGTGACTTTCAGCTAAGACCTACCCCTGCCAGCCAACACCTTGTCTGAGTGGAGCACAGTGGAGGGCCCTTGTGGGTTTTCTGACATCTGCCTCCCTAGTCCTCCCTTCACACATTAGGCTGAGGAATAATAGGGCAAGATTTTTGGCTCATAAATATGGGCGTTTAGAGGCAGCCAGAAAGCCCTGCTGAGTTCCCGCCTTTTGACCTGGAGGCTGGGCTGGCTGGAGTGGACCAATGCCACCCAGGCTTAGCCACCTAGTCTGGCTTCTTACTTATTTTAAAACTCCCTGGGAAGCGGCTGTGGCTCAATCAGTAGGGCTCCCGTTTACCATATGGGAGGCCCCAGGTTCGGTTCCCAGGGCCTCCTGGTGAAGGCAAGCCCGCCCGGACGGCGTGGTTAGCTGACCCAGCGAGCACAAGCAGCAAGGGGGGGATAAATGAATAAATAAATAAAATCTTTAAAAAAAATTAAAAAAATAAAAATAAAATAAAACTCCCTGCTGCTGGATCCTCCAGACTCTTCCTCGGGCATCTGGGACTGACCACATAGCTGTAGACAGATGTTGGCTCTGAGCAGTTTCTTCCACCATGTGGAAGTACAGCCAGAATAGCTGACTGGTGTGGTGGGTGCATGGTACTAAGCACATTTGCCTTTTGGGGGCATAGAACCTCAGGTTAGGAATAGAATCCCAGCTCTCACTGTTCCCCAGAAGCTGAGAGCCAGCCTCAGAGCTTATCCAGGAGCTATGGAGGGACCAGGGTCAGAATTGGTCCCTCCACCAGGAAAAGGCCATGTTCCTGGTGGCTTCAAGCCCCCGGGCGCCTCTGGCCACTCTCCAAGCCACCACCTGCTGCCAGTGAGGAGAGCTCAACTCCAGCCAGGGAAGCCATTCCAGTCTGTTCAGTAGGCTTCCAGGGCCTTCCCTGGGCTAGTCAGCACACAGGCTGCCATGTCCAATGTACCAGTAGCTGGACTCTGAGGACCCAGGCAGATGGACTCGGGTGGGGACTGCCAGGGGCAGTTGGCAAAGGTCCATGTGGAGATCACACCCAGCACACTAACCCTGCCAGAAGCAGCAGGTGGGGGTTTGACCCAGAGAAGCCAAGCCCTGCATTCCAGGAGTGGCCTGTGCCTCCCACCTCTCCCCTCCCACTGTCAAAGGCCTATGTTGAGAAAGTCTTAATGAAAAGGACTGTGTGGTCAACTGGAGCAAGTCTTCCTTCTACCCTGTGGCCTGTACTTGAGCCACAAAGTGTGTGTGTGTGTGTGCGTGTGTGCGTGTGTGTATGTACATGTGCGTGTGTAGCTGAGAGGCCAAATCCTCTTTGGATTTTTGTCCTCACATGTAACATTAAGCTGGCCTCTAGGCCGTCTCCTCTCTACCTCCCCTGTGACCTTTCCTAGCCTCATAGCTGTTAACTCCTTTGGCCCCAGCCCTGTCCCTCACTGTCCTTTGTCTTTGGACCAGAACCCTGGGGCCAGACCCCTGTTCCCTACAGCTGTCAGGCACATTGACAGCCTTCTTCCTGAGATGTCCTCAGGTTTTCTCAGCCAGAGAGCTGCCTTTAGATTCCAACTGTTGTATGTACATCACCCTTACTAAAAATGCTCTGTAATTGAAGGGGGGGGGGGAGCAAGGCACATGTGATGTGTGCATTTGGAGCATGGGGTTGGGGGCTTCCCTGTTTCCTCAGCCCAAGCCTCAAAGAGGAAAGAGAATCACTGGCTATTGCTAGAAGGGCAGTAGAATGAGCCTGGAAGAGCTAGTCTGAGAAACTGAGAATGCCAGAGGGCTTAGGGCCAGAGTCAGTATTCATTTAGCAGCACTGCAACCATCAGGGTGATTTCCTTGTCCTGCCTATATATGATGATGGCTCTCTCCCCTAAGCTAAAAGTTGGCCAGACCACCTCCCCTTCTCCACCATCCCTGACATGCTGGCCCATCCCCAGGACAACCTTCCAGTGGAGTGGAGCAGTCCACTTCTGGAGCTGGGAGGGGAGGGGTGAGGAGAGGGTACATCCAGTGGTCTGGATTTCCATGATGGCTTCAAGCCTCCCTTCTAGCACAGGTGGCCCCAGTGACTCCAGCAGAGTGATACCCCAATCCTGATCTAAAGGCCAGCATGGGGAAGAGATGGTCGCAGGCAAAATGCACTTTATACAGAGATTTTTTTATCACTGGGAAGGTGTGTTTCTCCCACGGTTTGTTTGTGAATATTCACTTGTTTTATAAATGTCTGATCCTGTCTACGCAAAACCGTGCTGCTGTCAATCTTATGGGAGGTCTGGGGTCCGGGGAGGTAAGACAGCCTGAGTGAGACCTTAGGCCACCTTGGTTCTGCTAGAGCCAGGAACCTCTTACTCCTCCTGGGTGGGTGAGTGGGTGGGCGGGAGGCGGGTATCCCAGGGGAGCAACTGGAACAGAGCTTGGTGGCCAGAGCTGGGGGTCAGTTGGCCGGAAGGATGCAGAGCACTCCAAGCCCAGGATGAGGTTCCAGAGTGCTGTTCTGTGGGCCCCCAGCCTTCAGCCCACTTAAGCCTCCCAGGCTAGGAGATCCAGTAGCAGGGCCCCCTCCAGACCCTCAATCCATCCTTAACCTCAGTAGCATCCACTTGAGCCACAGCTGTGTGATGAGGAGGGGATGCAGGCCCTCTGGCTCTGGGCCTGGATGCTTGCTTTCTACCATGCCACCTGGCCAGGAAGTGGCCCCTCTCAGTGCAGTGTGCATGATCTTTCCTGCTGGGGGACTCTAACCTTGGACTTTTGGGACTGGGAGCTTTTGTAACCCACACCCCAACTGCCTGTGGGAAGGGGCTCAGGCAAGACCCAAGAATATCACGTTTGGCCCTGCACAGAGTGGGAAAGGGAAAGAAGGGAGGGACTCGACCCTGGGGCCTGCCTCATTCTTGGCTCTGCTTTTGAGCTCCTGCTGGTCCCCTTCCCTCTTTCTCTTCTGGTTTCTCTCTAATGTGGCTTTGACTTGGCCCCCTGGGCTAAGATTCCTTTGTTCTTCAGCAGAAGGTTCTGGGGAAGAGAGTTGTCCAAACACACAAACACAAACACACACACACACTCTACTGACCTTCCCATCCTCCCTAGCTGAGACCAACACACTCTGAGGAGCAATTAATAGCCATGACAGCAAAAGTACTTTCCTGGAAGAAAAATCCAGGCACCTTAGCAGTTGATGACTGCGAGGTCCTCAGGAAAAGTGCCTATGCCAAGATAGCAGGAAAGGTAAAGGGCTCCAGGGGCAAGGAAAAGCAAGGTATCCCAGACTTTATTGGGATGTCCTCAGGGCTAGAGGTGGGCCCCCAGCCTCCAACCAACTTAAACCTCCCAGGCTAGGAGATCCAGTGGCAGGGGCCCCTCCAGGCCCTCAATCCATCCTTAACCTCAGTAGCATTCACTTGAGTCGCAGCTGTGTGGTGAGGAGCGGATAGAGTGGGTACCTGCACCTCTTTTCTGGGAGCTACATTGAAGGAGAAGGGGCCAGCCTGAGAGCTGGCAGTCCAGATTTGCAGATAGGATTTTGCAAGCTGTGAAAAAGTTTGCCCTGCCCCTTCTTCAGAGAGGTAAAGGACAGCCTTTTGTGGTTCTCTTGACTGGCCAGAGAAGATAGTTTGGCCAGAGGCTGTGACCCACCAAAGTGGGAGCCCTGGCCTTGGCCAGCAGCCTGAGCGTCAAGCAGCTCATGCTCTGTGAAAGAACTCAACTGTGGAACACGGGATCCTAAAGGCTGAGATGCCCAGGCTCAGCACTCTTGAGAGGAGAGAGGAGCACACGGAACCACAGCCCAAACCTAGTGGGGGTGGAGGTGCTGAAGGGAAAAGAAACTCAACCAAAATAATCCCAAGAAGTCAATAGATGAAGTAGGAGGGAAGCCCCCAAGTCTTAGAGAATGAGAAGCCAGCTGTAAAGTGTCTGTGGGTGTAGAAGAGCAGTGCTCTAAAGGAAATGCAATTGAGGCAGAGAGAAGAGAAGGTGGGAAATTTCTGACACGAGGAAGGGGAAGCTGAGAGCCTAAGAGACCAAGAGGAAGGGTCAGTTCACCAGCAATTTGGGGCCAAGGCAGCCTTAGGCCAATCTAGAGGTGAGATCCTCTAGGAAGGGTCCTTGGAGTCAAAGGGGACAGGAAAGGGGGCCTGGCCCCCAGCACAGAAGGTGCAGTGTTAAGGCTGGGCTCCCAGTGACAACACATTCGTATTACATTTCAACATCACGACAACCGTGCGAGGGGCCATTATTGTCCCCATTTCAAAGATGAGAAAATCGAACCTTAGGATTGTTAAATCACTAATGCAACCCCGCCCCCAGCCCCCTCACTCCCGCCTATTCACTTGGGGAGACAGGCTGTGAATTCACGTCATCTGACTCGGAACCTTTCTGTTCGAGGTTCCCTCTCACGACACCCTTGCTCCCCTCTCCGCCTTCCTCCATGAACCTCCTTTCTCCCCTGCTATATTTGCCGCCTTTGTCTGCTACGGGGGCCAACCAGAGCCTTGGGGGTGCCTTGGGGCCCCGGGATCCCCATTAGTTACCCGATACCCGGGCGCTAGGCCCACCCCTCGGGGCAGAGTAGGCCGAACCCACAGGGACGACCGCGGGCCTTGCGGGGAGAGGGGGCAGCGTCGGGTTTAGAGCCGGGCTGGGCCGAGCCCGGGGGCCAAGAAGGCCGCGGCTTCAGCACCTCGGAGAGCGTCTCGGGGCGGGGCTCGGCGGGGGCCGGGGGCGGGGCCAGAGACCCGGCGGGGGCCGGGGGCGCGCAGTGGCGCTCTCGCCAGTCCCGCCCTGCCCTGCGCAGGTGCGCCCGCCGCGCCCGCCCCGCAGGAGCCCGGGCACTGCGCGGCCTTGTCGCCGCCGCCGCCGCCGCCTCCGCGCCGCGCTCCGCCCGGATGGCCAGGGCTGTGCCGGAGAATGGCGGAGCGAGAGAGCGGCGGCCTGGGCGGGGGGGCCGCGTCCCCGCCCGCCGCCTCCCCGTTCCTGGGTCTGCACATCGCGTCGCCTCCCAATTTCAGGTGAGAGTCCCCGCGCGCCCCGCCCGTCAGCCGAGACTGATGCGCCTTCCCCCCGCGCCGCACACACGGCCGACCCCGGGAGCGAGAGGGCGGCGTGGGCAGGGAGTCCCTTCCCTGGACAGAGCCTCCCCTCGGTCCCCCTCAGCCTCAAGTCCAGACTGAGAGCTGCTGCGTTTTCATGGTGCTGCTCCCTCCGCCATGCCGTCCTAGGGGAGGAGAGCCTGAGCTGGAATTGGAGGAGGGGGCTCCGAGGCGCTCCGCACCTACTTTGGGGCTGCGGCAGGGCCTGGGTCTGGGTTGTGAGCCCGGAGGAGGCAGGCTGGCTGGGGCTTTGCCTGCGCCCGGTCCGAAGGCTTCTGAATAGAGGCGTAAGTAGGCAGGGCTGTCCCGGGGGTCCCAGTTTCTTGGGGCAGCCGACCCCTTTGGTGTTGGAAAGAGGGAGTTGTGGGCCCCTCCCCCAGCCCTGTCTGGCCAGGTGGGCCTGACTCCCATAGCTGGCATGGCCAGGACCCTCTGTGCACTTGGGCAAGCACTGACCTGTCAGGTGTGTCTCTAAGGTGTAGAAAGCTCAGTATTAACTTGGGGGTCCTAGGCCTGGCTGAGGGACGGGGAGCCTAGTTTGGAAGTCCAGGAAAAGCCATTGAGGGGTACCTGCTGGGTTAAGTACCCAGGCCCTGACCTGAACTCCCCTTCCACCCCCCACCCCCAAACTGGTGTTGGGCAGCTAGGGGTGGATTTCAGAGAAGGGCAGGGTGGGTGTTGTGGGGACAGGGATGCCCCTCCCCTGTCATCCTGGCCCCTAGTTGGTAAGGAGGAAGAGGAGAGTGCAACTGCTCCGCAACCTAGGAGAAGGGGGCTTAGACAAACCTCATTGTGTCGCCATCTAATGAGCTGGCGCCTTCCCCTCTCCTGGGGCCCCCACCCCAGCCAGGCCCCAGCTGGGCTCTGGCGCCAGCCCCTCCTCTCACCAGGTGGTCGCTGGCTCCCTGGCCCTCAGGTGGGCAGGGACCCCTGAGGATCTCTAATGGCATCATCAGGCCCAAGAACCTCCCCTGGGGCCCAGCCTGAGCTGTGCTGGGAGGACCAGAGGGAGGGGAGCCAGATGGAGGAGGCTGAGCCCAAAGGCTGAGGGCTGGGCCTCTGTGGTGAGTGCCTTGGTCTGAGGCCCCACCTGCCGTGACTCACGCTGCTCCATGAAACGCTAGCAGCCTGAGTGGAGGGGCCGCAGCACTGCGAGAGCATTGGGCCCAAGCCAGAGGGGCCTGGGTTCAAATGTGAGCCCTTCCACTTTCTAACTGCAGGAGGCAGGCAGATGTTTGCCTCTCTGTTAAATGGGTTAATGCATATGAGTGGCTGCCTGGAAACGAGGTCATGTACAGCAAATCAACGCACAAGTGCCGTTCCTCCATGCTAGTGGCCATTTGTATAGCTCGTTACCACCCAGAGCATTTTCCCAGGGTTGGCTCATTTGACCCTCATAACCTGTGAGTGGGGATTGGTCTGCCCATTTTAAAGATGAGGAAGTTGAGTTTCAGGAAGGCAGAGTGGCTTGCCTCAGGACCCCAAAGAAATCAGAGGCCAAGGCTGGACTACAACCTGATCTGGGTCCACCACCAGGCCCTTACCCCTGGCTCAGTGTTCTCCATCCCCGCCCTGCCCCTGGCAGGCAGGTTATAGCAGAGGCTTTAGTGAGAGCAGCTGACGAGGCGAGCAGCAGCTAGTGTGTGGCCAGCTCCAGTCTAGAGGGGGCAAGGGTGGTGGTACACAAAAAGGTCAAAGCGTGGGCCTACCAGGACATCGCGGCCTGGCTGGGGAGACAAGGCCGGTTTGTGGGAATAAGAAGAGTCTGTGTCTCAGGCCTCACAGGGCCTGCCCTGCCTCCTCCAGCAGCCCCCGCTGCCCTTTCCTTTGTCCCAGCACTTGGCCCAGCTTGGTTTTACCCTGGACCAATAGTGCTGTCCCATGCTCTTTGGTGGGGTAATGGATCCAGCTGGCCTGGGTTTGAATCCCAGCTCGGCCTTCTGAGTTGGGTGCTTATCCCCCCTGAGCTTCTGTTTCTTCTCCAAGACCCTGACTTTGACCCCTGCTCAGAGCAGTCCTAAGACACAGATGAGACGACACATGTTGAGTGTCTCCAGGGCTGTGCAGAGCTGTGTGCACACGGGACTGTTTTCATTATTGTGCATGTGTTTCTGGGCCCCCAGCTCTGCTGTCAGCTTCCAGAAGGCATGAGGGGTCAATAGTTAAACTTTCATATCCCCTATGCCCCGCACAGGATAGGTGCTCAGTACTTATTTATTGGTTTATTGCTTAACTAAGGATAAAATCCAGTGCAGGAGATCAGAGAATAACAGTGGTAAGTGCCAGACTGTCAGGAGGTACTCACTTAGCCCAGGCTCATCTCTAAGCGCTTTCTGTGTGCTGGAGCAGTTACTCCTCACAATCACCATACAGAGAGTAGTAGTAGTATCCCATTTGGCAGATGAAGAAACCAAGGCATAGTGGAATTAGGTAAGTGGCACCAAAAGCTGGTATTTGAACCCAGGCAGTCTGATTTCAGAATCACCCTGAAAAGAGAGAACTGTGGGTTTGGGATAGGGAAGGACACTTTGTGAAGGGGTAAGCATGATGGGGTCTGAAGGAGGGGCAGCACTTGTGAGTTAGTAGTTATTGTAAATAGCTATGTGTGGAGTTTTGTTTTTTTCTGATTATAGATATGCTCCAGTGGGTTACTGGTAGTTACCTCTGGGTATGGTATCAATACCCAGAATGAGGGATTTTCACTTCTTATTTTACATAAGTCTGTATTATTTGACTTCATGTTTTTACAGTGAACATTGGTTACTTCTGTAACTTACAAATAAATTTTAAAAATGTAAAATTTAAGTGATACATGTTCATTATAAAAAATCTCTAGAAAAGAGAATTTAGGAATGAACATAATGAGTGGATTGGAGTTGGATAGGTGGGATTAAGAGGGGGGACAGTCCACCTGGGGCAGGGCAAGTGTGGTCCTGGGAAGCCAGGGGAGCAGCCTGCTTGAGTGTGTGGAAGGGGGCCATAGTCAAGAGAGACCTTAGAAATTAGCTCCAAATCAATCCCCTGTCCTTTTACTTAGGTGGACATCAGAGAGGGTGAGTGGATTTCCCAGGAGCACACAGCAAGTTAGTGGCAGAGCTGGGACAGAGCCCAGGCCCATGATTCCCTGGATGGTGTTCTTTTCACCCTACCACCCTGCCTCAGGAATGAGAGCTGAGGCTACGGAGAGGTTCAGGGACCTACCTCCTCGTTTATCTGATCATGAGGTTATCCATTCTTAGTCATTCCTTTGTTTATTCAACAACTATTTACAATCTGCCAGGACCACTGGGGAGACACTCCAGAGGCACAGACATGGGCCTGGTCATCACGCAAGTGAAGGCAAAGGGAGACAGACAGACAAGGCCTTACCAGACAGGTTGATGACCCAAGTTCAAGGGGCTGTGGGAACCCAGGCTCAGCAGGTCAGGGAAGTTCACCAGAGGAAGGGCCATCTCATCTCAGGCCTGGGGGGTGGGTATCATCCAAGAAGAGGAGGGACAATGAGGGAGAGGCAGCGTGTGCAACTGGCTAGAGACAAGAGAGCGGGCAGGCTGTGTTTGACATCCAGTTGGGTGCATGGTGGACCTGGAGACCATGTTAGGACACTGGTCTTTTCATGAGGAGCAGTGGGAGCCTGTGGGGGTTTAGGTAGGGGATGACAGCAGCAGACTGATAGTCTAGGAAGATCACTGTGGCCCCTGGGTAGGGAATGGATGGGGAGGCAAGGAGACCAGCTGGGACACTGGCCATCCTCCTGGTGGGAAGGAGGAGAAGATGTGGGGAAGATTGAGGAGGTGTATTAGGCAGATTGGTGAGAGTGTGGTATAAGGGGTAGAGGCAGGGGTCCAGAATCCTGGGGCTCCTGGAGGTGTGGAGGTGCCCTATGGGAGATGAGAGATTGGGGTGGAGGGTAGGGTGGTGAAGTTCTTGGAGAGCTTCCGAATTTGAGGTTGGTGATCATTGGGGTGACCCAGTGGAGGATTCAAGCAGGCTTTGGGCTTGGAGCTCAGGGGAAGGGATTGGGCTGAGGCCAAAGGCCCTGGGAGTCTCAGCAGATAGAGAGAGGGCCATTGAACGTCTCCACCCAGGGAGACTGCAGAGTGAGGGCGGGGATGGCCAGACCCAGGCTGAAGGATGCCAGGACACTCAGAGAAGGAGCAGTCAGAGAGTGGGGAGTAAACCCAGGGAGACTAGGGGCCCCAGAAGCCAAGGAGTGGCTTACAGTTAAAGGGAGAGATCACAAGCAGGCCGGGGAAGGAGGAGATGAATGCCAGGCCAAGTGAAAGACCCTCCTCTGGGAGCCCCGGCCCTGTTCAGCCAGCCAGGCTCGGGTGGGAGGACGGAGCGGTTGGAAAAGCCACCTCCAGCCCCAAGCCCCAGACAGCTCAGCAGACCCTGGCCCTGCTCCTGATGAGCCTCAGGTGTTGGGTGGACAGGGATAACCACTTGCTTCATACAGGCTGGACTTCGCCAAGGCAGGATTTCAATTCCAGCTCTCTGCTGTTGGAGCCGTAAAGTTGGTTTCTGGATTCCTGAAATGGGCCACAATCCAGTTATAGCTGGGGGCCCAATGGGTCCCACCACCATTCCCACTTAGGAATCCTTACCCATTGCAGGATGCCACCTGTGTTCCTTGGCCCTACTCCCGTCCTTATTCAAAAGATCCATGGGAGCATCTACCACGTCCGCCTTGCTCTAAGCGCTGGCTTAGACCCACGGCTTCCCCTCTCAGGGCACGTCCAGCGCCTCCGTCAGCCAGTCCTGCCTTTACTAGCCATTCATGTAGCTCCTTCTGGGGGGCAGGCTCTTGGGCATGTGGAGTCGGTGCCAAGGCAAATACAATGGTCCCTGATCTCAGGAAAATTACAGCGCCAAGAAGGTGGCAACACCCAGAACTGGGGCTGGAAGCAGTGTGTCTGGCTGGGGTGGGTGACCCAGGACAGAAAGTTTGTCAAGGAGAGCAAAGGAGCAAAGAGCTCCCCAGATGCTGTCACATCTTCTAGCCCTGTGTCCGTGTTAGGGTTTCTTTTCCTGGGTGTGAGCCATCATGGTGAGCTCAGAGGGGCACACATTCTGCGTTTTCCCTCATTTTATTAGTTGCCGTTTTCCACATCAACACCCAGACTTTATAATGCTCGTTCCACAAGGCTGTATAGTGTTCCGTCCACGGGATGGCCCCAGCTTGTCACCCCACCCCCGGGATTGGGCAATTTGGTTGTTTTCCATTGTTTACTGTTACTGCGAATAAACATCCTGTGTACAAAAGTTTTCCCACATGTGAGATTGTTTCCAAAAAGTAGATTCACTGGATCCCAGGTTCTTTTTTGTGTGCGTTCACAGAAAAGTCAGGCAGAAAATGTAGAGTTCCCATGTGCTACCCCCCCCAACACACACAGAGTTTTCCCTGTTATTAACACTTTGTGTCACTGTGGGACCTGGGTTACGATTGATGAAACAGTATTATCATTACACTGTTAACTGTGGCCCATAGCTCACATCCGGGCTCTCTGTTTGTGGTGTACAGTTCCATGAGTTTTTAAAACATTTTCACTCTAGTAACATATATACAGCCTAAAATTTCCCCCTTTTAACCACTGGATCCCAGACTTCTTGCTCTGTATCGGCACCAAAGTTGTGTAAGCAGACTAAGCACCTCTTAACTCCAAGGAGGGTTGTCCCTTGGGACTGTTTCTTGGGTTGGATTCAGAGTTCCCTGGAGTGTGGACAAGGTAGGGAAGGGAATTCCAGACCAGAGGACCAAACCCCGCCCAACCCCAGTGTCCACCCAGAACTGGGGGGTGGGGATGGAGAGGGGGTACCAAGGATGAGGCTGGGCTTTGCTGGCCCCCCACCCGCCATTTCACCCAGTGTCATCTTCCCAGGAGGCCCAGCCATCCTACCCTAGACTCCCTGCTGTAGGTGGGGACATAGGAAGTTGAACTGAAGGAGGACTGATTTAGAGATTCATTTAATGACATGTATTAAGACCTATTTGGCACCACCCAAAGAGCCGCTGATCAGGAGAGCCCTGCTTCCTGCCCTGATGGATTCCCTGCTTGGTGGGGAGACCACCACTGTCAGGTCATCCAAAGGTAGCTTTACAGTGATGTGGGGACTGCCCACAAGAGGGAGGTCAGAGGCCTCCCAAGGAGGTGATACAGCTGCTGAGGAAGCTGGCCAGGCAGGAGGCCAGAGAGAGTGGAGGGTAGGGGATGATGCAGTCTGGAGCAGAAGGAAAGGGACCTGCAGGCCACAGGTGGGAATTTTGGCCCCTTTCCCTAAGGGCCAGGGGAAGCCCTGGAAAGGCTCTGAGCTGGGGAAGAGTGACAAGATCAGATTTGCATTTCAAGTGTTGGTTCCTGCTTCCGGGTGGAGAGTGGCCTGCAGGGGAACCAGTTAGAGCTGAGCAGCCCACATGGGAATGCTTTGGGAGCCCAGCTCTGGGGGTCACAGAGACAGGCTGGTTCCTGGACCACAGATGCTTTCTGTCACCAGGGGCCCAAGTGGCACCAAGGGTGGGACCCAAGGCCACTCAGCTGGCATCCTCACCTCACTGTACACAGCCAGGGACAGGAAGGCTTCAGAATGGCCTCTGGACAGCCAGATGCCTGGCTCAGGTTTGGTCTTGCTCAGCTAAAGCCCCAGCACCTCACCACTTAACCCTTACTTTGCAAACACATCTAACTCAGCCTGCCACTGAGCTGAAGCAATGGCTGAGAGCTGGGGCTGCTGTGGTGGGAACAAGGACCCTCAGGCAGTGTGATAGCGGTGGGGCAAAGAAAAGGCCATGAAGTAGACATCAGAATGCCGGCGCTTGTTTAGGGCCTTTTAGGGTGAGGGGCAGAGAGGATGGCTCTCAGAA
Source organism: Tolypeutes matacus (assembly GCA_026826555.1). Lineage (NCBI taxonomy): Eukaryota > Metazoa > Chordata > Mammalia > Cingulata > Chlamyphoridae > Tolypeutes > Tolypeutes matacus. Next base: position 2,951,340 of record JAKSZT010007815.1, on the reverse strand, counting down.
AGCGGGGGAGCCTGCTTGGCCAGAGGAAAGGATGGGGCGCTCGGAGCAGGAGGAGATGTTAACACAGGAAGAGGGGCCCTGGGATATACACACCAACCCCACAGGTCAGAGAGGTCTAAGACACCAAACTCATGACACACAGTCGCCAAATGTTAATTTGGAAGAGACCCCAGGGACCCTCTAGCTCCAAACAGGCAAGCAGGTTCTGAGCAATTGGCAGTGACTGCTTTGGAAGGGAAGCTGCTGGAAGTCTCCAGACCGAGAGGCCAGGAGGCCAGATTGCAGGGGATTGTGATAGAGCCGGGGGTGGCCTCCTGGTGCTCAGTGCTCAAGTCTCCATGAGCAAAGTGGAGTCAGGGGGACCCTCCCTCCTCCCCTCCCTCCTCCCCTCCCCCCCTATTTCCCCACAGTTGCTTTCCATAGGCCTGGAAGGATCAACAGTCTGTTTAGCTCTCCCTCCATGTAGGGGCTTGGGTCTCCCAGGGCTTTGGCCCGGAAACCAAGAACACCTGGAGGAGAGGGAGAGAAGAGCAGGGTCTGGGGGGAAGGGTGGCTTGCAGAGGGGCTTGATCCATGGCATGACCTTCTCACAGCACCCTGCACTTCACAAACTATTCACTCCATCAGTCCTCACCAGCACCCGTGTGGCGGGTGAGCAGGGATGGTGGCCTCATTTTATAAGTGGGAAATCAAGGCCTAAGGGACCTTATGCCTGAACCTTAGTGTACCTCATCTGTAAAATGGGCAAAATAAAACCCTCTCCCAGGGTTGTGGTGAGGATAATAGGAGACACATGGCATGAGGTTGGAGGCCAGGCAGGGCAGCTGCTCAGGAGATGGAGCCGTCGCTCCTTGTAAGTGAAGGAGCGGGATTGGATCTCAGGCCTCCTGCCTCCAAGCCTGATATGGGACCACACTACCTCTCTGCCTTGCTTGTGAGAAGCACCTGAGAAATACTATAAGGTCCACACCCCAAGTCGCCCAGTGGAGGCAGCCAGCGCTCAGCATAGGTGCACTGACCCCGAGCCCAGTGCTCTCACCACTGTCCAGGGAACCCCATTCCCTCCTCTGCAGAGGGTGATGTACCTATTCCTGCCCCACCCACACCTGCCGTCCGAGGAAGTGGGAATATTGGGCTGTGCTGAGGCCGAGGCGGACCCTGTGGGCCCTGCCCCTGACACTTGCGCTTGAGAGGAGAGGGTGGAGGTTAAGGATGTCCTTTGGCAAACATCTAGCAGACACATACTGGATACCTACCACGGGCAGGTTGGCCTTGCCAGCTCTGCCCTCCAGGAGCATACAGTCCAGACTGGAGATGGGACTGAAGGAGGAGACATGCGTTGAGCACCTGCTGGGTACAGGGTGGGGGTGTCTGGGATGTGAGCTCCATCCACCTTTGGAGCAGCTGGGGTGGGATGGAGAGTCTCTGATAGAGACCTCACTCTCTCTGCTCCCCCACACTGCCTTACATCCAGGCAGATGGTGACACACACACGAGAGGTGATGATGGAGCCAGTGAATGTTGCCAGGAGGGCTGTAAGGGCTTGGAGAAGGTGAGCCCTGGGCAATGGCACTGGGGAACCAGGAGGGCTTCCTGGAGGAGTGGGCCTGAACTGAGCATTCTTCCAGCATAGGTAAAGAGCCTACCACGTGCTCCATGCCAGGCACTGGATTAGGTGATGGGAGGCAGGTGCATGAGCAAGGCACCCACCCTGAAAGGGACTGACCATAGTATGCAGGTGATTACATATGGTGCTGGAGACCTTGATTGTCGGGCAAGGGAGGCTGCCGCTAGCAGGGGGCCTTGAAGCATTCTGGGTGGGGGTGGTGTTTTGGGCAGCATAGCCTGAGGGTGGCAAGTGGGGTGGAGTGGCTCAGGCACCAGGCACGGGGAGACTGGGGCAGTCAAGCCAGTGGGGAGGCTCCTGCCACAGTGGTCTGGAAGGGCAGAGGTGCAAAGGACCAGGGCTCAGCTGTAAGGGAGAAGAGATGTAGGGTGGCTTGATGCCAGGTTGGCTATGGGGGCAAGAGAAGGGTGGCACAGATTTGCTCAGGGGTCACCGGCAGAATGAAGGGTGTCTGAGGCTCCTTGATGCTGGCTGAGCCCCAGGGGCTCCTCCCCACGGCACTAGCCTTCTCAGTGCTCGTCCTGGTACTTAGTGCCAGCACTGGGTTCTCCAGGACCACAGGTGCCCCCCTGCCCTAAACAGACCCAGGGCTGCCCTGGCTTTTGGCCCTGGCCCTCTTCCTCAGCCTACCACCCACATCAACACCAGCTGGCCCAGCCACACCCTCTCCATGGCTCTGGCTCCAGATGGTAAGAGGCCTTACAGAGCACCTTATGCCTGCAGCCTCTTTCCTTGGTCAGAATCCCTCAGGCACTTCCCTCCAGGGGCCTTCCTGCTTCTGCTTTCCCTCTGCAGTGACAGGAAGCTCACTACCACCCCAGGCAGCCCTCCCACCCCTGCACTGAGGCGTCCAAATACTGGTCTGCCCTTAGCCCTGGCTGTGGAGCCTTCTGCACCCCCAAATAGGCCCTTCCTGGGTCCTAAAGGATTGAGCCCTGGGGAGAGAGAAGAGTTCTGTCCTGCACCCAGGTGGGCAGTGGAGGCAGCCCAGCCCCAGCCCAGTCTGCACCATAGGGACAGGACGGGGCTCACAGAAGCCTCCCTAATGGGTGAGGGGGCTGAGCTGGTGGCAGTGAGGAAGGGGCACCCATTCTTGGGGAGTTTCTCGCCACCCAGGCACACACAGTGTGGCGCTGGCCCTTTAAAACAGATCAGGGGCTGGCTTTTAGGGGAAAACATCCCGGATTGCTGCCATCTGCTTAAAGCCTGGACCGGGGAGGGGGGCACCCCAGCCCCCGACAGGGGCATTGGAAGGGCAGGTGGAGCCGGTGGCATTGATTGCAGTAACCTGATCCTGCGGGGGAGGCAGCCACGACAGCAGCAGTGCAACGGGGCCAGGCCGGGGGAGGGAGCTGCCGGCAGCTGAGGACTGGGCCCAGGAAGTGCTGGGGCTGGGGCCCGGGTCGGCAGCCTCCTCTCCCAGCCCATCTATTTTTAATGAGCTCCCCAGGCTTCTGCAGCCGGCAGGACACAGAAAGGCAGGCCCAGCGGTGGAGGCCGGAGGCCCCAGCCCTGCCCTGAGCCCTGGCACCCCCTACCCTTCTGGGCATGAGAGGGTGGCCCTTGGGCCCCGCAGCCCCCTGGCCGGGCAGGGCTTTCCATGCAGCTGGTGCTGAAGATGGATTCAAGCCCAGACAATGACAGCTGGTTGGAGGATCAGTGGGAGCGCTGGTAGGGGGTGTGGGTGTGGCAGGGGAGGCAGGTTGGCGGAGGGAATGGGGCCCTCCAGCCAGCTCCAGAGCCATGTTTGGTCTGATGGCGGCGAGAAGCAGTGGGGGTGAGCCTCCTGGGCCACCCCTTTTCCTGGGTGACCTTGGACTAGTGGGCCTCCCTTTACTCTATGCCTCAATCTATTGGTCTTATTTTAGAAAAGGTTCAGTCTCCTGACGTCCCAAATGTCCCACCCACACAAATCAAGTGGAGGACCAGGGGTGACCTGGGACAGGTGTCAGGCAAGCACCGCAGTGGCTGGCACAGCCCTGCATTCTGGGGTGAGGGCACGGGGATGGCCTGGGAAAGGTGGTTCCAGTGGAGTCGGGTGGGTACTGTGCTGAAGTGCTCTGATCTGTCTCCTGAGCTCACTGTCGACACCTCCTGCCCAGCCCCAACCCAGGGCCTTCCCAGATCCCATCTGTGCGGCCTCTTGTTCAGGGTCCATAATACTGGGCAAGGAGATGTTGTGGCTGAAGAGATGAGACCCGAGAACACAGAATGAAGGCCCAGCCTCTAATGGGACACACCAGATTTCCCTTCATTTACTGCCAGGGCACAAGTGTTGTGGCTTTTCCTGGGCTGGCAGGTCCTTTTGGGCTGCTTGGTCTGGTGCACTTCTCTGAGGCTACGGAGGGGCCTTGGCCCTCTTCCCACTGCCAGCACTGTGGGTCTTATTGCTGCAGGGATTGCACAGGGAGCCCCGTTCCTCCTGGCATCCCTCGGAGGCCCTTCTCAACTCTCTCCACTCCCTTGGGGGGAGCTGAGGCCCCCAACCGCTGGGCTTTCCAGGCACTGCCTCCTGGTTGGCACCGTGATGGACACCTCCCAGGCGGGAGGAGCTGGAGTAACCCGGAACCTCCCCTACCACCACCACCCTCTTGGCATGAGCCCCAAGCTCATTCCCAGCCTGTTAGCTGCCCCCTTCATTGGCACAAGCAGACACCAAGGGGCTGCCCCTTGGGTGAAGTAATGGGGAGACGTCAGTAGACTTAGCAGTCCCCCTGGGGTGTAACTTTGGCTTTCTGTCCCCACCAGGCTCACCCACGACATCAGCCTGGAGGAGTTTGAGGATGAAGACCTCTCAGAGATCACTGATGAGTGTGGCATCAGCCTGCAGTGCAAAGACACCCTGTCCTTACGGGTAAGGGTGGCCTCCCTGGAGCTTCTGGGTGGGGTGATAGGATGGGTGGGGACGAGAGTGAGGGCCTCCCTGTATCTACAAGAGGGCTTTCAAGGTCTGCACAGGGTCTCCTCATTAAATAAATCCACACGCAGGAAATATCCAGTCCACCGCTTGGCACATCTCGGGTGCTTGGGTGCTCATCAGAGTTTTGTGTGTGTTTTTGCCAAGGGCTAAGGCACAAACAAAAAGGGCCAGAGTTAAGGGAAGGCTCAGGACTACCCTAAATCCTTTGGTGAGAGGCCCTGGCAGAGGGCCTGAGGCAGAGCAGGGTGGAGTCAGGTGGAATCTGCAGTGCTTTGGGGCAGGAAAGAAGAGCCAAGGCCCTCTTGGAATAACTCCCGCAGCTGCTGGCTGCCACTGCACCAGCACGGCCTCCAGACCCTCTGTGGCCTCCCAGCCCTCAAGGCCCCCGCTGGCGAGTTAACCCAGCATCATTACTGCTTTGGGTCCCCTGGCTTTGTCATAGGGCAGATGGCCCTCTCCTGTCAGGAGCTCCTTCAGCAGCTGCGGAGTCTGGGTCAGATGGGGATCTCCCTTGTGTCTTTCAGGAACAGGAAAAAGGGGTCAGTTAGCCAGGAAATGGGAGGCAAAGCTCAGGCTAGGCCTTAGAGCCCAGAGCTTCTCTTTGTGGCTGAGCAGGGTGGGGAAGCGAGAGTAGACAAGGTGTTAGGGAGTGTGGTTAGCAAAGGCAGAGCTGCAATGTGAGGTGGGGGTGGGGAGCTGTCTCTGTATGGCCCTCCTGCTACCTCCAGTGATTCTGTAAGATTGGCCAGGCAGGGGGAAATGGGGTGAGGCTAACTGCCCAGTAGTACCTCCTACTCCAACCCTTTACTCCCGGTCAGGCCAGGAGGGGATGGAGGCAGAGGCCACTTATTCTGGACTTGGGGAATAGCCCCAAGCTTCTCTAAGGTCAACACCTGCTGGGGACCTCCACACTGCCTGCTCCCCCAACATGCACTGGCAGAGTCTGGGAGAGGGTGCCTTGGGGCACTATTAGCTGGGGGTGTAATCTTTCCCTGTGGGGCCTTAGGCACGCCCCAGGGGCTTTCACACTCACTTTGCAGTGAGCCCTCACCTCTTTGGGAAGCAGTCCTATTGCCCCCAGTTAACTGGTGAGGAAATGGAAGGCTCAGGGGAGCCATCCGAGGTGCCAGGGAGTTAGTGGTGGACCTGGAACTAGAAAAAGGCATGGTTTAGCTGAGGGAAAACCTCAAAGTCGGAAGGGCCTTGGCCACTGGCTGAGGAGAGGAGCCAGGGGAGGGTGCGGGTGCCACGGCCTCGGTTCCAGGTGCCCCCCAATCGCCCCTCCCCCTCAACAGCCCTCTCAGGTCTTCGCTGTGCGCACTGCGGCCCTCCCGCAACCCCTCGCCTGGCTGAGACTCAGTTTTCCTCACAGCCCCCCTTAAATATTAACCCCCCTCCCTTTGGGCCCCATCTCCTGCGGGGCCCAAACCCCTTGGCGACCCCCGCGTCCCCATGGCAACAGCGGTGACCTCACTCTGGGCTCGGCTTATAACCCGGGTGAGGTCAGCGGCCGTTGTCAAGGGAACAGGAGGGCGGAAGGAAGCAGGAAGGGGGGAAGCGCGGGGAGGGGAGAGCTGTGGACTGTCGAAGCCCCCGCCCCAAGTGGGGCAGGAGAGGGGAGGCGGGCGGGCGCGGCCCCCTCGCGCGGGCGCCCTGTTCCCGCTCACCCCCGCTTCGCGGCCGCCGAATGGACTCTCCCGGGCGGCGCCGGCGGGGGGCGGGGCACGGCGGGCG
>JAKSZT010007815.1:2725116-2940059 GCA_026826555.1 Tolypeutes matacus | reverse complement strand
TGTGAGCCGATGCTGCGCGCCCCAGCAGGTCGGGCCGGCCCTGGGGTGGGGTGCGAGGAGGGGCTGCGGGAAGGGCGCGGGTGGGACCTGTCCCGAGGGACAGGGGCTGAGTCCAGCCGGCTGGGTCTGGAGGCCTGAGGAGGATGGAAGGAGTGATGGGGTCAGGAGCGACCTAAGGGAACAGGGTTGGAGGGGTTGGAGGGCTTTGGAGCTTTGGGCCTCAGCCTGTGAGAGGGCTTCCCCGCTCAGGGAGAAGTGGTCAGGGTAGGGGAAGGTCACGGGAAACGGTGGAGCGTTGGGATGGGGAGTTCAGGGGCAGCAGCCAGTTGAAAATGTGGGCAGTTGCAATATCCAGAAGGCAGGAAAGAGAAATGGGAGATTGAGCTGCTTGGCTGAGTCCGGGGCGTGGGGCCCCTTGTGGGGGTGGCTGCATGCCAAGGAAGGCTGAATAAAGTCTGGGAGAGCTGGCTGTGGCCCTTTGTCTTCCAGACCCTGTCAGGAGAGGTAGAGAGAGGGAGCTCCAGGGAGGTGGGGCTGCTGGTGGATGGTGCAGGGGCTGCAGGGAAAGGGATGGTCCCTTTCCCAGGATCCTCCGGAATGGGTTTTGGCAGCCAGGCTCATGAATGTGAGGGCTTGTGAGAGTGGCAGAGGGTGTTCCCAGGGGAGGGGCCCTGAGTTGTGTGTAGGGAGGCTTGGATGTAGGAATTGTTCCAGGGGGTCCTGAGGAGCTGAGAGTGTGGGCCGGGCAGCCAGGAGATCCAGCAAGGAGGGCAGCTGACTGCTACGTCTGTCATTCCTCAGTCATGTGCTCCTGCTGGGGGAGAGAACCATGTTATAGAATCATCATTTGGATGATTCATCCCAGACCTCCTGGCAAGCTGGTGGGGAGACCCTTCCTCCTGCTTTTTTCAGGCTCTACCAGAATGTTCTGCCCCTCCCTCGGCCATAGCTCTGATCTCTAGGGCAGGGAGTCACCCTGTCTCTGACCTGGGTTAGAACTGAGCATCTTACACGTAAATCCTCTGTGTCTGGGATGGGGTCCTGGCTTAGTACCCAGAGCTCCCACTTCTCCCTACCACTTTTCCCCTGCTCACCGCCACACACACATTGGCCATTGCCACCTTTATCGAGGCTGATAGGAACATCTCCCTGAAGGTTCACCGACTTCCCTGAGCCAGGAGAGGGGGACGTCTAGTAGGCCTGGCTAGAAGGGCTCCAGAGGACAGTTGGGGGCTGAGGCCCTTGGCAAGTTGTGGGGGGCAGCAGAGTGCCTAGGGTTGGCCTGGTGGGGGCAGGGCCAGGACCTCCCTGTGCCGGGCACTGTTGACCACTTCTGCCACAAGGGCCCTTTGTTCCCTGCACAGGACACGCTGAATAACAATTCTCTGGGCAAGAAGCACAGTTGGCAGGATCGGGTGTCTCGATCATCCTCTCCCCTGCAGACAGGTAAGTCAGGCCCTTCTCCCTTAGCTGGGCCTCAGCCTGCCCTGACTCAGTCACCAGCCCAGACAGCAAACCCAACAGTATCAGCTTGCCAAGCAGAGGTAACTGCCCATCCCACAGCTCCGGGCGAGCCCACCTGGGGCCGAGGTTGGCTGTGGCATGGGGTGAGTGAGTTGACTCGCCCCAGAACCTGCCAAGGACCTCTTGCCAAGGGAGGCTTTGTCTTGGTTTCTGGTGTTGAGATGCTGAGATGGAGGAAACAGGTAGCTTGAGGGTCAAGGGCGAGGGCACCTGCCTTCAGCGCTGGCCTGCTGCTCTCCAGGGGAGCAGACACCTCCACATGAACACATCTGCCTGAGCGATGAGCTACCACCGCAGAGCAGCCCGGCCCCCACCAAGGATCGAGGCACCTCCACTGACAGTCCCTGCCGCCGCAGCACTGCCACCCAGATGGCGCCTCCAGGTGGCCCCCCTGCTGCCCCACCTGGTGGCCGGGGCCACTCGCATCGAGACCGCATCCACTACCAGGCAGACGTGCGGCTGGAGGCCACTGAGGAGATCTACCTGACCCCGGTGCAACGGCCCCCAGACCCTACAGAGCCCACCTCCGCCTTCCTGCCGCCAGCTGAGAGCCGGATGTCAGTCAGCTCTGACCCGGACCCTGCTGCCTACCCGTCAACCACTGGGCGGCCGCACCCCTCCATAAGTGAAGAGGATGAGGGCTTCGACTGCCTTTCATCCCCAGAGCGGGCTGAGCCACCAGGCGGAGGGTGGCGGGGGAGCCTGGGGGAGCCGCCACCGCCTCCGCGGGCCTCGCTGAGCTCGGACACCAGTGCCCTGTCCTACGACTCGGTCAAGTATACGCTGGTGGTGGATGAGCACGCACAGCTGGAGCTGGTGAGCCTGCGGCCATGCTTTGGAGACTACAGTGACGAGAGTGACTCGGCCACGGTCTACGACAACTGTGCCTCTGCCTCCTCGCCCTACGAGTCGGCCATTGGTGAGGAATACGAAGAGGCCCCCCGGCCCCGGCCCCCCACCTGCCTCTCTGAGGACTCCACGCCTGATGAGCCTGACGTCCACTTCTCCAAGAAGTTCCTGAACGTCTTCATGAGTGGCCGTTCTCGCTCCTCCAGTGAGTCAGCAAGGGAGAAGCAGGTGGGGGTTACCTGGGTGGGGAGATTCAAAATGAAAAGTGTTCCTGGGAAGTGACCTCAGGCCCCATCCAGTTCAAGACTTGAGGACTGAGAGCTCTCAAGCTGTCCCTCTAAACCTCCGCCAGAGCTGGGACCACGCTCCTCCAGCCCCACGCCCTCCCCTACAGGTGCAGAGTCCTTCGGGTTGTTCTCTTGCATCATCAATGGGGAGGAGCAGGAGCAGACCCATCGGGCCATATTCAGGTGAGAGCCCCCGGGCTTGGGCTGGCCTGGCCAGGCAGCAGCTTGGCCCCCCCGACACACACTGCCTCTGCTAGCACCGCAGGCCAAAGCCTGAGCCCCCTCTTGACCAGGTCAGTTGCCCTCCACTGGCATTCATTCATCCACTCAGCCCTGGGGGTACACTGTCCACCCTCCTGGAACTCAGTCTGTGGATAGCCACGGTAGAGCACGGTCTTTGCTGAGGTGAGGTGTGGGAGCTCAGCACCGGCCAGGGACAGGGTGCCTATGGGGTGGCCAGAGAATACCGGACCACACACAAAACCCCAGAAGGAGGCACTTGCTCCCCCGTGACCCCTTACAGATTTATGAGGGCTCCGGTCACTTCCTCCCTGGGCCGGTGAGTTCCCCCCTGGCAGGATGCATGTCTGACTGACCTTGGTCTCCCCCAGGAAGTAGCACTGCGACAGACACACAGCGGCTGCTTTGTGAATGTTTATTGAACTAACGATGCCCATGTGGCTCCCTGACCCCAGAGCAGGGTGGCAAGTAGAGGGCCTGGCTGGAGAGGCCTTGCCGATGCCGTTCCTCACAGGCCTGTGGTGGGTACAGGTTTGTGCCTCGACACGAAGACGAGCTCGAGCTGGAGGTGGATGACCCGCTGCTGGTGGAGCTGCAGGCCGAAGATTACTGGTACGAGGCGTACAACATGCGCACGGGCGCCCGGGGCGTCTTCCCTGCCTACTACGCCATCGAGGTCACCAAGGAGCCTGAGCACATGGCAGGTAGCCTTTCTCTCCCTGCCCGCTGCCCGCGGCCCTGCGGCTGCCCTGCCCCTGCTTTCTGCCGGGCACATACATGCTCCAGGTTGCCTGTGCGCTCTCTCTCTATGTATATGTGTGTGTGTATATGTATGTATGTGTGTATATATATATATATAATGCTCCATAAACACTTAATACTGCCATGTCCATTCCCTAAGAACAAAGATACGCCCTTATTTATCCACCTCAAGTGTAGTTATCAAGTTGAAAAAATTTAACATTGATACAGACTATATTTCAGTTTTTCATATGTCTCAATAATGCGCTTTTGAGCCTTCTCTCCTCTCATCCAGGATCATATATTGCATTTAACTGTCATTGTCTCTTTAGTTGCTCATGTTTTTTTTTTTTTTAATAATTATGGGAACATATATATGACACATTTTGCCATCTCAGCCACTCCCAAGCATACCGTCCAGAGGAATGAACCACAGTCGCTGTGCTGTGGTCCTCTCACTACCTTCTGTTACTAAAACTTTCCGCTCTCCCCAAACAGAAACCCTCCACCCACTGTGCATTAACTCCCCACTCCCGCTGCTGCTGCCCCTGTCTCTATGAGCTTGCATTTTCCCTGATATCTTTGTGGTTACCACGGGGTTTCAATTTAACATCCTAAATCTCTAACAGTTTCATTTTCCTTGATAACCAACTTAATTTCTTTTTTTTTTTTTTTTTTATTTTTTTTATTTACCGGGAGGTACCGGGAATCGAAACCCGATCTCTGCATATGGTAGACGGTCGCTGAACCTCTTGAGCCACATCCGTTTCCCCCAAATTAATTTCAATAGCATACAAAACTAAGTTCCTATACCCCTCTGTGCCCCCCCTCTGACTTTATGTAGTTCTTGTCACAAATGACATGTTTCTATATTGAGTCCCAAACCATTGATTTCTCGCCACTTTTTACGTAGCTCTCCTTTGCTTTTCTCAAGCACCCAGGGAGGGGGGCGAGCAGAGGTGATTAGGTCCACTTCACAATGGAGAGAAGTGGGGCCCGGCAGAGCTGTGCCATCCCTGGATTGTGGCACCCTCTGCTGGCTCCGTCCTTCCACATGCTTACCCCTCCCCCTGTCACTTGGCTGCTCACCCCACTCCTGCCAGTCCTGCCACTCCTTACTTTCCACTTGCTTTCCAGCCCTGGCCAAAAACAGCGACTGGGTGGACCAGTTCCGGGTCAAGTTCCTGGGCTCGGTCCAGGTTCCCTATCACAAAGGCAATGATGTCCTCTGTGCCGCTATGCAAAAGGTACCTGGACTCCCCCTCCCTGCTCTCAGGTGGGCCTCACCGCAGGCTGGTCCAGATCCTCTCCCAGGTGGGGGGGACACCGGTGTTTGGAATAGGAGGGTGTTGGCAGGGGAACAGACAGCACCTGACACTGACTCGGCCCCACCCACAGATTGCTACCACCCGCCGGCTCACCGTGCACTTTAACCCACCCTCCAGCTGCATCCTAGAGATCAGCATGCGGGGGGTAAAGATAGGCGTCAAGGCCGATGACGTCCAGGAGGCCCAGGTTACGCCCCCTGCCACGAGCCCCCGGCTCTCCCACCAGGTTTGCTCTGAAGAGGTTTTGCCTTCTCCCAGCCTGTGCCCCCTGCAGCCCTGCAGGCTGGATGATGGCCCTCATGCTTCTCTTCTCCCTCCTGTAGGGGAATAAATGTAGCCACTTTTTCCAGTTAAAAAACATCTCTTTCTGTGGATACCATCCAAAAAACAACAAGTAAGCAGGGAGGGGCAGGGGTGCAGGCAGCAGGTGGGGGGTCTCAGCTGTTAGGGGTAGGGCATGAGTGGGTCAAGGGTTTGACCTCCTGCACCCCATGACTGCTGCCCTCCCCCAGGTACTTTGGGTTCATCACCAAGCACCCCGCCGACCACCGGTTCGCCTGCCACGTCTTTGTGTCTGAAGAATCTACCAAAGCTCTGGCGGAGTCTGTGGGGTACGTGTGCCTGTGTGCTGTTGGCCCTAGCCCACGCGAGCCCCACCTCAGGCCCAGTGGTGTCACTCGTGTCACTCATCTCTCCGCCCCCCCCCAGCTCTGGGCCTCACGCTTCAGCTAGCACTGGGTGGTCTTGAGTGCTTTCCAAGCTTTTTCAAATGAAATCTTACTAGGGAAGCTCAATGCATAGAGGGCCGAGCGAGTGGCTCCGGCGGGGGGACCTCCCAGGGCCCCGTAGGCTCTCATTTGAAAACCCTGGGTCGAGATCCTGCTCCTCCCTCGTTCCTCCCCCAGAGGCTGCCCTGTCATTCGGGTGTGTGTCTGTCTTCCAGGAGAGCATTTCAGCAGTTCTACAAGCAGTTTGTGGAGTACACCTGCCCCACAGAAGACATCTACCTGGAGTAGCCGCGCCGCCTGTCCCCTACACCTCAGGCCCTCAGGCCTAAGCCAGCAGAGCTGGCTGCTGATGGGAGGTGGCACTGCTGGAGGAGGGGTACCTGCCGCCCTCACCCAAGGATAGGGAAGTGGGGGGCAGCTGGCCAGGGGAGGGGAGGGTGGGGGTTCTAGGGAGAGGCAAATGCAGTTTATTGTAATATATGGGGTTAGATTCTTCTATGGAGGACAGAGTGGGCTACTCGGGGATTGGGAGGGGGTGTGGCTGGGGGCCTAGGCTTCTGGCCAGGAACGATGCCATGTCCAGCCTAGGAGGAGAGGGTTCTGGCCTCACTTCCCCTGCCTGGCTATTGGCTCGTGCCTTGACCACAGCCATGCCACTGGCAGTGCCCACCCTACCCCCACCCTGTTCCTAACCCCCACTCCCCAACCGAAGAGCCCTGAGCTCAGGCTGAGGCCAGGCACCTTCTGAGGACTTTCCATTAAGGAAATGGCAACTGGTGGAGGTGAGGGCCCTGTTCTCAGCTCTGTCACTCATGTGGCCTCAGGATATCTCCCGCATCCAACTTCGCCGGCATGCTGGCCCTTGGCAGGCTTAGGACCTCAGGGGGAAAGGGGACATGCTGCAGCGGGACCCCTGCCCTGGCAGCGAAAGGAGGCTCGTTGACTGGCCCAGGCCAGCGGGGCCCCAAGGCTGCTCCTGCTGTAGCCCCATCTTGGTCCTGTCACCCCGGCCACAACCATTAAAGTGCCATTTCCTGTCTGGACTGCAGTGGGTGTGTCTACTGACTCCCTCCCTCGCTGGCTCGTTTGCATCCCAGGAAAGCTGAGGCTTTGCTGCACAGAATAGCTTTATACAGGGTTCCCATCACGGGTTCGCATCGTAGTAATACTCAGCCATGTCTGGCCCATCTCGCTTGCGCTGCTGGGCTCGGGAGAGGAGGGGTCGAGGCCCTCGTGGCCATGGGTGCTTGGGTCGGATGCCATAGTCTACAGAGAGAAGGCAGGGATGGGAGAGAGAATCTGGTTTTTCAAATCGAGCTGAAGTCACCCTTGGACAGTTGCTGGTTGGGATGGGAAGCCCCCAGAGGCGGGAGCTGGGTGCCCTCCCCTGGGGCATGCCTGCCTGCTCTGAGCAGGGTGGGGGGGGGTTGGGGTGAGCGATACTACCGTCCACCAGGCCGGAAAGTGGCTGTGAGAGTTCCAGGGGGGCTGAAAACTCCTCAGGAACAGATCGCTGCTGCCTGCGGGAGATGTTGGGGGTGCTCAGCTCTGGCCCAGAGGCAGGGAAGATTCTTTAAGCCCCTGCCACCGCCATCTCCCTGTGACGAGGTGGAGGGTGGGGGGCAGTCGGCAAGCACCCTGACAACCAGGATAGCAGGCCAGCTTCTCCTCCAGGGACAGAAGCCCACACCTTCCAGGCCCTCTGCCTAGCCCTCTGCCCCTTAGGGGTCACCTCAGAGGTTGGGGACGAAGGAGTGCAGCCGCCAGGAGGAGGTAGAGGACAAACAGGCTCAGCCCAGCCCTGGGGTACAGAGCCCCCAGCATGGCAAGCACCATCTCCTGCTCAGGTCCCTGAACCTGGCTTCTGCCTGCCCCTCCCCCAGCAGGACGGAACCTGCTGCTCAGGCTCCCAGGGCCACCTCACAAAGGGCATTAGTTCCAGGGCTCAGCGTCCACCAGCCGGGGGCGAGGCCAGAAACCTCCACACTGAGGCGTTGTTACTGTCATCCAACGGCTGCCAAAACAAACCCTGACGCTGTCGTTGCCCATGGGTTAAGAGCACCGGCCTTGGAGCGCATCTCCTTTCAAACCCTGACTTTGCCTTGTCAGCTGGACAGGTCGCTGATCTCTGTAGCCTGGTTGTCAGGTAACGTAGCGTGTGCCCAGCAAGGCCTGGCACGTAGAAGGCCGTCCACAGAGGCCATGCTCACGGCCACCACGGAGCCCCAGCTACTCCAACTCGGCCGCCCCTCCCTCCCGTCCCCCTGCAGTCCTCCAGGGGAGGGGGCGGTGCCGCCTCCACAGCTCCTGCCTCTTAGAAGAGCCTGGTAGTTTTCGGGTCAGGTGGCAGCCTTTGAGCATAAGCATCATGAGGGCAGAGATGTGGCCTTGTCACTGCAGGCTCCTCAGCATTGACACCTGGCAGGTGCTCAGTGAATGTCTGTTGGATGGAAAAACACAACGGGAGCCTGACGGGAGACAACCCCTCCACGGAGCTGAAGCAAAGCTGGGGCCCGCCAGCGAGAGGCCCCTTCTCTTGTTCCTGGTCAGCTGACACGGCACCCTCCACCCCATCCCCTTATTTACTGCAACTCAAGCCTGGTTCCTCTGGGAGGCGTTAAACACGCCACTCCGTGCCCCCCTCCCCCGGCCTATGAATCAGAATCTGAGGGCTGAGCCCAGGGAGCTGTATTTTTGGCTACCCAGGTGCTTCTAAAACAGCGGCCCCACGGGCTGGTCCATCCCTTTTTTTTAAACTGGTAGGGTACCTGAGGCCCAGAGAGCTGTCCCTGGTTTCCAGCCAGGCTCCCCTTCAGTGGCCTCGTTCCTGCTCCTGGCTTGTCCTGGCTTGAGGCTAAGCTCTGGCATTCCCTTCAGCCCGGGCTCCTCCCCTGTGCCCTAAGCCCAGACTAACGCCTCACTGGTCACCTCCCTTTGGATGTCCTCGAGCCAGCTCGTCTCCCACAAAGCTGCCTTAGCACCCTCTGTCCCCACTGTCTGGAACCCGGGGATTCTCTGCCTAACTCCAAACACCCTGACCTTCACTCTCCTTGCCTCCCAGCACCTCCCTGCTTCCTCTTAGGGTCGACTCTCAAGCTCCCTATGCCCACTGCCTTGCCTTCATTCACCCTCTTCTATTAACACCCCTATCTTCACCCACTCCCAGCCTCCACCAGGCTGCTGGCATGTCTTCACACACAGATCCCTTCCCCACTGCCTGGTATAGACCAGGCCCATGATTCTGCAGCAGGCACAGGATACCCCTTTAGACTTGGCCCAGCCCATCTGCTCCTGTCCCCAGCCTGTCAGGCCCCAGCAGTGGTGGCTCCTCACACTGTTTCATCCGCTGGGACACCGCACAGGCTGTTCTCCCCATGGAACCTCCCTTCCCAGTCTGCCTGTTGAAAACCTACTCCTCCTTTAAAAGCTTGCTTTGAGCGAGGGCTTCCTGATGAGTCCCTTCACCCCCTTCTCCATGTTAGGCAATCGCCACGACCCCCTTTCCCACCCGATCTAGACTACGTTTTTAACAAACTTGTACCCATCGCAACAATCCCAGCGTACCACAGGCATTCATGCCTGTCCCCTCCACGAGCCGGCGAAAGCCTTACTCGTTTCTGGACCCGCGGCCCGTGCAGAGCCTGCTGTGGAGCCAGTGCCCAGCAACACGCGCTGAACTAATCTGTCTCAGGACTCAGCGCTCTGGTCCTGCCTCCAAGTCCAGCCCTTACCCCTGACCTGTGGGTCAGGACATTCACTCCCCAGCCCAGGACCTGGGTGGGGGCTTCAAAGAGGCCCTCAGGGAAGGCAGCCTCAGGGCAAGGCAGTCACTCCGAGGGGGCTCCCCGGACCCCAGGGGACGTGAAGGAGGGTGAAGCCTGGAGGTCAGAGGTACAGCCAGCAAGGCTCTCAGAACTTACGGGAGAGGTGCGCTTCTGTTTACAGGGCAAGGGGAGCAGGCGCCGTGGGTGAGGAAGGGGAGAGGTGGGGCAGAAAGGACCAGTGTGCGGGCCTGCTCGGCCCCAGGCAGTCTTGGCTACCATGGCCAGGAAGCAGGGAGCTGCAGGGCGAGTGGGGGCAAGACCACAGCGCACCCACTCTAACCTTGCACCCAGCTTCCTTCCAGTGCCTCAGGGGCTCCCACTCCCTCCCCAACATCAGCCTCAGTACTGGCTGGTGCTTGACATTCTTTTCCCAGGAGAGCAAAGCCTTTTGCTCTCAACTGGTCGGGTGCCCTGTGCCCCGGTGAGGCCCAGCAGTCACCAGGCTCCACCCACAGGGAGCTGCAGCCTGAGGCTACAGGAGCAACAGGCCCTGCTGGGGGGAAGGGACGAAGGGAGGCTCTGCCAGAAGACACTGGGCAGCTGCCACCCCGTGTCTATGTTCAGTTGTGTCCGTCTTTAACGTGGACCAGTGAGAGAGAGAAGCCAGGCTTGCTCCCGCCACTGCCAAGGCAAGGCCTTGGGGCGTCCGCAGGTCAACACACAGCTTTCTGTGGCCCAAGGAACCGGGAGCTCAGCCTAGTGGAGGCTTCTTAACCCGGTGACAGGTGGGAGCCAGAGCTCCACCACCGGAGAATCTACTCAAAGTCCAGGGAGTACTAGGGGCATGGGCGGGGACCAGGGCGGTGTGAGAGCCCAGCCAGGGCAGGAGGTGCCAGGTGCCCTGGGTGGGGGCACAGAGGCAACGTGCTCAGACACCACTAGTCACTTTTATTATGGAAGAAGGGACCAGGGGACTGAGGGCTGGATCACCCCCTGCCCACAGCAGCCCCTCCATGCGCCCTGCCCCCAGGACGTCTGTCAGCCCCAACTGTAGAAGTAAATTTTCTGCCAGGTAGGCAAGTAATCCATGAGCGGCCCTGCAGAGAGAGAAGAACAAATACAGATGGGAAGCGGCTGTGGCTCAATCAGTAGGGCTCCCGTTTACCATATGGGAGGCCCCAGGTTCGGTTCCGAGGCCTCCTGGTGAAGGCAAGCCCGCCCACACGGCGTGGTTAGCTGACCCAGCGAGCACAAGCAGCAAGAGGGGGATAAATAAATAAATAAATAAAATCTTTAAAAAAAAAAAAACAAAAAACAAAAAACAAATACAGACTCCAGGCTGGCTCTGCTCTCTCCAGGGTCCTTTCCAGCCACTGCCACCCAAGCACGGCTCCTCACGTCTACACAGCCGGGAGCTCTGTGATTCTCCCAGCTCTCTCCCAGCTCTCCACCCTCAGGGAGGCGGCATCAACAGGGTCTGTCCCGCTTCCTGACGAGGACCCTCAGGCTCAGGGAAGCCAAATGGCTTGTACAGCTGCAGACACTGACAGGGCCAAGCTAGGCTCAAGTTCTCCCACCTCACTGGGCTGCCCTCTGCCGAGTGGGGGCTGCTCCCCAACCCGGGTAAGATGCTTCAGGATACTGAGGCAGGAAAAAGGCTGAAAGCCAGTGTGGACATCTCGTTCCCACCACCCCTAAGACTATCAGCCACCCCGGCCCATGCCCAAGAAAGTCACCCAACCCTGACTCTCGGCCTCCTCTCCTGAGGGTATCAAGCCTCAGATTACAAGGAGATGGGAGGAAGAAGAGGGAGATGGGGCCTCTGCGTGAGAACACCCCAGCCATGCTTACGCGTGATCAGGCCAACGCCGGGGACGTTGTCTGCCAGCAGCTGAAGCAGGAAGAGGATCCTCGCTCTGGACGGAGGAGATAAATGAAGGGCAGGCTGAGTGGGGGCTGGGTCTCTGCAAAATGAGGGAGCTCAAAGCCATCACCACCTTACTAAAAGGCAGAGGGAAGCGGCTGTGGCTCAATCAGTGGGGCTCCCGTTTACCATATGGGAGGCCCCGGGTTCGGTTCCCAGGGCCTCCTGGTGAGGGCAGGCCCGCCCGCACGGCGAGGTTGGCTGACCCAGCGAGCACGGGCAGCAAGGGGGGGATAAATGAATAAAATCTTTAAAAAAAAATAAAAAATAAAAAATAAAAGGCAGAGGATCCCAGAAGCCAAACTTTCCAGGAGGACAGAGCCTGTTTCAAAAGGCTCCACCCTCCCCCCAGCCACAGCCCTGGGAGGCTCAAACTCAGCTTCCCGTGGGTGTTTTACTCACAGCATCGCCTCAGACACCCTCCTCTCATTCCTTGCTCTCTTTTTCCCCTTCCTTCCACTGACATTTAACAAATGCTTCCTGAGTGCCAAGTCGGGAGCAGGGCCAGGGCAGGTACGGTGGGGAGTTTAGCGTGGAAGGTAACGTCCCAGGCTGCCCCTCCAGAAGCCCCTGTCTGGCAGAAGAACTGAGCCACATGGCAATCTCACAAGCCACTGGTGAGTGTGGTCAGGGCCCCAGGAGGGGACAGTGCTGGGAGCCCAGATGAAGCACAACGGAAGGCGCAAGGGCCCAGGTCTTGTTTGCTAAGAGGTGGGGGTTTTCCACAGGGAACCCAGAGTGAGATGATGATGACAAATGCTAGGACAAAACATTAAGTGATTACTATATAACAGACACTACCCGATGTACATCATTTAACCCCTACAACAACCCTATGGGGGGTGGCTACTGTTATGCCCATTTTATGGATAAGAGAGCTGAGGCCCAGAGGTTAAATAACTAGCCTGAGGCCACACAACTGGAAAGTGGCTGAGCCAGGCTTCAGATCCAGGCAGCCTGGCTCCAAGACTACACTGTCTCCCTAAGCAGAAAGGAAAGGGGAAGAGGGCTGCTCTCCTCCCAGATTGCACCCCACAGCCCCTCAGGACCCTGCCCTGCTCCTTGTCTTTTGGGGGAAACCAAGAATTTTTCCCACAGGTTGCTGGACCTCTGCCAGTTGTAGACACTGTTCTGAGGGAGGGTGCCAGGCTGGTCAGCTTGGCGAGAGCAAGGCACACGGGAGGACTCGCCGCCTGGGGAGCCACTCTGCAAATACCACCTCCTTGAAAGTCTTCCATTCCCATGGCTCTTTTACATTTTAAGACTTGAAGTAATGACAATTTACCATGGAATATTTCACCACATGAGTAAAGAGTGATGTTTATAATTTTCTGGATCTTAGAACCTATCTAAAAACATTTTTGGTTCTGTGTACATGTTCTAGTTTTCTAAGATCACACCTACCTTTGTAAATTGTGGGAAAATAGTAAATCTTTTATTGGAACCTCATGAATTGCTGGCCATCTGAGAAAACTCTATCACCTAAAGCGGGTGTCTCAACAGCAGCACGACTGGCATTTTAAGCCAGAAGTTCTTTGTTTGGAGGGCGATGGGGCTGCTATCTTGTACTTTGTAAGATGTTTAGCCGCATCCCTGGCCTCTACCCACTAGATGCCAGTAGTATTGTCCCCTCCCCAGGCTGTAGCAACCAAAAATATCTCTAGTCATTGGCAAATATCCCTGGACCACTGATCTAGGGCAATGCCATTTGTGGTATGTGACTTGCCAACACTACAGTCCTGCATCAGTCTGCATTTATAGCTGTCATGCAAACAGGGAGTCTAACAGAGAGGGAAGCATTTAATTCATTTGGTCTTCTGATACAGTTGTGCTTCCGATTTACATATTAAAAAATATATATATTAAAAAAAATTCTCCATTCCAATGAGGTCCTATGATGCATGGAAGGCTCTGGAATGTCTCCTCTGTGAGTATGGAATAGGATTTGGCTTTGGTTACCTATGAGCTTTCAAACTTATCTGAAAATAGCAAGAAATGCCAGGAAGTTATTTTCACTGTAGTATTAAATACAATATATGTTTGCTTCCTATTGTTTTAGCAAAAAAGGTTATGTGACCATAATACAATTCCAGTCAATACTCCAGTCCTTAAAACCCAGGCAAAGGGGGTCCTGGGAACCTCTAGCCCATCGCTCAGCCCCAGACACCCCACAGGGACCCCCCCTCAGAACTCATCTGACCTTAGGAAGTCACTCTGGCAGGTCTTTGGGAGAGCTGGCCCCAAGCCCTCCCTAGCCCCAGCGGGTCTGGGCCCTCCTGAGTGATGAGTGGGAGCTCGGCAAGGCAGGGACACGCTGGAGAGGACATGGCTTTGAGGTCTGGCTCTGCCGCTGGCTAGCTGGGTGGCTTTGTTTAAGGTGCCCAGTCTCTGTGAACTTCGATGGTCTCTTCTGAGAAGTGGGGATAATCCAAACTATTTGACAGGAAGATGCGGAAGTAAGCTGGGGGATGGAGGAAGGTGGCACCCACCACTAAGCGGGTGGGCCCTCCTGTCAATGCGTTGCCCTTGCCCTCGGTGTCTCCCACTGACCCAGCACCTGCTCCAGCTCCCGCACACGGGTCATCGAGCTCTGAGGGAAAGGCTGTGCTAGCACCTGGGGGTGAGGGAGTGACTGCACCCCCAGAGGTGGGGAGGAGAGAGAAAGGAAAGGCAGGAATGGGGTGGTGCTTCCCTTCCCTCACTGAGGGTGGGCCTTGCCCTTCCGGGAGGGGAGTGGGTCCTTACTCAGAGAAGCGGTCGTAGAATGGGGAGCGCAGCAGGTAGTAGAGTAGCAGGATGGTCCGGCGGCGCAGCTCTAGCCGCTCCCTCCGGGTCAGGCCCTTCCTGTCGCTCAAGAGGCTCAGGCTGGGGGGTGCGAGCCACAGTCAGGGTCGGGGACATGATCTGGACCCACGGGAGGGACAAGGCCAGGGGCTGGGTGTCCCCAGGAGCAGCAAAGGGGGAGCAGGAGCCACTGCACCCCCTAGGGGAGGCCAGGCCTGTGACGAAAGCCTGGGAGGGAGGGAAAACTCTGGGCAGTTCCAGGCTCACCTGGTCACGTCCACAACACCAGAGAGAAGCCAGGGTTTCCACGACCGCTGGCCCCACAGGCCCAGGCTGAGCACTGACGGCCAAGGCATCAAGGAGGTCTCCAGCACGTGGGCCCGCTCCTGTCCTTTGCCCCCTCTACCCCCACCCCACAATCTGGCCTCCCTCACTCCCATGCTAAGGATACAGTGCAGCAGGGGCCGGGCAATATACAAGGACTCTGCGATGGTCTCCTGCAGCCCCAGTGGGGTGGGCGGGATGTTCAGCTCCTCGTGGTGCTGATGCTGCAGTCCCTCCCGCTGCTGGGGGGCTCCCCAGTGCCTAGAGTGCAGGGAAGGAGCTAGAACACAAGGGTGGCTGATGAGTGAGCCAGGCCCAGGCCGGGGCGGGGGACTGTGGCAGTGATGGGGGCCCTGCACTTACTGTTGCGGAGGGTTCGCACCACTCGGTTTGACCGCTTCCCCACATATGACTGCTCCTGGCTGCCGGGACCACGGTCACCATCTAGCAGGGAGAGACAGGAGGCCATACTGTCAGAGGAACAGGGTTCCAGCAGAGCCTGCAAAGACCATGTGTGCAGTGAATGCTTCTAGGGTAAGGGAAGAACGGATGAGCTTGTCCTAAGGCAGGAGCTGAGTCAAGGAAACAGTTGTGGCTCAACTGAGGGGGAGGCATTCTGTAGCCCTCTCTGGCCTGAGGAAAGGACAGCAGCATTTGTGGCCCGAACCAGCCAAGAACTCAGGCTTCCCAGGGCCTGGAGCAGCAGGGGTAGAAAAGCCCAGCCCCACTGTATGGCCACAATTATGGGATCACAGCCCCAGAGGGACCAGGTCCATTGCTTTCAACATGGCCACGATGAGAGGCAAGGGTCTGCCCCCATTCAAGGCCAGAGAGCGAGACCCAGGGGCGCACAGATGATGGGCCCAAAGCCGTGCAGGGACACATCTGCAGGGTGCCCAGAGATGAGGCTGACCAGACCCTTAGCTCCTGTTGATACTCTGCCCTCCTCAACCCAGAGAAAAGAATGTGGGACTCTGATATCAGAAGTCCTGGGTTCCAGTTCTGACCATGTCCCTAACCTAAACTTTGCTTTCCTTCTCTGTAAAATACAGGCTAATGAAGAAAAAGTCGTCGATGAGGGTAGAGGTGCTCCACAAATGGACCATACCATATTCACAGGCTCCCATTCCCCTCCAGAGCAGGGAAGCAGCTTACTTGGGGGCTGTGCCTGAGTCTCCCTGTCCAGCGGAATGATGGGGGGTGAGGTCTGGAGGCCAGCCTTGAACCAGATCAGCAGAAGCATCCGCAGTACAGCCCTGGGATGGGGAGCAGGGCAAGGCTGAGTGGCAGCAAGCCAGCAGCAGCCGGGGTACTCTGCTCAGTGTCGTCTGTACAGCTGGCCCGGGGCCACCCCACCCCAGGTCCTGCCCTCCACAGCCCCAACCTACTTGGCCAGCTGGATGAGAGCGATGACGAGCCACCGGCCCACTTCGCCCCACACCTTGGCAGCTCCCATTTCCATGAACACTTCCACACACTCCAGCACGCTCAGCCATGTCAGCAGCTTCTGCTGGGACAGCGACTGCAAAAGCCCAGGCTAAGATGTCAGGGGGCTCCCCCTAGTCTCAGGCCCTCCCCCTAGGGAACTCCTCTGACAGGGCATGCAGATTTTCCCCTTTCCAAGCCAAAGTGCATAAGCCAGGGTTCAAACACCAGCTCCACCACTAGCAGGCTGGGTGCCCTAGAGACAAGCCATTCCATTTCTCTGAAACCCAGTCTCTTCACGTGAAGATGGGGACACTAACACTTTTACCCTTGAGCTAATGAGTTGCTTTGAGGCTCAGAGGGATGTAGCCATGTCTTCTACCCTAAGAGACTACAACATGTGCTACACACATGAGCTGCTTGTTACTATTGCCTTCCTCTCTGTGCTACCCACCCTTGGTCCCTGGCAGAATGCTCACCACAGGCAACTTTTTCCGTAGTTCCTTCCGCAGGATCCTGTCATTGAGCAGCACAAGCAGGTTGGAGGCAGAGAACACTGGGGGATAGAGTGTGGTCTTGAGGGGCTGGCTCTGCAGCCTCCACCCCTCTTACTTCTCCCCAGAGCTGCAGGGATCACCTGTCACCTGCTGTGCTCAGCCACCCATGGACTATGTGGAAATCAACCCGTCTCTCTGTCCACCTCCTCAGAGTTCCATACTCTCCAACAGGCTCCTGTGTGGACGCGGATGGTACCAAGAAAGGATGGGTCATCTCAGTGATGAACTAGCAATTGCCCTAGATAGCACCCACCATCCAGCTGCCCAGAACTTCCCACTTTCTCCAGTCATGGGCGTGTGCCTGTCTGTGAAATGCTACTCCATCTCTACCTTTCAAAATCCACCTTATCCTTTCAAGACTTAACCTCCAGTGCTCACTTGGGCAAGCATTACCGTGAAAGTTACAGTGAGGGGAACCTGGAATCTGAGTGAATCCTGGTTCTGGGATCATCAGTGGCTGGTCCCTAAGCTCCTTTACTTTGGACAGTGAGGACAGTCATAGTACCCACCTCATAGTACTGTAGGGAAGAATAACCCAGCAAAGGCAGGAAAAGTGCTTAGCCTAGCGCCTGACCAGTAGTGAACACTCAGTCAAGGTCTCCAGATGTGGGTTTCGACTATGGGGACACGAAGGGTCCAGGACAGTGGACGATGGCCCTTAGTCCGATTCAGGGTGATCTAACGGACAGCCCAAGACAGCCAGGGTGTCTATCCCAACCCGTCCCCCCGAAAGCTCTTCTGAGTCTAGGTCGCCACCCGGCCACCCACCCCAGAGCCCGGCTCACCCAGCTCCGACAGCTCGTGCGAATCGGCAAAGCGACCTGGAGAGAAGGCACGGGAAGAGTCAGTGAGCGGACGTCTCCTCCCTGCGCCCTACGGGAACTTGGGACCTCCCAAGCCCAGCGGTCACTACCCCGACTCCGCAGGCAAGGCGGCGAGTGGGGTTATAGGTCAGGGCCCCGAAGGATGGGTCAAAGGTCAGGATGGCACCTGCCAGCAGGTAACTGAGGCCCCGCACCGCCGTCTCCAGTTGGGCCGTGGCGGCCGGGTGACGAGTCACATACTCCTGGTAGCGGAGGCCCAGAAGCCGCAGCTTTTCCATCGTGCCCTCGGGATCGACAGATCCACGGACCGACAGTACGACTGGCTGCAGCGCCCTGCTCCCTGCGCACTCCTTCCTGCTTCCGGTACTAGGCCCGCCTCTCCGTTGCTAAACTTCCGCAGGCCAGAAGGATGATGATGTGAAGCCCACTGAACCTTCCCTCACCCCATCTCTTAAACCACCACCACCACCACCACCTCCTTAGATAGCGTTTAGCGACTGCGGGCCAGATCCCGCCCTCCCCGATCCTTCTAGTCATTGGTCAACGCACTCTCCGCCCCCAACCCATCTGAAGCTGTCGGATCCCGGCTCTTCCGCCTTCCGGGTTGGCTGCCCTTGCGCCTGCGCAGTTACGGCTGTGTGGGCGTTCCGGCGGCAGGCTGAGCAGTTCATTGTAGAGAAGGCAGCAGCAGCCCGGAGCCTTCCTAGTGGAACGCCGAGGGGCGCGGACGCGAAGAACGGCTTTTATACAGATTACTTTTTCTTTTAGAGCAATTTTCTTTATTTTTTTTTCCTTACCAGGAGGTCCTGGGGATCGAACCCAGGTCCCTCCATATGGGAAACAGACACCCGACCATTTGAGCCACATCTGCCCCCTAAGAACGGCTTTTAAAGTGCTGGGAAGTAGCGCGCGGAGAGGAGCCTGGGCCTGGCTTGGGGAAGCGCGGGGGAAGGTCTAATGACAGTCGGGCTGGGTCTCGGCGGCAGGCTTGCGTTCGGCCCGTTGCCCCGTCTCCCGTCCCCCACCAAAGGTGGTGTTGGGGAAACCGAGGCAGCGAGGAGCTGGTTGTCCAGCCTCACACCGTGGTCTCCCGCGGCCAGTCCCGTTAGTGCTGCGGTCCCAGCTCCCGCACGAGCTGTGCCCCCCAAGAGCGCGCACCTGCACTCCCACTTCGCGCTTCCGCTCTCGGCTTGGAGTGACCTGGGGCGGGACTTTATCCTCTCTGGGCCTCGGGTTTCCCCATCTGTAAAATGGGCTCAGGGCAGACCTGGTCCTTGAGACTCAGTCTGAGAATCAGTCTCAGGGCGTTTTCCAACTCGCGGGTGCGCCCCTTGGTCCTCAGCTGCGCCACGAGGGATGGCGGCGAC
Source organism: Tolypeutes matacus (assembly GCA_026826555.1). NCBI lineage: Eukaryota > Metazoa > Chordata > Mammalia > Cingulata > Chlamyphoridae > Tolypeutes > Tolypeutes matacus. The sequence continues at coordinate 2,921,393 of JAKSZT010007815.1, read as the reverse complement.
TCCTGGGAATCCCTCTGCAAACAGGGCAGGCTCCCTGGGAGGGGCGGTGGTGGGACCCCAGCGGCCAGAGCAGAGAGCCGACGCTCCGGGAAGGCGGCCGCTCTTTGGCTGTAGGGAGCGGGGCGGGGCACCAGGGACAGCGAGGCTGAGCCGCCGCGGACCCACGGGTGGGCTTGCGGCACCCTGAGAATAGCAGTACGTTATTTTACTCAATCCCCGTCTCCAGATATTATTTCCAGATGAGAAGAGGATCTGCCTAAGAATACCCAGTCAAGCTTCGAGTCCTGGTCATGTCTGACCACAGCGTTTTAAGCGTTTTTTTTTTTTTTTTTAGTTAGTCAAGTGTGGTTGTGGGGGGAGACAATGCTAAACAGTTTAACAATAACCCACAATCCTCGGACCAACCCGTTTTAAGCGTTTTAAGCAACACACTTTACCAGGAAGCTACAGCCCTTCCTTTCTCTCCCTTCCCCCACCCCAGCCCACCCCAGCCCACCCCTACCCCAGCTTAGTTTTCTAGAGTTGCCCTCCCTACTCATGCCAAGGAATGAAGACACAGGAAGATGTGAGGCGAGGCAAAGGTCTTGTAGGGCTCAGGGGAAACAGAAGAGGTGGGCATGGGTGTCACAACGTCATTTCTCACCACCTGCTTGGTGCCAGTCTCCCTCATAGGACTCCTCCTTTTGCCAAAGAGAGGAAAGGACTTGTCCCAGGTCGCACAGCAAGGCACTGGCCAAAAGGGCCACAAGGCAGGTCTCCCATGGCAGTTCCCTGTCTCCCACTGCCCACAGCCCCCTGCAAGAGCAGTTGGCTAGAAGGCAACCTGGCAACTGGGATTAGGACTGGGGCTTGGAGCATTCTGCGCGGGGCACTCTCCTCCTTCCTCCCTCCACCCCGCCATCTTAATGAACTTGTTCCCCAAACCTCACCATTGACCACTCCTCTCTCTGCAGCTGTGGGAGATTTCTTGGCACTCCCAGGGCTGGCAGTCCTTAGGAGACAGGCGTGGAGGACAGAGGAGCAGCCTCCCAAGAACTAGCACGGAATGCGCCCGGGGGCCCTGGAGCTGGAGCCTGAGCCTCCTCCCACCCTCCTAGGAGGAGAGCTTGGGCCCAGCCAGTTTGGCAGGAGCCAGGCGGCCTGAATTGCCTCTCCAGATCCCAGGCCTGATAAGGCCCCAGAGACAAAGAGTAGCCCTGTGTGGGGAGCTGTGTGCAGGAGGCAGCCCCTCCCTCCTGGGCTACTGCTTGGACCTGACCCCTGGCTGGGCTGAAAGCACCTCTGGGCAGGTTGGGTTGGATCATTCCTCCTCCTCTCCCAGAGTCACAATGGAAGAGAAACAGGCCAGGCCAGCAGATACAGATGAGGACACCGAGGCCCAGACAGGGGAGCTGACTGGCCCAAGGTCACATAGCAAGTCTTAGGCAGAGCTGGGCTCAAACCCAGTCTCAGGTCTAAAGGACCAGCACCCTTTCCCCCAGCACACCCCTGAACAAGCCCTTGAAGGCCCAACCAGTGTCTCTGCACCTGTTTCCCTTGAGTGGTGAGGTTGAGGCAGGGGTGGTGACCACGCCAGGTCCATAGACCCAACTTCCCTCTCTAGCCCGCACCCCCCCCCCTTCCTGAAGGCTTAGCCTGGCACAAGGCCTGACCGTGTGCCTTACCCGCTCTCTCACTTTTAATCTCCAGTCTCCGTCCAGGGTCTTGGGGAGGGAATCCTCCTCCACCCCACCCCCCAGCTGCATGCTGGAGATGAGAAACAGGGGAGCTGGCATCTCAAAGCTCCAGATGTCTGGATAGCCCCCACATCCCCCTCATCTCCAACTTCCAGATGCACACAAGGAGGCGCCATCAAGTCTCCATGGCAACCATTACCCCTGGCCGCCAAAGACCCAAAGCAGGACCTTTCTTGCATACCCCCGTCTCCCAGAGAAGAAGCATCCTGGCCTCACCCATGAGCAGTCTCAGGTGTCCCAGGCTAGGCTGTTCTCCCACAGCCTCTTTTGGGGCCCAGGCCTCTCAGGCCCTCACTTTTTGTAGCTGGAAGGCGGGCAAAAAGCTCTTTTCTGGGTGGCTGTGAGGCCCAGCTGAGTCCGTGGAAGGGAGGTTTTCATTGCCATCCTTCAACACCTGGTATGTGCTGGGCCAGCGCTGGGAAGCCAGCACAGGACCAGACAGACAAGGCCCCTGCCCTCATGCAGCTTGCATGGGGGGATGTGTGTCCTGCAAGAAACAACTGAACTTCAGAGGGTGACAAAAGCTAGATGGAATATAAAAGGATGTCAAGGAGGAGCCAGCCTTGTGGGAATCTGCTTTCCAGGCAGAAGTAACGTCAAAGGCAAGTCCTGGGGGCAGGACACACTTATGTAAGAACAGCAAGTCTCTGCAGTGTAGAGAGCCTGGGGTGGGCAAGGGGCGGGAGAGGGGATGCCTGAGGCTGGAAGGGGCCAGAGGGGGTCCTGACAGGCCACAAACTGGGGGGGAGAGTAGTGCCTGTATCACAGGGTCGAGGCCCGCGCACTGAATGCGCGCTGTCACCCGCGGCTGTTCCCGCTCCCGGTCCAGAGCGTCTACCAGCACCTCGCCTCCGAGGGCCAATGGCGAGGGCGAGGCCGGGGCGCCCGGTACAATCGCCGGGGCCCCGACAAGGGTGGGGAATCCCCAGGCCGCGTCCGCGAGGCCCTCGGCCAGGCCCCTGGCGGGGGGCGACCTTCACAAGGCCGCTTTGTCCAGGCCCTCTCCGCTCCACCAGGATCAGGGCAGGGAGCGGAACGGGGCCTCCAGGTGCTCTGCGGCTCCCGGGCAGACCGCAGCCGGCCCCGCCTCCTGTCCCCGGAGCAGGTGTCCCGACCCCCGCAGCCCCGCATTCCAGCCCCCTCCCCCTTACCCCGCGGTGCTCCCTTTGATTCCTGGCGTCGGGTCACGGGCGCCTCCCTCAGGGTGGGGGTGGGGTTTAGGGGAGGAGACTGGGCCCCAGGGCTGGGAAGAGGGGGGATGGGCTCGAGAGCAGGTAACCGGGACTGGGCCTTTCTGCTGCTCCGGGTCCCTCCAGCCTAAGAAGAGGGTACCCGGGATCCTCCCAGGCGGGGGTGGGGTTGGGGTCGTCGGAAGCCTGGGCAGGGGGCGGGGCCAGGTCCTCGGGGGGATCTGCCCGCCCTTCTTGGAAAGCCAAGCGGAGGTGAAACCTGAGCCCAGGTTGGGGGCGGGACTGGCTCCGGCTGGGACGGGGCTGGCCTGCGCCTCCCCCACCTCCACCCAATTACCCGCACCTCGGAGACATCTGGAAGAGCAGGGCTGGGGCCCCGCAGCCGCCGGAGCAGGTGAGGGTGGCGACGCACTGCGGGCGGGAGAAGCGGACTGCCGTCGGGTCCCGCCGCCCAAGGCTGACCCCCTTCTTTCCCTCTTCGGCCCCTAGCGCCCGCGATGGAGCCGGCAGCCCGGGGTCGCGCCCCGCCCTGAGCGCCCCCGCAGGCGGCCATGCTGCCCCGAGGGCGCCCCCGGACTCTGGGGGCCGCGGCGCTGCTGCTACTGTTGCTTCTGATCGGCTTCTTCCTGTTCGGCCGCGACCTGGAGTGTGAGCGCCGCGAGCTGGGAGGGCGAGCGCGGGGCCCGGGATCCTTCTGCCCACTGACGCCACGTGTCCCTCCCTACCAGACGGGCGGCTGCGGGGGGGCTGCTGCCCTCGACGGAGACCCGCCGAGGGACTACCGGGGTCACAGCCGCTCGGCTTGTGTCCAGCAGCGGCAGTTGCCGCCCAAGTGCGAGGTAGATGTGCTTGGCGGCGGGAACCCCGGGGGCGCCACACACACACCCCCCCCCCCGGCAGATGGGCCACCTGGGCCCCAGACGCGCCGCTTGTGGGGTTTGCTCCTTTCCTGCTTCCGGCCTCAGTTTCATCATTTGTGAAATGAGGGGACTGAACTGCTCCCCATTCCCCCACTCTCCCTGGCTCTGACTCGGGGTGGGGAGGTGGGCGTGCAGCTCAACCATGGGTCCTCACCTCCCTGGAGGAGGGGACTGCTGCCGACCTGGTGTCCCCTCCCTAGCTCTTACATGTGGCCATTGTGTGTGCCGGACAGAACTCCAGCCGAGACGTGGCCACCCTGGTGAAATCCATGCTCTTCTACAGGTACACGGCCAAGTGTCAGAGGTGGGGAAGGGCACAAAGTCTTGGGTAAATCACTGGGTCTCAGAACCTCAGCTTTCCCATCTGTGGCAGGGGAGGGCAGTGTCCTCTTTCTCCCTTGAAAGGAGGTTGTGAGAATATCCTGAACTGGGGATGGACATGCTCTTTGCAGAGGATGGCGCTTCCACTGTCACCAGCCCTTAGGCTGGGGGTTGTCCCATGCTGTTTCTGCTGGGGCCTGTCAGGCTTCCTCCCCTGTCTACCCCAAAGGAAAAATCCACTGCACCTCCACTTGGTGACTGATGCTGTGGCCAGAAACGTCCTGGAGACACTCTTCCACACATGGATGGTGCCCGCTGTCCGGGTCAGCTTCTACGACGCTGATGAGCTCAAGGCAGGAGCCCTGATCCATCCCTTGCCATGCCCTGTCCCTCTCTTTCTCCCAGGGCATGGTGGGTACAGGAAAGAAAGGTCAGAGCTGCCTGGGACCCTCCCAGTCCCATCACATCTGCTGAAGCTCAAATCTCTCACTGCTCTTGGGGGCCTGCCCCTTCCTCCCACTGTCAACCCGAGTGTCTTCTGGCACTCTCAGGCACTTCTCTGAGCTCACCTCATGCCCTGCCCTTCCCACCCACAGCCCCAGGTCTCTTGGATCCCCAACAAGCACTACTCTGGCCTCTATGGGCTACTGAAGCTAGTGCTGCCTGGCATCCTACCCCCTGACCTGGCCCGGGTCATTGTCCTGGACACGGATGTCACCTTTGCTTCTGACATCGCAGAGCTCTGGGCACTCTTTGCTCACTTTTCTGGTGAGAGGCCTGGGACCCCAACCCAGCCAGCCCCCCTTCCTGGTCTGTTCAGGACCCCCTCTGGTCCAGCCCTCAGCCATGGTCCTGAGGCAGCCTCATGCCCTCCCTTCCCAGACAAGCAGGTGATCGGTCTTGTGGAGAACCAGAGCGACTGGTATCTGGGCAACCTCTGGAAGAACCACAGGCCCTGGCCTGCCTTGGGCCGGGGATTTAACACAGGTGGGGATGGTCATAGGGGCAGGTGGGAGGGCTGGGCCACTAGTCCTAGGGCCCCAGGGACTGGGCAGGTCACAGAATGCTAGGAAGCACCCCAGGAAGAGCAGTGCTGTAGAAAGAACATTGGATGAAGAGCCAGAAAACAGCTCCAACCTTGGCTCTCCATGCTGGGTGACTTTGGCCAAGTTGCTTGGTCCTGCTGAGCCTCAGTTTTCCTCATTTATTAAACGGGGTTGGTTTTACCAGCCCTGGGTAAAATCAAGTGCTGTAAGCTTTACAGCACCTCCCCTTCACCCCCAGGAGGAATGATTGCTTACAGAGGTAGTTCCATACTCATGTGTGAACAATCAGAAAAGACCAGTACGTCTAAAAAGAAACATTCAAGACACTTTCATAATGTGTGGGCCCCAGAAGCTGGGGCGTCCATGAGTGGACATGATGCCCTCTCCATCCCAGCAGGTGTGATCCTCCTGCAACTGGACCGGCTTCAGCAGGCTGGCTGGGAGCAGATGTGGAAGCTGACAGCTAAACGGGAGCTCCTCACCCTGCCTGCCACCTCGCTGGCCGACCAGGTCTGGGAGAACCTTTGGGAGGGTGGGGGGCAAACTTGGGGCTGAGTGTGTGATGGCTGTCTCTGCCCAGGACATCTTCAATGCCGTAATCAAGGAGCACCCAGGGCTGGTGCACCCTCTGCCCTGTGTCTGGAATGTCCAGCTTTCAGACCATACGTTGGCTGAGCGCTGCTACTCTGAGGCATCTGACCTCAAGGTGAGTGGAGGAGGGGCTGAGTGGTGGGTGGGAGGATGGAGACTCTTGCTCCCTGTCCCCTCCCCCCACTGACATGCTCCCTTGCCCAGGTGATCCATTGGAACTCGCCAAAGAAGCTGCGGGTGAAGAACAAGCATGTGGAATTCTTCCGCAACCTCTACCTGACCTTCCAGGAGTATGATGGGAACCTGCTGAGGAGAGAATTCTTTGGGTGCCCCAGCCAGCCCCCACCTGGGACTGAGCAGGTGAGATGGTGCCACCTTACCTTGTCTTGGGGAGGCCTTGCCTCTCTCTGCTCTGGTGGGACCCACCCTTGTCTGGGGGACATGTCCTCCTGCACTCCTCCTCCCAGTTGCAGCGGGCCCTGGCACAACTCGATGAGGAAGATGCCTGCTTTGAGTTCCGGCAGCAGCAGCTCACTGTGCACCGTGTGCACCTCACCTTCCTGCCCCATAAGCCACCACCTCCCCAGCCCCATGATGTCACCCTGGTGGCCCAGCTCTCCATGGACCGGTGAGGGTGCTGAGGGCAGTCCCAGGAAGTACAACTTGGGCTGGGAATGGAAATTTCCAAGAGGAGAGTTTCATCTGGTAGAAGGAAGAGCTCTCACTGCCTAATGTGTAGTAGTGAGCTGCCTGTCCCTTAAAGTGTTCCAGAAATTGGAGATGCAGGATATGTTGGAAAGAGCTTGGACTTTGGAGTCATTCAGATGCTGGAACTGCTCCCCAGTAGCTGGGACAATGGGCAAGTCATAATATTTCTAGCCCTTGGTTCTCTCATTTGTAGAATGAGAAAATAGGCACCTTATGGGGTAGTTGTGAAGATTAAACAAGGCCCAGCTCAAAAAGTGCTTGGAAGATGCTCAGTGAGTCACTTTAGGTATCAGTGAACTACAGAGTGGGTGTCCATAGCAGCTAACTTTGGGGAGGTTTTCAGCCCTCCCTGGGCTCCTGAGCTAGAGGAGCTCAGCTGAGCTGACCACCCTCCTCACCCCAGGCTGCAGATGCTGGAAGCCCTGTGCAGCCACTGGCCAGGCCCCATGAGCCTGGCTTTGTACCTGACAGATACAGAGGCCCAGCAGTTTCTGCGTTTTGTCGAGGCCTCGGCCGTGCTCTCTGCCCGGGAGGATGTGGCCTACCATGTGGTGTACCGTGAGGGTCCCCTCTATCCTGTCAACCAGCTTCGCAACGTGGCCTTGGCCCAGGCCCTCACACCTTATGTCTTCCTCAGTGACATTGACTTCTTGCCTGCCTATTCCCTCTACGACTACCTCAGGTGGGCCTGGGGTGAGAGGTGGTGGTGGTGGTGAGAGGAACAGTACATGGGGCAGTTGTGGACAGGGTTGGGGGACAGGTCCTGTGTGACCTGAAGTCTCAGCGTTCTCTGTAAAATGGGGTCCTATACGGCTTCTTTGAGGTGCCATAGGTGAGTGGGGGAGGCTGGGGCCCTGCTTCAAGCAGCAACTCTGCATGTGTCTGTCACTTATGGACATCAGGGTGGGAGGTCCTCTGAACAAGGTTTCTATGGCCAATCAAAGTGTGAGAACCACTGAGCCCAGTGCTGGAGACAGAGTCTGCCTCTTCTCTCTTGTTCATGGGTACTCCCTTCTCAGGGCCTCCATTGAGCAGCTAGAGCTGGGCAGCCAGCGGAAGGTGGCTCTGGTGGTGCCAGCATTTGAGACCCTGCACTATCGCCTCAGCTTCCCCCGTTCCAAGGCTGAACTGCTGGCCTTGCTGGATGCTGGCACACTCTACACCTTCAGGTAGGAGTGGACCCAGTTCTGCCCAGCTCTGTACCCCACCTCCCACCAGCTCCTGCCCTCAGCTGGGCTCCCTACTCTATCCTGCTCCACAGGTATCACGTGTGGCCTCAGGGTCACGCACCCACAGACTATGCCCACTGGCGCGAAGCTCAGGCCCCGTACCATGTGCAGTGGGCAGCTGACTATGAACCGTATGTGGTGGTACCACGTGACTGTCCCCGCTATGATCCTCGCTTTGTGGGCTTTGGCTGGAACAAGGTGGCCCACGTCGTAGAGCTGGATGCACAGGTGAGGAGGGGTGTGCCTTGCTGCCTCCAGCTTCTTTTTAATCATATCCAGGCACAGGCAACTCACTGTACCTAAGCGTGGTGTACCATATTGTTAGGCAGCATTATTAGAAAATTCTCCCTTCCTTGTTTTAGTTGCCAGGGTTATAGAACAAGTCTGCTCCCCATCCCCCAGAACTGCAATGATCTTCCCCCAGAGCAGGCACTGACCCTCCCTCTCTCCCCCAACCCCAGGAATACGAGTTCCTGGTGCTGCCGGAGGCCTTCACCATCCACCTGCCCCATGCTCCAAGCCTTGAGATCTCTCGCTTCCGCTCTAGCCCCAACTACCGTGATTGCCTCCAGGCCCTCAAGGATGAGTTCCACCAGGACTTGTCCCGCCACTACGGAGCTGCTGCCCTCAAATACCTCACCGCCCTGCAGCAGCCCCAAGGTCCTGCCTAAAACCCACGCAGGCACATCCCTGCCCCTCTTGGCTGGCACACACACTCACTGCTGCCTCCCCCATCATTGCTATTTAAATTATTTAAGGTTCTGTGGGAAGGGCTGGGGTGGGGCCTCTGTGGGGTGGGTCCTGAGGCCCTCCCCTTGCTGCTAATCTATGGCCAGGGCCTAGTCTCCCTCTGTCCCAGCCAGTTTGGGGCTGGTTCCCCTACCTTAACTCTGTATACCTGTTTTTCATAATTAAAAGTTTTAAAAAATTATTTTCCTGCTCCTCCTGGTTTGGGGAGCAAAAGCTTTCTGGGGCCCAAGGGCATCAGTGAGCCCAGGGAAGAACTAAGTCTGGCTCAAGTGGCAGGAAGGCCTGGGCTCTCAAGGGTCCCTCCCAAACAGCCTGAGCTGAGGGAGGATGGAGGCTGGAACTGGAGTGTGTCTTGCCAACCCTCCCCTGCCCCAAACCCAACACCATGAGGCTTAGAGACTTTATTTGGCTTTATTTAGTAAAATGTTAAAATAAATAAATACAAATTGATCAGCTGCTCTGTTCCCTCCCACCCCCTCAAAACAAAAACCAAACAAATAAAAACAAAAACTTTGAAGCACAAAACTCCAAATACAAGTTCTACTAAGACTGAAATCACAAAGGGTGTGGACAAAAGAGACAGGATTGGGGGCTGGCTGGCTCTTTTCTACTCGGAGCTTGCTGACCTCTGCCCTGCCCCGTCCTGTCCTGCCTGACTGCAGCTTACCCTGGGCTGAGAACGGAATGTTATTGGAGACAGGTACAGGGGCCAAAGGGTGCTGTGGGGGTGGGTGTGGAGTCCTCAGGGAGGAAGGGACTTGTGGGCCTGGGGGCTGGGGTGCCAAGTGAAGTCTGTGAGCACTGCCCTCCCTCTACGAGAGCTAATTTTAAGAGTTCCCACCCTGGCTCTCTGGAGGGGCTAACCCCTAGCTTCTTCCCCTTCACTTAGCTTGTGGGAGGGCCAGAGAAGAAGTGGTAAATCAAGTGAGAATGAGACTCCTGTTTCCTTGCCAAAGGTGCCCAGCTGAGGGTGGGGTGAGGTCCACAATCAGACATTTACACAGAGTTAAGTTGCTGCCATCCAACATAAACCATGGGATCTGGAAAACCCAGGGCCTGGAAAATACCTAGGTAACCACTGGTCCCACTACCAACAAAGAGTCTTTTGCCTCTGGGGTAAAAGGCTCCTAAATTAAGCCCTTTTGATAGATCAGAGACTACACCCTAAAAGGGAGCAAAGGGAGAAACCACCTAAGAATGTGTGAATTGGGGGATGAGCCCAAGGAGACTCTGATGGCCCCAAGAGAGGAAGTTATCAGTAAGACTGGAGAGGCAATTGTATATGCAGACTGAGATGGTCCTGAAATACGGTCACCCTCACTAGGAGAGGCATGGAGGGAACTGCTAGGCCGGAAGAGCTGTGCACAGACCCATTCACACCACACAATGAACCACAGCCAAGAATTGCAGACGGTTGGTGAAAAAGCAGGGACTGAAAGGCAGGCCCTGCAGGGAAGCTGGGCACACAGATGGTGCCAGCTGGAGGGTGCCTGTGGACGTGTCATAGACTCTAGAGGCAGGCCCCACAGAGTTAAGGCTCCATGGAGGGGCTGCCCCAAGCTGGGTGTCCCAAAGGGCCTGATAAAGAGCAAATCAGAATTCTGGATGTGCTCTGTGGAGGTGAGACGAGACCCAGTTCCACGAAAGAAAAAGGACCTGCAGGTGGCAAGAATCTAACAAGTGAAAACAACAGCAATGTGATCTCACTGCCTCCAGGACCCAGTGTCTGATTCACAGGAAATGACAAGGGGATTTCTGGTCAAGGGCCCTACAGGCAGCTTCTTCCCAGTCTAGCCTCTCCCTGGCCTTTGAAGTGACTGCAAAGCCTGCTGGTCTCAGATACATGCCTGGCTGGCACCAGAGATGCCTGGAAGAGTGGCTTAACTCTGGGGCCTTCGCAAAGGGCAGCAGAAGGGAAGGAGAAAGGAGGAACTGGAGGCAGCTAGGATGGGGCAGTGCCATAAATGTATATCTTGGGGGTCACAGTCATCCACAGGTTCGGGGGGCAGTAAAGAAATAGGAGTGACCAAGGCCTTTTCTTTGCAGGCAAGTGACTTTTTGGAATATGAGTCCAGAATAAGGGAGTGGGGCAGGGTTGCAACTTGTACTCAATGATAGCGGAGTCACAAAACCTGATTTTGGGAAAATCCATATCCCAACCAGTCCTAGCTCAGGCAAGGTCAGAATTTGCTCACAGCAGCTGGCAATACATTGGTTAATTCCTAGCCCCACCATTGACCCTGACATGCCTCAGGCAGCTCCTCACTGAGCAAAGATCTCTAGTGATGAGAGCTTCCCAAATTCTTTTAAGTAAAGATAGGCATTTTATGGCAAACCCAGCCTACGGGTCCAGACAAGTCAAATAGGAGCACTCTAAGGCAGCTGGTCTCTGAACCTTAGCCAACCATTCCTCCCACTAGTACAAGCAGCTCCAAAGCAAACTGACTAGGCATAACACCTTGGTTTCTGCATTAGAAGGGGGATCTTCTCTGTCCCCTTCATCCAACCTGGCAGCAAGATCCTGACTCTGAGGCCTCTGCAACCAAACTGTTAATTCCCTCTTCTAATATCCCAAGGTGGATGAACAGAAATGGCTGAGACATGTTTTACTCTAAGAAATGTCCTTGGATGCATTTGCTTTCAGGATCCATCTTTGACTCTCTGGGCCTAATTGGCTTGGGGAGAAGGCTAATGGGGCCATTTCTGCCACTCCTAGACTCTGGCCACTGCTGGCTATAGGGCAGACTTGGGAGAGATGCTCCATTAGGACAAGGGTACCAAGTCTCTGCCCCTTCCTGCCAGCCATGGGCAAAGGTCTCCAGTGGGAGCACACATCTGACAAAATTTATTCCCTACAAGCCAATATGATAGAAATGATTTGAGCCTTTCAGAACCCAGGTTTTCTCAAGAAGAAAGAGGCCACAATGGGCCAAGCAAAGGCAAACACAGAGATCCTAGCAAAGGGTTACCCAGGAAGCTTGTCGGTGGAGAGAGTAGAGTAAATTCTATCCTCGGTACCCTGCAGGCAGAGAAAGTGGCTGGAGCTTCAGACATTTCTTTAAAGGCAAGACAGATACAAAGGCCACCCTAGGCTCTCTGTCTCAGAGACAACATGTACCCTCAAAAGAAAACTCGCTCCTCCTTTCTAAGCACCAAGAGCTGATGCAGCCAGCCTGCCCCCTCCCCCACACCTCCTGAAAGGCCAGGGTGCATGGGCACCACTGAGCTTTAGTGGCCATGTCCCTCAAAGTTGCCCCCCAGGCACTCATAATGCTGGTGGCTGAAAGACCGAGAGCAGCACCAAAGGAAGGGATCTTATTTAGGCACCAGCCTTTTGCTCTAGCAAAATCTACTGGACTGAAGAGACAATGGGTAGGGCCCTGATACCATCCACACTCCATTTGGCTTCAAAACCAGGAGAATGAGACAAGATCCCTGCACCAAGAAGAGAGGACAGTTTTCTGAGAAGGGGAGAATGGTGGGGAGAGTTCCACCCCTGCACTCTAGGGCTGCAGCTGTCTGTAGGACAGAAATTGTGGAAACTAGCCCACCGGTCTTGAGACAAACACAGCAAAATGTCATCATAATCAGCAGGTTCTGTGCTAAAAAATTATAACTACACAGCATTTTCTCCAGTTCTGACACCTTTTTTAATAGAAATCACTGTTTTTAGGAAACAAATAGCACTTGTGTAATTTTTTTTACAACGTTTCTTACCTTGATCTTAATTTAAGTAACACTAGGAAGACCTCATTATCTTTTATTTTCCTTTTAATTAAAAAAAAAAAAGTTTTTTCCCCAGATACAAAGATTTTTTGCCCTTGCATAAAAAAACAGTGCCCCAAACGATGACACAAGGACTCACAAAGACTCACTGGACCTCACTGACACTATGATTCCTATTCTACCATGCAAGGTCTCAACTACCCTTAATTGGACTGTCAGCCTGAAAAACAGCTTTTCTATTCCTTATTTTAGTTTTTGTTACCAAAAAATAAACAACAAAATAAAACCTTTTTTTTTTTTTTTTTTTTTTTTTTTTAAAGAAAAACAGAACAAAAACAAAAATAAAAAGAGAGAGAGAAAAGAAACCTTCAATTCCATACATCTGGGTCGCGTACTGCTTTGCTCAGGATCGTCTCTTCTTATAAATATAGAAAAGGGATGGAGCTTGTTTCAAGTAAAACCACTGACCCACCTTTTTTCTTTCCTCAACACACACCCTTTATCCCTGCCTCAGGCAGGGGCTAGCTGAGGCCCCTGACTCTGCTTGTTCTTGGAGAGGGAACTTGACTATATAGTCCCCAGGGATGTGTGCCAATTCATCAAAGCAGAGGACTGGGACTGGCGTGAGGTTTCGGGAGTGGTGGGGGTGCCCATGTGGGTAGAGGAGTGCTCTGGGAGAAGGACCTAGTGGCTAGTCGTGATGTCCATCTCTCCTTGCACTCTGCCCCACTCCAGACTATATGAAATACTGCTCATTTGGTAGACTTTCCCCCGCTCCCCCCGCCCCTTGCTCCCTCCCATCCCCTCCCCATACCTCTTCTGGGCACTGGAATTGGTTCAATCTTGATTTCCTTTTTTTGGTTTTATAGTAGTGAAAGTTTAGAAACAGGAAAGCCCACACACTCTTTGGACTTGTCTTCTCTACCTAAACAAACATCTCGGCAAATAAGGATCTGAAACCTGCTCTCCTCCCTCCGCCCGTCCCTGCTCCCCACCCAAGGAAAAATAAACAAAAAACAAACCCATCGTGGCTGTGGAGGCTGCTGCAGGCACACACTGGTGTATAATAGAGAGAGTAAATATATTATTTCACTTGGCATGGTGCTGGCAAAGAACCTCCAGCTGGCACTATTTCATGTAACATGGTCCAATCTTTGCATGTACACACAGAATAAGAAGGATCAATTGGCAAACTCTGGTGCCACCTGGCACAAGCATCTTCTCTCTCTCTGGAACCAAAGAACCAAAAAAATTCTGTACTTTCCAGAAGAAATCCGGCTTTGCTTTTCTAGAGTCTTCAGTATTTTGCTCCTTGCTGCCGGGATCCCGAGGCTTCTCCTAGTGGGGTTCTGTTATTTAGTCTCTTCCCCCTGGTTACAGTTCGCTGTGCAGCTCTGGGAGGAGGGGGAGGGGGAGGGGGCTAACGTGGAGGTGGTCGCATTGGCAGGGGGTGTGCAGTCCGCGCCATTGGAGATGACCCCCATGGTGGACTCAGAGTCTACAGGTTTGGAGAGGTCTATGCCATGAATGAGACGGATCAGCTGTTTCACTTTCTCCAGGGAGCTGTGCATCTCCTTCTGCCGGGCCAAGATTGTGTTCTTCATTTCCATGCATTTCTGCAGCAAATGAAAAGGGCAGTGGCATTTAGCCTCCTGCTTTTCCAACAGGCTTGGCAGCTGCTGAGGGGAGAGGCTCCCTCTCCAGGTAAAAGAATATGTGCTGGCTAGTGTGCAACCCCCACATCTTTGCTCTGTTCCACACTGGAGTGGGGGTTACTACCCAAGAAAAGAAAGAGGCCCAGGAGGCAAGGGTATAGCTTAAAGACCAACTCTGCTTGACACTAGGACTTAAAATGTTTAAGACCCAAATTCTCATTACTACTCTAATTCTATAAAGTAAAAGTCATTAAAAAAAACTTGCCACAGCTACTCTGAAGTGGTTTGGGCAGATTTTGGTATGTTTTTGCCATGCTAATAGATGGTCTTCCTGAGCTTTCCAGGGTAGAATATGAGCCAGTAATGTCTGGATTCAATCTGAGGGCCTACTAAGGTTCATTCCAGTCAGCAAGAATTTAGAAGCAGGGCCTGGGGCAGACCAGGGATACTTAAGAATCAAAGACAGTCCAAGGCCAAAGGACTGCCACAAACAGAACCCCTTCTGTTCAGTCATAGGCTTGTGGCCTTTTGCCCTTGGCCTCCCACATGTGCCAGCTTCTGTTTGGGCAGAGAAAGAGATGTTAAACCTGTATGCTGTGAGATGTGAGATGTAAAATATGGGTACTGTGAGGAGGAGGAAGAAAGTGAGTGGGACAGTACAACTGCCACCAAATCCAAGGTACCACCTCATTTCTTGTTGGGAGGACCCTCTGTATCCCTGATGCAATACAGCCCTCTTTCCCACCTAGGCAAGCCAGGCTAGGCAGTATGTACTTCCAATATTTGTCTCTAGAAATCCCTCCTACTCAGGCTGGTCAGGAAAACCTGGGAATACAATCAGCACGGTGTGGGAGAGAGGGAGGAAGGGAGGGGTTATATGGATGGAACCACTAGATTGGGTGACCAGAAAGAATATTAGGGGACATGGTCTGTGTGTGCATAGCATCAGGCAAGGCTCTACACTCCTCCCAAATAATACACAGAAGTGGTGGCTACACTGTACTGAAATAAGTTGGTACCTGCCACATTATCTCTTCAATCTAGAGACTGAAGATCTGCTCTCAGGTCAAAGCAAGAATATGTTCCAGAGCTTGGCTAAAGCACCATATACCAACTAGCCACCTGTACTCTACCTAATGGCTGAACTCAATCTGGAAGGCAAACTTTGTACCTGACCAATGTTAATAAACTGGAGGACCTGAATCAGCCCTTGGGAGCCATGTGTCCTGTGATGTCCATGGAAGGCTCTACATCTATGATCTACGTATTTATGTATCTAACTATCATTGAAGGCACACGGTTTACTTACACTTATAGAATTGCTGAGCTGTTTCACCTTCTGCTCTAGTTGTTCTCGTTCTTGTTTTAGATCTGAACTCCACTTAAGTAATTTCTGTTTCTCTTCTTCTTTTGCTGAAAAAAGAATAGGGACAGTTTTTTTTTTTATAGGGACAGTTTTTAACAATAAATTCTCTGAAAAGGTCACTGTACTCAGAATGCTTGCTCAAGAAGGTATTTTTCAGCATAGTCCCTCTCAGCTCCATAGCCAGTACACAGAACTTGCCCACCTGGACTTTCCCTTTTATATAACAGGTATGCTCAGAAAATTGTCAGTGGCATGGGCTTGGCTTTACATATAAACAGGATACCACTTCTCATTTTTTTCCCCAAGAAAGTACAACACAAAACTATACACTTTACTCAAGAAAAAGCTTTTCATTTTTAACTTAATATTTCCTTTTGAAAACAAAACAAAACAAACACTGCTTAACTCCCTATTCCCTACCCGCCTCCCCACCCCAACCCCGTGGTAACCTATAGTCTAGACTCTGTATGAGTTCGCTCATTCTATCAGTGAGATCATACCATATTTGTCCTTTTGTGTCTGGCTTATTTCACTCAACATGATGCCTTCAAGGTTCATCCATGTCGTCACATGAATCAGAACCTCATTCCATTTTTTGGGCTGCATAATATTCCATTGTGTGTATACACTACATTTTGTTTATCCACTCATCAGGTGATGAACACTTGGGTTGCTTCCATCTTTGGGCAATTGTGAATAATGCCACTATGAACGCTGGTGTGCAAACATCTGTTCAAGTCCCTGCTTTCAATTATTTGGTATATACCTAGAAGTGGGATTGCTGGGACATATGAGAATTCGATAAATTTCTGAAGAACTGCCAAACTGCCTGCCACAGCAGCTACGCCATTTTACATTCCTACCAACAATGAAAGAGTATTCCTATTTTTCCAAATCCTAACACTAGTTTTTTATTTTCCTTTTTATTTGGTAAAAATTTTGTTTTAAAAAATTTTTCCTATTTTTACAAAGTTAATTTTATTTCCATTTTGTATCTTCCTTCCACCTTTTTTAAATCGTCATGCCCCATGGCTCTCTTGTCTATATATATATATTTTTTCCTTTTCTTTAGAAGGCACCAGGACCTCCCATGTGGGAGGCGGGTGCTCAACTGCTCAAGCCACATCCGCTCCCTGCTTGTTTTATTTTTTTTTGCTTGTTGTCTGCTCATTGTTTTTGCTCAATGTCTGCTTGTTGTCTGTTTGTCTTCTTTAGGAGGCAACGGGAACTGAACCCAGGACCTCCAATGTGGGAGGCAGGTGCTCAACTGTTTGAGCCACATCCACTCCCCTCCACCTTTTTTTGTAATCCATGGTGATAATTTTTTTAAACTTTATTTTGTACATTTAGTAATTCAAAACATAAACAATAATTAGAAAATAAAAAGAAAATACAGTTGAATAAAAACATATATTTCTCAATTAAATGTACTGTATATAATTTTTTTTTATATTATACAATATGTTATAGAATATATTTGGTTCATAGAAATGCAATCATATAGTATTTGTCCTTTTTTTTTTCTTTTTTTTTAAGATTTTATTTATTTATTCATTTATCCCCCCTTTGCTGCTTGTGCTCGCTGGGTCAGCTAACCACGCCGTGCGGGCGGGCTTGACTTCACCAGGAGGCCCCGGGAACCGAACCCGGGTCCTCCCATATGGTAAACGGGAGCCCTACTGATTGAGCCACAGCCGCTTCCCAGTATTTGTCCTTTTGTGTTTGGCTTGCTTCACTCAATGTTACATCCTCCACGTTCATCCATGTTGTCATATGATTAACGACTTCATTTCTTCTTACTGCTGCATAATATTCCATCATGCAATTATACCAGTTTGTTTATCCATTCATCGGTTGATGGGCACCTGGGTTGTTTCCAACTTTTGGCAATTGTGAATAATACTGCCGCTATGAACACAGGTGTACAGATATCTATTCGTGTCACTGCTCTCAGTTCTTCTGAGTATATGGGTATATACCCAGTAGTGGTATTGCAGGGTCACATGGCAAGTCTATATTCAACTTCTTTAGGAACTGCCAAACAGTCCTCCACAGTGGCTGTACCATTCTGCATTCCCACCAACAGTGAGTAAGTATTCCTATCTCTCCACATCTTCTCCAACACTTGTAGTTCTCTGTCTTTTTAATAGTGGCCACTCTGATAGGTATGAAATAATATCTTGTAGTTTTAATTTGCATTTCCCTAATCATTAGCAATGTTAAGCATTTTTCCATGTGTTTTTTTTCCATTTATATTTCTTCTTTGGATAAATGTCTATTCAAGTCTTTTGCCCATTTTTTAATTGGGTTTCTTTTTATTGTTGAGTTGTAATATTTCTTTATATATCTTAGATATCCCTTATCGGACATGGGATTTCCAAATATTTTCTCCCATTGAGTTGGCTGCCTTTTTCACCCTTTTGACAAAGTCCTGTGAGGTGCAAAAGTATTTAATTTCGAGGAGGTCCCATTTATCTATTTTTTCTTTTGTTGTGCGTGCTTTGGATATGAGGTCCAAGAAACCACCACCTGCTACAAGGTCTTGAAGATGTTTCCCTACATTTTCTTCTAGTAGTTTTATGGTCTTGGCTTTTTTACTTAGTCTTTGATCCATTCTGAGTTGACTAGGTAGTGAGATAAGGGTCCTCTTTCATTCTTTTGGTTACAGATACCCAGTTCTCCCAACACCAGTTGTTGAAGAGACTGTTTTGTCCCGTTAATGTGGACTTGGTAGGTTTGTCAAAAACCAGTTGACCATATAGGTGAGGGTTTATTTCTGTACTCTCAATTCTATTCCACTGATCAATGTGTCTATCTTTATGCCAGTACTATGCTGTTTTGACCATTATAACTATGTAATGTGTTTCAAGGTCAGGCAGTGAAATTTCTTCCATGTTGCTCTTTTCTTTTAGAATGCTTTTAGCTATTCGGGTGCACTTTCCCTTCCAAATGAATTTGGTAATTGCCTTTTCTATTTCTGTAAAGTAGGCTGTTGGAATTTGATTGGTATTGCTATTGCAGTGAATCTATAAATCAGTTTGGGTAGGACTGACATCTTTACGATATTGAGTCTTCCAATCCATGAACACGGAATGTTTTTCCATTTGTTTAGGTCTTCATTGATTTCTTTTAGCATTGTTTTGTAGTTTTTGCATATAGATTCTGTACTTCTTTGGTTAAATAAATTCCTAGGTATTTGAGTCTTTTTGTTGCTATTATAAATGGAATTTTCCCCGATTTCCTCATCAGATTGTTCAGTACTAGTGTACAAAAACATTACTGATTTTTACGTGTTGATCTTGCATCCCATCACTTTGCTGAACTCACTTATTAGCTCAAGCTGCTTTGTTGTGGATACTTCAGAATTTTCTAAATACAGGATCATGTCATCCTCAAACAGTGAGAGTTTTACTTCCTCTTTTCCTATTTGGATGCCTTTAATTTTTTTTTTTCCTTGTCTAATTCCCCTAGCTAGAACTTCTAGTACAATATTGAATAACAATGGTGACAATGGGCATCCTTGTCTTGTTCCAGATCTTAGAGGGAAAGCTTTCAACCTTTCCCCATTGTGTATGATGTTGGCTTCCATGTGGAAGGCTGGTGCTCAACTGCTTTGGCCACATCTGGTCCCCTCCACCTTTTTTTAAAAAAAATTGTTTAAGAAGTTGTGAGTTTACAAAACAATCACAATCTCCATAAAGAATTCCCATACATTGCCCCACCACCAACACCTTACATTGTTGTGACATATTTTTTACACTTGATGAAAGAACACTGTCATAACATTACTGCTATCTACAGTCCATAGCTTATACTTGGTGTATTCTTCCCACAAACCATCCTGTTATTAACTTTGTATACTGTATATTTGTTATAGCTTATGTAAGAACGTTCTCATATTTTACTGTTAACTACAACCCATCATTCACTACAAAGTTCACTGTATTACATGGTCCCTTGCCTTTTACAATCCAAACAAAGTGTACCCTCAGTGGCTTTCAATTTCTTCATAGAGTTGTGCTGTCATCAGCTCAGTCCATTTCAGAATGTTCTCATTACTCCAAAAGGAAAAGTCCTATACCCCTGTGTATTAGTCAGCCAAAAGGGGTGCTAATGTGAAACACCAAAAATGGGTTAGTCTTTATAAAGGGTATTTATTTGGGGTAGAAGTCCACAGATACCAGGCCATAAAGTGTTAAGTTTCTTCTTTCACCAAAGTCCACTGCCACGTGTTGGAGCAAGACAGCTGCCGACTTTGCCAGGGTTCAGGCTTCTTGGGTTCGTCTCTTCCCAGGTCTGCGTTTCTCTCCGGGCTTAGCTCTTCTGGTTCCTTCACAAGGTCAGCTGTAGACTATCAGGTGAACGGCTCACCTCTCTTCTCCGGGGGCCTTCTTTCCAACATCAAAACTGCTTCTCAAAAACTGCTTCCTCTATCCTTTGCCTTGCCTTTTATATTCGATTCCCCCACCCACCAAGGGGTGGGGCTCAACACCCTAATCATAACTTAATCATGCCCAGATTAACAGATCAGTTTACAACCATGATCCAATTATATTTTTGGAATTCATAATTACATTAAATTGGCCAACGGCTACACCCTGTAAAATACACCCATTATTGACCCTTAGTATTGATATAGTACCTTCTTTGCCATGGTTGTAAAAACATTACAATAGTTGTATTTTTCCATGTATCTCTGTATCTTAACACCTTGTAATAGAGGAACATTCCTGTTTCTACTATTAACCACTGTGGCAGTTTGATATTATTTCTGAATTCCAAAAAGAGATATAGATTATATTTGTAAACTGGTCTGTTCCTCTGGGTGTGATACACTTTAAATGTATTAGATTCAGCTGAGATGCCTTTGATTAAATTAAGATTAGGGCTTTTATTAAACCATGTCATTAGGGCGACTCAGTTTGAGTCCCTGCCCCCTTTATAGGCTATATAAATGGACACTCAACCAAGGAGACACCCCAGAAGTAGATACACAGGAGAACACAGAAGATACAGCAGAGGAGAGAATGTATTTTGACGCTGGAGCCCCGGGGAGAGATGAGCATTCACCTGAGAGTTTACAGCTGACCTTATGAAGAGACCTGAGCAGCTGAGATGGCCTGGAAAGAAAGGAGCCCTCCAGCCTATAGCTGAGATAGGAAGAAGCTGGGCCCATGGAGCCTTAAAAGGAAAAGGACGGCTGAACCCTTGCAGAGGTCACCCACTACCTTGCTTCAGCAAGTGGCAACAGACTTTGGGTGTCGAAGTAACCTTGAGTTAGACTCTTTAGGGCCTTGTAACTGTAAGCTTCTACCCCTAATAAATACCCTTTATAAAAGCCAACAGAGTTCTGGCACTTTGCATCAGCACCACTTTGGCCTACTATTACAACCACAATCATCATCCACCACCAAAACCACTATGTTACATAGCCCCTAGATTATCCTCTAGCTTTCTTTTAGTGGACTTTAACCTCCCTAGACTACCCCATTATATTCACTATAATGTGTTACCATCACCTCTATCCATTTCCCCACATTTACAATCCACCTTATTAAACATTCTACATACATTCAGTATCAGCTCTCCTTCTCAACCCACATTCTATCTCCTAGTAATCTATACTCTAGAGTTTAATTCCATGAGTTTACTCATTGTATGTAGTTCATGTTAGTGAGACCCATACAGTATTTGTCCTCCTGTGTCTTGCTTATTTCACTCAACATAATGCCCTCAAGGTTCATCCATGTTGTTGTATGTATCCCAACTTCATTTCTTCTTACAGCTGAATAGTATTCCACTGCATGTATATAACACATTTTGTTTATCCATTCATCGGCTGATGGACACTTGGGTTGTTTCCATCTTTAAGCAACTGTGAATAATGCCACTATGAACATCAGTGTACAAATGTCTGTTCGCATCCTTGCTTTCACTTCTTCTGAATATATTCCCACAGTGGGATTGCTGGATCATATGGCAGTTCTATATTTAGCTTCCTGGGGAACTGCCAAACTATCCTCCACAGAAGCTGCGCCATTTTACATGCCCACAAACAGTGAAGGAGTGTTCCAATATGTCCACATCCTCTCCAGCACATGTAGTTTTCTGGGTTTTTTTTTTTTTTTTTTTTAATAATGGTCATTCTGTAAGGTGTGAAATGATATCTCACTGTAGTTTTGACCTACATTTACCTAGTAGCTAGTGATGTTGAACATATTTTCATGTGCTTTTTTGCCATTTGTATTTCCTCTTTGGAAAAGTTTCTGTTCAAATCTTTTGCCCATTTTTAAATTGTGTTGTTAGTCTTTTTATCATTGAGTTGTATGATCTCTTTATATAACCTGGGAATCAAACCTTATCAGATATATTTATTCTGTTTTGGGGGTATTGTTCTTGGATATTGATATTTATGCATTTCACCAGGGTTGGGAAAATTTCGGTCACTATTTCCTCAAATATTCTTTCTGCCTCGTTTCCATTCGCTTTTCCCTCTGGGACACCTATAACGTGCATGTTTTGTACGTTTCATGCTGTCATTTAATTCCCTAAG
Source organism: Tolypeutes matacus (assembly GCA_026826555.1). NCBI lineage: Eukaryota > Metazoa > Chordata > Mammalia > Cingulata > Chlamyphoridae > Tolypeutes > Tolypeutes matacus. Next base: position 2,899,602 of record JAKSZT010007815.1, on the reverse strand, counting down.
ACCCTGTTCAATTTTTTCCATATTTTTTCTGTCCTGTTTTTTCAAGTTCAGATGTTCTATCCTTGATTTCACTTATTCATTCTTCTGCCATTTTCAAATCTGCTGTTATATGCCTCTAATATATATATATATATTTGCATAACAATCCAAATTTATTGAACTATTGATGATAAAGTTATACAAAATTGCACCACTTTAATTAAGCCTTTTAGTTTACATTTGGCCACCTCAAAGTAGTTGTAACATTAGGTTGGTCAATTTAAATACTGTGGCTCCCTGTTGGATCAACCTTTATACCCAAACATTAACGCATACAAAGCAACAAGGCACTGTTAAAGAAAACATCAATAGTTACTGTAACTTAGGCCTTATGACCAATTACACAAGATTAAAATTACTTCCCACATACACATCCATAGCACTTGTCTACCATTTAACATCTCAACCAAAATGTTACACATGTGAAACAATCACTAACAGGCAAAAATACTAATCCTGTATATTTGGTATTGCAAATATACTTATGCATAAGCAAGCAAGGGATTCACAGTGAGAATCTACAGCTGCAGAAGCCTGAAAATGAGTTATAAAAATTGTCTGAAAATATACAGTTTTTGTTGTAGACCTGCACTGTACATACAACTATAAACATTGTTCCCTAGGTAAACAAAAAAGGAAACATATAATAGGAGATTTGAAAAGTTTGGACATTTCTTTCTCAACAGATATTAACGGCAATGTCTTTAAGACATTATACTGAAAGGACTATCATAATTTAAAAACAAGATTACTGTCTCTCCAAGTTTTTCAAAAATTAAAAAAAACAACAACTATATAGCTGCATTAATAAAAAAGCCCTTATTTTATACAATCCAAAGATAATGACCTTGAATTTCTTTAAAAAAATTATAATTAGTACAAAGATAGAAGAAGTGAAGTTATATGGAGTAGTCTATATAGGATGACCGCTTTGGACTTTCTTTTATTAAGCTAAAATAGTGGTGCTCTTAGGTTACATTATTGTACTCTCCAATACAAAGTTTATGGGGTATGTTAAAGTATACAGTACACCATTTTCATACGTGTACAATACTAGCGGATGAAGGATATGTCTTAAAGCAGTAATACTAGATGTAGCCTCTGTTTTTACCAGTTGCATACTCTAGGACTATTATATAAGTAAAAATCTCTCTTTTGATACTGGAAAGTGTTCAGAAAGTGCAAAATGATGTAGGAGTTTTCTTCTGCCTCTTAAAGGGTACCACCACAAGAAAATCCATTTAAGATGTTGGCAGGTTTAACAAAGTTGGAATGCTGGCGCTGTTGAATTGGGCAACATTTCTTCAAACCTGGCTCAGAGCTACAATGCATTGAGTATATTAAAGCAGCTGACATGATGTCTTTTTGTGGGCCTTCCCAGGCACTGGGGTTTTTCTGTTAATTTGCTGTACTAGGTCATAAATGATTTCATTATTTTTTATTTTGCAGAAGATTCTAAGATTGCACAATTGTTCCATTGTCTTGCTAGATTTTGATCTTGCTCTTTTCCTACAACTCTTTCATCCTCCAAGTCATACTTATTACCAACCAGAATCACTGGAACATCATCAGTGTCTTTTACTTGAAGAATCTGTTCCTCAGATCTTGTAAATCATTAAATGTGGACTGTGCTGTGTTGGAATAAACTAATACAAAGCCTTGCCCATTTTTCATGTACAAATCTCTCATTGCTATAGGTTATTCTATACCTGCAGTATCCAAGATTTCAAGCATACACTGTTGTGCATCTACTTCAACTTGCTTTCTATAAGAATCATCTTTTTCAACAAAAATTCCTTCAACAAACTGCATGGTCAGAGCAGACTTCCAACATCTCCTAAGCCAAGAACGACTAGCTTATACTCACACATGGTGCAAAGTTGTTATCAAAATCTAGTCCACTGTGGTGGTTTGGAGCTACGGACCCCAGAAAAACATGTTCTTAAACTTAATGCACTCTAGTGGGTGTTTTAATCTCATCCATTTTGTCTTTCATTCCCATAAGCTCTGTTACTTTTCTTTGAAGGCTTTCAAACTGTTCTTTATGCTTACCTAGTATCTTTTTTTTTTTTTTAAAGCAGGTACCAGGGATTGAACCCAGGTCCTCATACAAGGGAAGCAGGTGCTCAACCACTGAGCTACATCTGCTCCCCCCAATATCTTCTTTTTTTTTTTTTTTTTAAAGATTTTATTTATTTATTCATTTATCCCCCCCTTGCTGCTTGTGCTCGCTGGGTCAGCTAACCACGCCGTGCGGGCGGGCTTGCCTTTACCAGGAGGCCCCGGGAACCGAACCCGGGGCCTCCCATATGGTAAACGGGAGCCCCACTGATTGAGCCACAGCCACTTCCCTCCCAATATCTTCTTAATATCCTTTATCTCTTTAGCTATACTTTCCTTGAACTCCTTGAATTGATTCAGAAGATTTATATGATTATCATTGATTAGTTATCTTAAATCCTGTGTCTCGTTAGGATTTTTTGTTTGTTCCTTTGTCTGGGCCATCTCTTCCTATTTCTTAGTATGGCTTGTAATTTTCTTGCTGATGTATAGGCACCTGATTATGTTGCTGAATTTTACCCTAACAGTCAATTTCTCTCTCTTGCCTAGTGGTTTTGCTTCATGGCTCTTCTTTGATTTTTGGCTCAACTTATTTAAAAGTCTTTAATACTGCCCAGCTTACATTATCAAAACAGGGCCAGGGACCCACTAATGGGGTGCAGATCAGATCCAAGGGGTCTGGGACATGAGAGACTCCAAAAGGAGGTTTTTTCTTCCTGCAGTTTCACAGTCTGCCAGCAGATAGCGCTCTTTGCTGAGTCTTTCTGAGTTAGTGCCTGTGATTCTGGTCTGGCCAGAGCTGAGATTCAAAGCAAGCTGTGTGGGGAGAAGATGTTAACTCAAGTGGTTGAGCGCCTGCTTCCCATGTACGAGGTACCGGGTTTGATCCCCGGTTCCTACTAAAAAAGAAAAACGAACAAAAAACATAAAAAAAAAAAAAAAAAAGGGCTCTGCTGGCCAAACTCACTAAAGAGAAACCACTCTCTGCCCTTTGATGCATCCTCCCTCTTCCCCAGGGAGGAAGACATCTGTTCCCTTCTCAGTTGGCTGCAGTGACCTAGCTGTTTATCTTGAGGGTGGGGGATGGGTACCATTCCTGGCCGTGGGGGCTAGTAATTCACGATTTTTGTTTTGGCTTGTCTCAGCTTTTTCATCTCTCTGTCCCTTGCCCTCCTGGATGATGCACAGCACTCTCCTGGTCTGCAAATCCCCAAAGCAGATCCCTCTGACTGCTTTTTTGCCCATTCCTCCATTGTTTTTCTAAGAGAGTTGAGCCCTGCCTACCTACTCTGATACCATCTTCCCGGGAGTCCTTTTTCACCTTTTTTTTTTTTTGTTAAACATCAATTACTTAAAAGTCTTCATGGGAAGCGGCTGTGGCTCAATCAGTAGGGCTCCCGTTTACCATATGGGAGGCCCCGGGTTCGGTTCCCGGGGCCTCCTGGTGAAGGCAAGCCCGCCCGCACGGCGTGGTTAGCTGACCCAGCGAGCACGAGCAGCAAGGGGGGGATATATGAATAAATAAATAAAATCTTTAAAAAAAAAATTAAATTAAAAGTCTTCAAATGAACTGTGGCTCTTACTCTCCATGAGTTGAACTGGCCAGAAAGGGAAGACTTTGGGATTTTGGATCCAAATTGTAGCTGTCAGTGATCAGGCACATGGCAGGACACAATGCCAGTCTGCTCATCTCTCCTTTCCTCAGGGCCTCGTTTCTTCAACTTTGAGCCGCTCCATGTGTCTAGCCTCTCAGGGGCCTCTTTCCGTGCCTCTATGCTCCGCTGATTCCAGCCTCTGGCCTCCAGGACCTCTCCCCCTCTGTCTCTCCATTTTTAAAATAGCAGCCATTCTAGTGGGTGTGAAATGGTATCTCATTGTGCTTTTTAATTTTTTAAAAATTTCTAAGTTGTATTTTTATACACCCCAATTCATTTTGATATATGTCCAAATGAATGAGATTACAGCTATCTCAAAGTACACCAAAATTACTTAGATCTTCCCATAAATGAAACACTGGTAAAATACCTAACATAGGGGAAGTGGCTGTGGCTCAATCAGTGGGGCTCCCGTTTACCGTATGGGAGGCCCCGGGTTCGGTTCCTGGGGCCTCCTGGTGGGGGCGGGCCCACCCTTACGGCGTGGTTGGCTGACCCAGCGAGCGCGAGCAGCAAGGGGGGGGATAAATGAATAAATAAATAAAATCTTAAAAAAAAAAAAAAAACAACATTATTAAGGACAATCAACATAATAAACTTTTTTTTTTTTTTTTCCATTTAAGTCAATATTTGACATTTGGGTTATATGTGCATGTAAAAACAAGTCTGTTTGTCAAAGTGAGCAAAAGATAAAACAGCATTCAGTATCCTTTCTGGGTATAATTAAATTTTCAGAGGCGAAGTGGTCTAAATGGGAGCAAAAAGGATGACTTCCTTATGAAACAGACTAGATAAACAGAAAAATTAAGAGTAATCAAAGACGTTAAAGATTAATTCCATAAATTATTCTCTCTTTCCAACCCTTTTAACATACAAATGTGCACTATAGGTATGTGTGAATTAGAATACTTCCAATCAAGATTGTGAACTCATATGACTAGTGATATATAATTCAATAAAATGCCCTGGGGTAAAGAGAAGTAGTATAGCTGAATAAGGGACATCTGTCCATCAAGTTATCCATATATCAACTTACTGAAGAGATAGATTATTTAAAAGTTTCAATGGGCTCAGATATTGACTTGGGCCTTATAGTGATGCTTTATTTCACTATTTATTAAGATCATAACTAAGCATATTAGAATGCTAGCTGTCACTGGATTAGTACCTTAGGGCTAAATACTAGAAAGAAATCACTGTGTTACAAGACACACAAAACATTATATTTTGTGGTTCTACTATTAGTTTTTTCCATTACTTTTGTAATTGGGGCAAGATAAGAGGTCCAATTAGTTTAAAAACATTTAATGTACCCCATACTGTCTGAATCAAAGATTTTTATTAATTCTTCTGCCAAATCCAACACTGATTTCCATCACAATTATTTAAGATGAGAAATAGTAAGTCAACTGGAAAAACGAAACAAAACAGTTGTGGCCTTGAGCTATGAAACATTACTTTAACACACTGACTGAAAAATCTAGAACATCAATGTTAATCCTGTTGGCTTTCATCAATGAAATGGATGCAGGTTTACTGTGACTTCTCCAAAAATGCTTTGCAGCACCTAACACAGTGCTGGTACACAGTCTCAAAGCCGGAGTCATTCCCATAATAGGGATCTTCAAAAATAAGTTGTTTTTGTGTATCATAGCTTCTGAATAGTTCAATTTTAGCTTTGCAGTTTTTAACTTGATTACCTTTGTTATTCAAATCTCTCATTGTTTTCTTCCATACATAGTATATAATCAAATGTGGCAAAGTCTTCTCTGTTAACCTGATGGGCAATATGACTCATAGGAATACCATGCTCTTCATTCAGTTTTGCCCTTGATACAATCAGGAGGGTTTCCAATCAAATATGTGGATGTTGCAACATTGTCTCTATCCTCCAATTATATGAAATATTTTGATCAGATACAAGTTTTCTGAAAACTGCTTCTGCAATGGGTGATCAAGAAATGTTATCCAGACATACAAACAGCACCGACTTGGATGATGCCTGCTCTGCCATCTTCTCAGACTCAAATAGTGGCACAGAGTCTCGTTTTGCTTTTGATTAGCATAAAAGGCTAATCATGTTGAGTATCTTTTCATGTGCTTTTTGGCTATTTGCTTATCTTTTTTGGGGAAATATCTATTTAAGTCTTTTGCCCATTTTTTAATTGTGTTGTTTATCTTTTTGTTGTTGAGTTGAAGGATTTCTTTATATTTTTGGGTTATCAAATTCTTATTGCAGGGGTTCTTAACCAGGGTTCCGTGGGCTTGAATTGAAATTCAAAAGAACATTATTCTTGTGGGGATGTGTTGGTGCGAGTGTGGTATATTTATTAAATAATACATAGTATAGTGTGAACTTTGTAAGGGGGTCATGATTTTTACCTGACTGGCAAAGGGATCCATGGAACAAAAAAGGTTAAGAACCCCTGCCTTATTGGATATACAGTTTCCAAATATTTTCTCCCATTGTGTAGGTTTTACACTTATGCTGTTTTACTTTCATGATAAAATCCTTTGAGGCACAAAAGTTTTTAATTTTCATGAAGTCCTATTTATCTTTTTTTTTTCTTTATATACATTTTTTAACCTAGGGAAGGCATACAAAAAAGGAGGTATGGGTAATTCTTTACCTGCTTTGTAGGCAATATAGGAATGAACAATTGCTAAAGTTCCAGGCCATGGAATTGCTTCTTCCTTTTTCAGCATCTGAAAAGATTTTAGAATTGCACCTTGAGAAGGAGGTATAAATACATATCCCCTATGCACACAGCAAGCAACGGTGCCTATGGTAGACAAAAAGGAAGGATGGCAGTGTTGTAAAACCCTGGTCTATAATTTCTGGACTACAAAGTTCCAGGTATCAGCCTGGGTGAATGAGGCTCAAAGGGAGAAAGAGCCAAACCTCTTGGGCCCAGTCGTAGAAAGAGGCTGGTGGAAGCAGATGTGGCTCAAGAGTTTGGGCTCCCACCTACCACATGGCAGGTTCCGGGTTTGGTTCCCAGTGCCTCCTGGAGAAGAAAAGCAGGACAGCGAGCTGGCGCGATGGGCTGACATAACAAGATGACAACACAAAGAGGAAAGACAATGAGATACACAACAAAGCAGGGAGCTGAGATGGCTCAAGCGATTGAACGCCTCTCTCCCACATGGGAGGTCCCAGGTTCAATCCCCAGTGCCTCCTAAAGAGAAGATGAGCAGACACAGAGAACACACAGCAAATGGACACGGAGAGCAGACAGCGAGAGCAAAACAACGAAGGAGGGAGAATAAGTAAATAAAATAAATCTTTTTTAAAAATTAGAGGCTGGGATTTGTCTGTGTATTCCTGGGCAGCTCATCTTATCTTCTGGTATGTGCCACATGACCCCAACCACTCCTGACAGCTAGAACCACTGAAATTAAAGTGGCAAGTCAGTATGATGGCAGCAGCCCCTGGCAGTTTCATCTCTGACCTGACATGGGCTGCCTGACTCAATTTTAACTTTATATACCCTTCAAAGAGAATGTTGCCAGGGAAATTAAATATCAGTTCTGAATACTTAAGTATAATCCAGACTTGGTGTAGAAAATTAGAAGAGGATCGTGACAACGCATCAGGAAGAGAACATGGAAAGAACGATCTCTACTACACCACAGAAGCAGTAGGTCAAGGGCTAAGATTAAAAGGGGAAAACCAGAATTCTCTCAAGCCAGGATTCCTAAGAAAGCCTGCTGAGCCACTGGGCTTAAATACTTTATCTACTTCCAGAAAAGACATGGGATAGCTTATAAAAAACCATAAAGACATAAATATACATGGATAGTAGAGAAAAAAGAGATCAGGACCAGAAAAGGAGGAAAGACACTAAGACAGTTAACAATATGTCTGCCTTCCATGAAATATCAAGATAGCACTTTACAGTTAGTTCTCTGATCCTGATGCCAAAAGAGGCTAAAAGTGAAACTAGTAACTTTAAATGAAACTAGTGCCATTTAAGTTAGACAACTGATTGGGCACTTTCCTTTAAGGGTTTTATTCCCAAAGAAGAGTTTCAAAAGCATATAATGCCTCTGGAACATTCTTAGAGAATGAGGCAGAAACTCTTATGGACTTCAAAGTCTCAAGGTAACAAAAAGATAAGTCGGGAAGCGGCTGTGGCTCAATCAGTAAGGCTCCCGTTTACCACATGGGAGGCCCCGGGTTCGGTTCCCAGGGCCTCCTGGTGAGGGCAAGCCCGCCCACACTGCGTGGTTAGCTGACCCAGTGAGCATAAGCAGCAAGGGGGGGATAAATGAATAAATAAATAAAATCTTTAAAAAAAAAAAAAAAAAAAAAAAGATAAGTCATTTCAAATAAAAAGAAATGTTAGTTAGGGTCTTGCCACCTGTACATGAAGTCAACACCTCCTGAGTACAATGGAGAGGCTCTGAGGGAATGAGTGTTGTCTGAGTGAGTGCTGTGTCATGAACAGGGAGGATGTGGCCTGGAGAAGAACTATGGTATAAGAGGAGACTGCCATTCCCCTAGATCAGAGGGGCAAAGGAACTGATCTCCTTGCATTGTCTTTCTCTCTTATTGGCTCCTCACCCTGTGTGAACCACAGTACCTGGTCCTGACATCTGGGACAGATCCACATGCCCTTGGGAATTGTTTTCAGAGGAGGGTCTAAGCAGTCCAGATGATACACACGGGAACACGTATCACACATCAGCAACTGGCCACTTTTTCTGCAAACGCTGCAAAAATCTTCATGGATATCACCCTATGAAATTGAGAGGAAAGGTAAGAGAAAGGACAGAAAAAAAAAAAAAGGTAAAACTTAAACACTGACATGCACATAAATGTTTTAGGACAATCAGCTGCCATGGAATACGGACTATGCTGCCAACACTTTTCAAGAGTGTTCAAGAAAAGTAGGAATTCCCAGTGGCACAAGCCCCCACCTCCTTGATATAGTTGAGGTTCCCTGGGTAGGGACAATTTTCTTAATTTTAAAATAGTTTACAGAAAGCTCTGCAGTCACCTAGACCAAATCAATAGGTGATGGTAGTACAGCATTTATTATGTTCTGGTAGAGTCCAAACCACAAATCAGAAAGTTTAGAGATACCAAAATCCATTCATCAAAGTGTTTCACAATAAGGCACAAATCATGTGCACTAAATCATTACCTATCATTTTTGAGGGGAGTTTAAAAGGGTTGGGAAAGAAGACAGACAAAGAATAGAGTTTTATTAAACTCTCTTGCTTAGAAAGGAGAAATATACTTAAAGTTCAAATAGAAAAAGATTAAGTCAGGTGCAAATTAACTCATCTAAGTACTCTAACATGAAGAATTTAAAAAGCCAAAGCAACAACTCACAAGGTTCTCTTAAAATCAGTATTTTGGTATTTGGTGTTTGCTATTCAATGGAATGTTCTATTCTGACAGGCTTTTATTCCTCCCTATAAAATACTTCATCAGATGGAGAAAGAAAAGCAACCCTAGTCCACTCTGCCTGTCTCTTTCCTACCCCCACAGTAATGATTTTAGTACTCAGATAAGTCTGCTGGAGCTCTCTGAACAAAAGGCACCATTAATAAAAAGCAGAACTACCTAAAATTTGGAGAAGAAAACAGAAAGGAAACAAGCTATTAAAGAGGTATTTTTCAGCAAGTCAATCCCCTAGCCTGTCTCGAAACAGTTGCTGCTGTAAGGATACTAAGGGAAGAGGAGACTGGAGGGACCTGCCAGAGGTTTACCCAGCAAGTGAACTCTGCAGCCTGGATTAGAGCCTTTTTAACTTCCATTGTGCTGTTTTAGATTTCTAGGATATTCTGCCAGAGGGCCTAATGAAGAAATTTTGAACAAGGAGCAATGATAGAGAGAGTAATGCCCAGTTTTTCCTTTTTTATGATACAACCCCCTCTACAACCACCAGGGAAGATATATATCTTCATTGACCTACAGTTTCTCTCTAAAGGAAAGGAAACTTTCTCTATAATTCACTACATTGTCTGGCAGCATATAAAAGATATATGACAGGGTGGATGGATTTTAATCTTTCTTAGTAAGGAAATGTCACCTCTGGTCAGTAAAAAAGACACTCAGTTCATGTACAAAAATATTACAAGCGAAAGCAGTCTGATGGTGCAACTTCCAGGCACCAAGAGATAAGGTTTCATTCTTAGATTAACCATGACTTTTTTTCTTTCATTCTTAAAGTGAGGCTGATGGTGCTTTTCTAGTAGGAAATAGAAGAACCTGAATCCCATGTTGTAAGCCTGTATCTTTAGTAGGAAGTTTTTAAAAATCTTCTAGTTTCAGAGACTGTTTTACATAAACTGTAGATAAAATCAACAGTAATGAAGTAAATGAGACAAACTGGACATCTTATTCAGAGGGATCTGTCAGTAGGGTAAACAGAGTTCTGCTCACTTTTCTTTGCTCCTGAGTAAGAAGAACATCAGGGAAGTGGACGCCAGAGAGGACATAAAATAAAGGCTAAATAATTTCTTTCAAGTTTCTAAAGGAAAGAAAAAAAATCCCTATCCCATTCATATATCCTAAAGCAGCAGTTCTCAGTCTTTATGGTGTCAGGACCCTTTTAAACTATTGAAAATTATTGAGGACCCCAAAGGGCTTTTGTTTATGTGAATTCCTATTTATTGATATTACTGTATTAGAATTTTTTTACTTTTTATTTTGAAATAATTATAGATAAACAGAAAGTTACAAAAATAGTATATAAGAAATTTTTAAAACTGTCAGAGTGATGTCAATATCACATCACGTAGTTTCTGGAAAACTCTACTCTTCATTGTTGAAAGAATGAGCGTGAAAACAGCAAGTGGCATTTTAGTGTTTAGTATTATTATGAAAACAGTTTTGATTTCATGGACATCTTGAAAGCCTCAGGGACCCCCAGACCATACTTTGAAAACTGCTGCCTCTGGAATATAAAATGCCAAGATATTTCTTTCATATAGAATTGGTTGTTGCCTAAAGAGAGCAAAGGGATGTCCCATGGAGGTACTACACCAAGTCAAAGGCTGAGGCTTTGATGACTGATCAAATTATTACTATAAACCAAATGGTAAGGTAAAGATGATTGACCCACGATTCCTTGCTAGGAGCTGAGGATATATATTTGCTGGAAACACTTTGGCTATGTCAGTTGTAACTTTATCATTTGCTAAAAATTTTTTAATAATTACGTCAACATATCTTCCCTTTTGATAAAAATGAGGATAGGTACATCCTGAGGATTAGTGTCTGGCTAGGTCTTGAATTACCAACTCCGTCTAGATGGTTATTGATCTCCAGGAAATGCCTACCTCTCAATAGTTATTGCTTAATTACGCTACCCAGCAGCAAACATGCAAAGCCCTACATGTTGATTTTAATTACCGCCACTGTTGGGAGACTATAAAAGTAGAAGTCAATTATCTTTTTAAAAAAATCCATTCCATTGGGTTTAACTTAGGAGGTTTTGAACATATTTAGTGGTTTCAGAAAAGCTTTCTTTTACCCTTTAGATTTCTGCATTTTAAGATGAAACTTGACAGCTTTTAGTTTGTGCCTTGATTGGAGTGGACCCTTTAGGTTCAGTATCAAAGAAAACCATAAAACCCCTCAACCAAAAACAATAAAAAACAAAAATGACCTTGTTTAGAAAACATAAACTCATCTGTTCCCCAGCTTATGTGTGCTACCCTGGAGGGAGCTCTCTAGCAAGAAGCCTACGAGCTGGCAAAAAAGTTGGCATAATTCTTTGGTACCACCACCAAGCTTTATGACAAGAACTCCTGGTGCTTATTAACAGGACAGTTTAATTCAGAAAACCAGTACCATTACTAATGCCAAAAATCAGGAAAGCAGGACTCAATTCTGAATCTTTAAAGCAATGCTGAGTCTGTAGCCAACAGCTATGTCCAGCCTCCCAGAGAACAAAACTCTTTCATGATCCCAGTTCTCCAAAGATAACCCTTCCTGTGTTTCTTCTGGAATTTTAACTCAGAATATTCAAATGGTATTCTTTTGCTCTTTGGAGAGAAAAGGGCCATTAGTGGTAAGTTCTGAGAATCTTTAAGTCCAGAGGATATTTTTGCCTGAAGTTGGTAAAAAATAAGTTCTGTAATTCACAAAAGAAATGAAACTCTTGGTTTTCCTCCTCAAACCTGCCCCTCTTGTAATCTGCCCCCTTCTCAGCAAATGGCAGCTTCATCCTTCTAGCTGTTTAAGCCAAAAACCTTTGGATTCATCCTTGACTCTTCTCTTTTTATCATACTCCATATCCAATCCTGCTCATTCTTCAAAATAAATTCAGACTCCATCACTTTTCTCCATCGCTACTGCTACCATTATATTAGGCCAAACCATAATCTTCTCTTGCCTGGATGACTGTAACAGCCTCCTGATTGGTCTCCCTGCTTCCATCCTATCATCCCATAGTTTCATCTCCTTATGTCATACATAGTGACCTTTTTAAAACCCAAATGATTTTGAATATATCTTAAAAGCAATATATGTACGCAAGAATCACCAAAGGATACTAAAACCATTAAGTAACAGTTTGTTGGGGACCTGGATATTTATACAGACTCAATGCTATTTCTACCAGAGGAAAAAGAGGCACCTTTACACATGGAGAAATTTGATGGAAACTATCTCAATCAGAGATGAAAGTTAATACCACCAACAATGGAAAAAATTGATATCGTATACGCCCTGTTATGATGCACTGAGAAGGACTCATCATCTCTTATTTAGTGTTTCTGTAAAAAATGCATACCCTGAATCTGTTCTTACACTTGATCTTAGCCAAAAGGCCGAGAAGCGATCCTGAATCTGTTCTTAAGGAAACAATCAGACCATCCAAATGGAAGGACATTATTCATAGCACCTGACCTCTTTTTTAAAATGTCAATGCCATGAAAGACAAAGAAAGGCTGAGAAACTTTTCCAGAGTAAAGGAGACTAAAGACCATGACAATAACTTTCAAGAATGATCTTGGATTGGATCCTGGAGCAGAAAAAAAAAAGAAGTGCCACAAAGGTCATTATTGGGACAATTGGAGAAATCTGAATATAGACTCTACTATATATTAATATTACATCAATGTTAAATTTCCTCAATTTGATAACTACAGTGTGACTATTTAAGAGAATATCCTTGTTTTTAGGAGAGATACCCTGAGGTATTAAGTATTTAGGGGTGAAGATTCATGACGTCTGCAACTTTCTCTTAACTGGTTCAGCAAAAAAAGTGCCCGTCTCTATGTGTGTATGTTTGTGTGTATGGGAGGGGGAAGCATATATGGCAAAATGTTAAAAACTGGTAAATGCAAAAACAAAACAAAACAAAAACAACCAAAAAACAAAAACTGATGAATGCAAGGGAAGGGTAAAGCCTTCATTCTTTGTAAAGTTATCAAAAATTTTCTGTAGGTTTAAAATTTTTCAAAATAATGGTTAAAAAAAATCACGTCATTTTCCTACTCAAAACTCTCCACTGGTCTCCCATTTCACTCAGAGTGAAAGCCATAAGGTCCTGAACAACCCGCCCTGCCACCTCTTGGGACACACACTCTTACCACTCTTGCCCACTCACTTTTTCTCAGGTATTCAGGCATTCTATTTTTTCTTGCAATATGCCATGCACACTCCATCTCAGGCTTTTGCACTGCTGTTCCTTCTGGATGGAACACTATTCCCCCAGATACTCCCATGGTTCATTTCTTCACTTCCCATCAGAGAGGCTTTTTCTTACCATTCTTCATAAAATTCCAACCTATTGCCATAACTTTATATATCTTTATTCTATTTCATTTTTCTTCACAGCAATTATCACTACTGATACATTATATATTAATTTGCTTATCATATGCCTCTTCCCATTGAACATGAGCTCCTTGAGGGCAGAGAGTTGATTCTGTCTCCTGCTGTGTCTACAGCCTCAAGAATGATGCTTGGTCAGCAGAGTAGTGTTCAATAGGTATTTTTAAAGTGAATCACTGGGAAGTGGCTGTGGCTCAATCAGTAGGGCTCCCGTTTACCATATGGGAGGCCCTGGGTTCAGTTCCTGGGGCCTCCTGGTGAAGGCAGGCCCGCCCGCACGGCGTGGTTAGCTGACCCAGCGAGCACAGGCAGCAAGTGGGGGATAAATGAATGGACAAATGAAATCTTTAAAATAAATAAATAAATAAAATAAAATAAAGTGAATCACTGAATGGGACATTATCACTGCTTTGTCAATGCTCATTTAGGACCTTAGAGCATCAGTTCACACTCCTGCAGCTTCTGGATAAAAGGTTACTAAGTATTTGACACTTTTTTAGTAACCTGTTTCTGATCAACTCTGTTGAAAAGTTTGCTTTAAAGAAAACATTTTCAGTTCCTGAATTCTATATGAAGCAGAAAATAAGGGCTGCTGGGGGAATATATGCTTTATTCATTTCCCCCATCCCCAAAACACTGATGATAGAAACTTGCATACCTCACAATTATGTCAACTGAATTCTCCATTCAACCCCACTTTCTGAGAATTCATTCACAGCAAATTGATTTCAGACTCTGAAAACTGTGGTTGAGCTTCCTGACGTTATATTTAATGTGATTCTCAAGATATGGAAGAACTTGGGACCCCTGAAATATGCTGCCTTAAATGGCATAAAAGTGTCCTGTAGGGATTACTGCCATTCCAGAGTTAGTCATAGTGACGCAAGATGGTAAGAAGACAACTTATGATAATGGTTTTCCCCAATTTAAGCTCTCAGAAATAAAATGAGCTTTGCCCAAGTTACTTACGTCTGTGGAGGTGGGGCTGGGCAGGGACACATGCTGAACAGGTGCAGGGAAAGTGAATGTGGTCTCTGTCTTTTCATTTTCAGGGGAATCAGGATGACTGGATGGGGGGGATGTTGGGGTAAGGGCTCCAAACCCCAGCACTGCATTGTATTTTGGAGGACGACCTATATACCAAGAGAAGGGAACAAAAGGGAAAAAAGGGGGAGGGAAAGAAAGGGGGAAAAATGATCTCACATACCTTTGGCCAGTGTTCCTCATTGGCTAGCATGGAAAAGGAAGTGAGGTAGCAGACTGAAGGTTAATATAACAGTTCCAAAGAGAGGAAGAGAAGCAAAGATTTAAATGTCATTAAAAACATCTACATGGATCTCAAAAGAAGGGAGGACTAAGTGAGACTTGGAGAAAGACAGAAGGGGCTGGATTATGTTAAAGGACCTCACCTTATGCAGACTATGGTGAAGTTCCTGGACTATTACAATATGAGGTTTCTGGTGAGAAAACCAAGATGTCAAAGCCCAATGCGAGCCAAAGCCAGGAATAAGAACTTATTATATTCTATTTTTCATGGTTTTGCATATTGTTCTCTTACACTTTCTCTGCAACCATCATTCTTTCAATAACATTAATGATTCTCAGTCCCCACAAACTGATTTATTTAGGATTCCTGCTTTTCCTTTTCTTTCCTATGTACATTTTGGTTATTGTCACTGTTTGTCAGGGTAGAAAGAGGCAAAACTCAAGTTGAATTATTCTTGCCCATTGCTGATAGATCTAGTGAGAGAGAAGATCTGAGAATAGCCAGAAACTAAGAGTTAAAAAAAGATGTTCTGGATCTGATAATGAATTTAAGTATCTCTACCCTTGGATACTCTCCCCAGTTGATTGATAATTGTCTCCCTCACTTTACATCATAAACATTCTGGTGAACTTTACATGTCTAAAAACTGGGACTGTTTCTAAGTCTCAGGAAAAGCACTGTCAGCAACACTGCTGAGAGACCTGATTTGAGCAAGAGCATTTCAATCAAACCTTAAGGCTACAGAGTATCTAATGGGTATCAAAAGTGTAGGTCAACCACTCTTGCTTTACAACATTTCTAAGTCAGGGTCCTTGTCCTCTAAGAGTCAGGGACACAGCTTCTAAGCTGTGAGTGAGCAAAAGGGCATGCCCAGCATACCAAAAGGGGAAAAAAAGCCAAAGAGGTACAAAATTGCCAAAAAGCACTGGTAAATGGCACGCAGGATCATGGTTTTACCAACTGTTATAATTTATATTAGGATTATGCACACGAATCATGATTCTGTCACATAGTTTACAAATATTACCTATATGTGTTAAACTGGCAACATCTACAGTACAAAGATAGATCTTATTATACTGTTTGTCTTTTGTAGGGAATTTAGTGCTGCTAGAAGGGGAAGCAGAAAATGAATGCTCTCTGTCTACCCATGGAAGGCACATCCTGGGCATTGTGAATGCAAGCTTTTGTCCTTTGATCTTGGCAAGAGATGCCAAGGTCTTTCAGGCTCATTTAAGCCCTGTATTCTTAGCAGATACTGTCCACCAGCAGGCCAACTAACTATGGCCTCTGGCTGGGGGCTCCTTTCTGAGAACTGCATCAGAGGTCACTAAAAAACTATTGAAAACAACAAAACAACAAAAAATAACCATGGTACTGGTTATTGTGGTCCAGGAATCGATATGAAGCAATAACTTAAGGCTTCCCAACTAAGTATTTTTGGTTACTTGAAGGGCAGGGCTGATAAACATTAGAATGGGTCACTAACAGCGGGTACATCTCCTTTTTCAGGGAGGAGGCAGTGAAAGTTGTAGTCCCGCCTAAGGCAGACAAAAGGTCTGGAGGCCCTCCCAAGTACCCTGTAGCCCTGAGATTGTTCACACACAAAAATTAGTATGCTACTGCACTCACTCTGCAACCTTTTTAGCCTGAACTATAATTCACATGGAGAAATGGACATTGGGATGTATTACTGGCATCAAAGAGCAATCCCAGTATCTTGTTTATGAACTCAAACCGTGAGCTATTAATACCTCTTTAGACCTGCATAGTGAGAGATGTTGCTGTTGTTGTTGCTATTGTTTTTTCTGCTCGGCCTAAGGGAAAGATGGAATGTTCATGGGGAGTCTGAAATATGGGAATGGAGCTCTTTAGGAATTTCTGCTTTCATGAGTCTATTTGATAGTGACCTTTTCTTCCTTAGCTGGAGATGTCTTCTCATAGATTCTAAATTCTCTGTGTGGTTACTTCTCCCTTTCCTGGAAAGTCTGCAGCTCACAAACTTAGACTCATGATCTGGCCTCGATGGCAGCAGGATGACTTAAACACTGTTAAGAATACCTTGGCAACAGCAGTACTCTGTTCTGCTTAATGATGCTAATACGCTTCCTTTTACATGGTGCTCTGTTCACTGTGCTATTCATGAACAGCCTGGGAGGCTTGGGGCAGAAATGCTGCATTAAACCATTCTTGAGTCAGCTCTGCCAAAATCCTAGGAAAGTCAGCTTTTGATTCAGCATGATGTTTTAATAAGAAACCTCACTCTTGTTTGAGAACAATAACAACAAAACTATTTTCATGGGATATAGAAGTTAGATAGCACTTAGGACAATGGGAGAAGGGAGGAGGAAAAAACACAACACAGACAGCAAAAGCAAGAGCAAGGGAGAGATACAAAAGGAAACTCACCCCTTTTCCGGGTCCCAGGATGCATTGTGCTGTTCAGGTATGTGACTGCACTCTTCTTACGCTTTGAGGATTAAAGAGTGAAAGGTGACTAACTGAATAGCACAGGTACTACTAACACTGGCTCAAGTTAAAGACCAAGCACTGCATGCCTGTCAACATGCCAGCTAGTTAAAGTGCTAACCACCCACAAGGTTTCAGTGCTAAAGGATTTTATTGAATAACTTGGCTCTCAGAAAATATTCCAAATAGATCCTAGATACACCTCTGCTTCAGAAAGCAGGTGTAATGAAGTCGGGATAATTTATTTTTTAAGGTAGGTATCTGCTCAAACTTAGGGAAAAAAACCAAGGGGAAAACAGTGAATAAAAATGAAATGTGATAAGCAGAGAAAAATCCATCAGATCACAAAGCTGGCCAACTGCAATTAGGATGCCGCTCTTAAGCAGGTTTTCAGATGGGAGGTGCTGAACAAATCATAAAATAAAACTGGAACAGTGAGGGAAAGGCAAACTGCTGGTTAGGAATACCTCTGGCTCAAAGACTGCTCCACTGTATACTGGATTTGCTGTTGTTCTTCTTTTTCGCTCTTGCCTCTTGCTTTGGATTTCTTAGGAAAGGAAAAGGTTTGGATTAGAAGAGAGGTATATAGAAACTAGGAAAAAAAACTAAACTTCAATGTTTTATCTGTTAGTTTTCCCATGACTAATCAGAAACGGGAGGCAGAGGGCAGTCTCTGTTTCACTGAATCTTCCAGGTAGACAAGGCAGAGACAAGCACACTGCTGGAAACAAGTATGTAGGACCATCTATTCTATCTCTCAGAAAGCAAGACTACACTGGCTCACAGTGTGGCTTTCTGTGAGCAAGGACCTAACTGCAGACAACACTTGCAAAAAGCTGTACTGACTTATTTTTAGGCGGTTTCACACAGTGTGCAGAGCTTTATCCACAGATGTAGAATGAGTGACCAGAGTTCACCATTCTTGCATCAAAAAATAAGGTATATTTTTGTAACTGTTCTTAAGATTCTCATAACCTAGTATGATTGAAAAATATAGACAAAAATTTGTCAGATGTCATTATAAGGGGCAGTTACCTCTTCGTGCTGTCTGGAAAACACACACACACACACACACACACAATCCTCTAAGTGAACAGAAGTCACCTTAATCCAGGCAGCTGAGATTTTTCCAGGACAGTAGTATGAATAATAATAGGAAGGGGAAGGTCTGAATGTTAAACAGAGAGAGGGCAATTTTTCCTGTGAAGAAAATAAAAGTCCACACTGGTTGAATCATACTCTATTTGTATTCCAACTTTCTATTCTAAGAATATAATCAAGAGCCAATTTCAGAAACAAAACTCTGGGCCAGATAGGAAGGCAGGACCATAAATATCGTCACTTACCTTCTAGATGGTCATGAGTTACCAATCCTAGAGACACCATGAAGGCAAGTTTCTGTGCCAGAGAAACAAAAGAAGAATATACTTCAATCTGGCTTAACACAAAGCTAATCAAGTGCATAGTCCTAGTTAGGCTCCTAGGAATCAGGTTGCTTAAGGAGGCAGGGAGTGGTCAAAGAGCAGGTATCTACCACTCTTAGCAGTGATGGAACCACTCTAGAAACTTTCTGGTCTAACAGGAACCAAAAAAGAACCTCTGAGGGCTACATATTCTACTTTCCCAATGATAGAAATTAGCATTTTGAATGATTAAAGTTTTAAGAAAAAATCCTCTTAGAGGAAAAAAAGATATCATAATCGGAAAACATGCAGGGGTTAGAAAGAGCATTCCAACAACAAAGTTCTTATATTCCATGGACAAGTACTTCACTTGTAATGACTAGGTCAGGGTTTCTTTGATTTTTACTGCCACTGATTAAACAATGCCAACTCAAAGCTAACTGATTTTTGAGAATGGTGTCAGGGGGTTCTGCTTGATATTATGATTCTTCAAACACGGACCTAGAAATTATGGAGCGATTTCTCTTTGAAGATGACTCTTAGGACTCCATCAGAAGCTAGGCTGATTAGAATATCATATCCCAAAGCTGGAAGGTTAGATGATTCAAGTTGGAGAGAGTAGAAGATTTGATTCCTATTTTGTTCTTTGGTTGCATGTAGTCTGGAAAGTATGTCTTCATTTTCTGCTGTACCAATGCATGTGGTTTTTAAATATGCCAAATAATACATCATCAATTTCTTTCTATGGTGAATAATAAACACCATCAATTTAGGAGATGTACTCAGAGTTATTTATACCACAGTTTGGTCTTTAAAAATCCTGACAACTTATCCTCAACATTAAATATCATGATATTTTGCCCTGAAGTGATGGGTTCAGGCTATTCAAGATACTGGGTGTTTTTTTTTTATCTTATTTCAAAAACTTAGGTGGGCTCCTATCTCTTGACAGCTAGAATACTTCAGTAAGGAAAAGAAGTCATGGACTTGCCGCTGATTTTCTACACTGCACACTGAGATGGCACAAATTTCATGGGTGCCAATTGATTACATCCCTAGATTTCACCATTACTTCAAAATTTAAGATTAGAAGGCTGACAACCGTTTTCTGTTAATAAAGCAGTGTGTAGCCTGACATTCAGATGCATCCTCTTTTAATTAAGTAACAGCAGCCCTCTTGGACACTCACCTATAATTTGTCTTTGCCAATCTAAATCAAGCTCACAAAATAATTATTAAATGGGAAAAAACCTCTTCTCCCATGGAATGGATTTTCAGTGATAAATAGAAAAGTACTTTCCTTCATATGTGTATCACATGTACGCCAGGAGCTGATTTATTCTCTTTATAGTAGTGGTTCTCTCCAAATATAAGGTGAAATATCTGCTAGTTCATATGATAGTGTTTGCTTGGCCACATTGTATGTCAATGATATGAGATATCTTTCAGTTTCTTTTTTGCTTGTTTGTTTTTTGTTTTTAATTTATTTTTTCAGTTTCTTTTGATGAGAAAATTTTGCTAATAGCTTGCTCTATTTTTCTTCCTCCAAGCATAATACTTGCCATTAATTTTGTGTATGGTGTTACAAGTTTCTTAATTTGTGTGACTAGTACTTGTTTTTGGTTCAAATTTTAGTCTCTTTACAGATAAATTTAAACATTAATTCATTACATATCAGAAAGAATATTTTATACTTGTTTGAGAAAAACCTGGATTGGCTCAATAAATCACTGTTTTAAAAAAATGACATGAAGCTTTGATGGCTTCATGCAACTATCTGACATGGTTTCATTACACAGAATACACTAGAGGTAGAAGGAAATGGATTACTGGTCTAATAAAATCCAACTATCAGATATTCATCATCATATTACTTATCCACATTTTTCTTTTATAGCTGCTTGTGCAAAAGTATCACACTAAAAAATTCTCTTATCTAAAGACAGATTCACATTCTATATTTGTACCAGAGCCTTGTTTGCTATTTATATTTACAATGCTATCCTAAGTTGTTTTCACAGATGTTACTATTTTCATCCTTACTTTTATGCTTCAATGAACTACTTCTGAGCTACTGATTCATTGGGGATTTGGGGAACTAATGCAATGCACTGGTAATAATAAAAATGCACATTTAACAATTCTAATTGATACCATAAATAGACATTAGTTGAGATAATTGGACACCTTATAAATATTGGCTGAGACAAACAGAACATAACAATCATTAAGAATGCAATGGGATAGCTATGAAAATGATCATTCATCCTACATTTCGAATCTGCAACGTGTATGTACAATGCTGTTTCACAGATTTTCCTCTGAAACAACCAAAATGCTATATACCAGTTCATGGACCCTCAGCTCATGGATGCTATATACTCTAAGAAATCTGCCCTAAGCCAATCTGACATGAAAATATCATTATTGAAGAATGAGAATGCAAAAGAATAGGCTTTGTGTGTGGGGGGGTAAGGATAAACAAACAACTCAGGGAGCAAGTGAATCTCCTGGTATGTGAGAATAAATCGTACATCATAAAATGAGCCATGCCTTTGGAGGAATGGGCCTACCTGAGGGTTCTCTTCCCGTTTTGGTTTGGGTGCAGCAGGTGGGGTGATAGTACGGCTCTCTGTTTGTTTCTCATCTGTTTCTGTGTGGGATTTAATTGTCTAGAAGAGGAAAAATCAAATGAAAATTCAGAATTCACCTTTTTATTAAAAGAATGAAAATGAACAGCAGTTTGTAGCCAATAAGAAAGAAAAGGAGAACATACTCAATTGAGAACATATTAAACAAGGAATTATTAAGGATTCCATTTGCTGGGGGGAGTAAAGTGTGAAACCCCAGTTATTAAACGGCATAAATAGAGTAAATATGAATCTATAAATAAAATAGCCTGAATTATTTTAAAAAGTTAAAAATCCATGTTTTAATTCTTAGGTATAAAAATGAAGTATAGGTTGCTCTCTCTAATTTCAATGTATTTTAGAATGTGGGGGCAGTTTCCTGGAAACAAGCCCCTATTGCTATATATGGGTCAAGCTCCAGTTCCCAGTGGGTTGAAGACCTAAATGATGTTGACAAAAAATCTTACACACATGCTCTTCTCTTTCAGAACAATTCCAGTTACAATCTAAGAGATGCTGCAGGACTATTCTTACTTGGGATATTTAAACCTGACTGTATCACCCACTAAAGGAGAGACACAATTGCCAAGGAAGGGCCATCTTGCAGAGGCTGACGTCCTGATTTTCCCCAGCCCCTCATTCCAGAAGCATCTATCCATACAGAAGAAACACCAGTATCAATCACAAATGATTACCTAACAGACTAGTAGATTAGGTTTGCATTCTTATTCTTACCATGACCCAATGACTAATTCATTTTTTGAACACCCCTATAAATACTGAAATGACATTAGAAAAGTTGAGTATAGGGAAGCGGATGTGGCTCAAGCAATTGGGCACCCGCCTACTACATGGGAGGTCCAGGTGCAGTTCCCAGTGCTTCCTAAAGAAGATGAACAAGACAGCGAGCTGGTGTGGCAAGCTGATGCAACAAGATGATGCAACGGAAAGACACAACAAGGAAATACAAATGAAAGACACAGTAAGCAGGGAGCGGAGGTGGCCCAAGTGATTGGGCGCCTTCCTCCCATATCGGAGATCCCAGGTTCGGTTCCCGGTGCCTCGTAAAAAGAAAACGAGCACACAACAAACAGACACAGAGAGCAGACAGCAAGTGCAAACAATGAGGGGCAGGAGGCAGAAATAATTAAATAAATCTTAAAAAAAAAAAAAAAAGAAAAATTGGTATAAAACTACAAACATAAACCCAATTTACGTTTTCAAAATAAAAAAAAAAAAATTCATGGATTTTAATGGTTTTTCCATGCAGCAACAAGTATTTATATAAATGAGAATGAAACTGTCTGATTATTGATGGAAAGGAGCCAAATCAAAGACTTCAGTCCTCTAAGTAGGACATCAAAAATTCTCAGATTATGCTGTAATATATTTTAAAAGATCTGAAAAATGAACACAATCACAGAGATCTTTAGCTCTCTTTCCTTACTACTTACATATCTTCCTCCTGTTTTTTATTAATTAGATTAGGAAAGGGTAAGCATCTGCAAGCATCTGCAAGCATCTGCCTTATAAATGCTATGGCACCTAGTATTAGGGCTTCTTCATTTGGCATAAATGCTGCCTTGTATTTTTTTTTTTAGTAGGTGTCATGTCATACTTCCCCCTTTATACTGTAAGCTACTTGGGAGCCAGGGTTAATACATTTTTTATTCCCTCTATGCTTAGTACAGTGCCTTACACAGAGCAAGACATTCAGCAGAGAGCTGACTGATCTTCTGGTTGAGGAATATGACCAGGACAATCAAGGAAGTTCCTTCTTTCTCTTTTTTTCTCTCTCACTCACCAACCAAAAATGGACACATCTCCTCCATAAAACAAATCACCGAACACATCCATAAGGGAATACAATGGGAAAGTAGTTCATAGTGACATTTTTAAGGTCATGGGTGTGCCAGAAAACTTTTCATGGTTATTTGAATGTGAAAGGAGAGAAGTGTGAGGGGTGAAGAGGAAGAAGAAAGAGTCAACAACAAGGTGTTTGCTGCTTCATTCCAAGACTGTGTGAAGCTCCTTGGAGTCTCTTACTTCCATCTCTGAGGCTGAATTAGGCACTGAGAGGCAATGCCTCTACAAAAGGGCAAACCAATTCTTCCCACTAAGGAATTACCAAGGGTTCAAATTTCTCTTATACAAGAAGAGTACAATTACCTCAGTGTTAGATAAAGAATATCAAAGAGCATCCCAAAACAAAATAGAACAAAACATCAAAACATTAGGGTGGAGGTCTCTCTCTCTTGCTTGAGGGAAAGCCATCTACCATGCTGTGAGCAGCGCTATGGAGAGACCCACGTGGTGAGAAACAGAACCTCTTGCCAACAGCTAGTGAGGAACTGAGGCCTGCTAAAACCACATGCCTGAGCTTGGAAGTAGATTAGCCCCAGTTGAGCCTTGGAATGACTGCAGCACTGGCAAACCAGTTTGCAAACTCATGAGAGACCTTAAACCAGAACCATCCAGCTAAGCTGCAATCTGATTCCTGACCCTCAGAAACTGTCTGAGATAATAAATGCTTGTTGTTTTAAGCACTTAAAGAAACCAAACAACAACAAAAACAATAACAAAAACATTAGGATGGAAGAATGTCATGGAAATGGAGTAGGGAGCCCCAAGACCTTCAACTGAAGGAACCATTAAGCTGGAAAACAGTGGCAGAATCAGCTTTTTTGGAACTCTGGAATCTAATAAAAAGTAACCAGGGGGGTGCAGAGTGAAAAAAGAGGCTACTAGATCTCAGTAGAAAGCACCGTTGTGTTCTTGTCTACATGCCTACCAACTACCCTATTTCCCCAATTCAGCAGCAGCCCATATTCCTGGTGTAGTGTGCCGATGCAAGAAGGTAAAATATGGACCTTGCTCTCAAAAACTTTTTTTTTTTTTTTTTAAGATTTTATTTTTTTATTCATCCATCCCTCCCTTGCCGCTTGTGCTCGCTGGGTCAGCCAACCACGCCGCGCGGGCGGGCCCGCCCCCACCAGGAAGCCCCGGGAACCGAACCCGGGGCCTCCCACACGGCAAACGGGAGCCCCACTGACTGAGCCACAGCCGCCTCCCTCTCAAAAACTTCTGGTTGTGTATTTTGACATGTCTGGTAGTTAGTTTCCTGAGGGACTGGTACAGAGGCAGATCGTTGTTTTGCACCCTTAAAAGCTGATGAAAACATTTAAAGTTTACTACCCATAGTCACCTGGGGCAAGGGACAGTGGACAGCAGATAGACCCAAAAGCCTGGGAAGGAAGAGGGTAAGGAGAAAGAGTCTTGGAAGAATAATGGTTTTAAAGAGCTACTACATACACTGGATTATCCAGAGTGCATTACACATATGCAAGGCCAGACACACTCCCAGAAAAGATCCGAGAGGACCCTAGGCTTGCATCTCTGGCCAATCTTTGGGCTCTATGCAAACAGGAGGTAAAGGCCAAGGCTGAATTGCAGGCAGCTTTACTTAGCACTGAAAGAATGCCTTAGCTGGGTGTCAACCTGCAGAAACCAGGAAAGTTTTGCTTGTTTGTTTTTTAATTTATCTTCTTGGCTCCGGTGTTTAAGGAAATCTGTCCTGTAAACTGGATGAGTAACGAGATAATGGAATAAGACTACAGTGACCATTCATGACAAGGAATATAATCTTTGCAAAAACAGTTTGGAAAAGTCACTAAACATATAACAGCAGCCATCAACAATCAACAGCTGCAAATCCTGTGGAGAGGGGGAGAATTTGATTTCTGGAATTACCACACTATTATATTCAAAACAGCCAGTTTTCAACAAAAATATTATAAGGCATACAAAAAAAAAAAAAAAAAAAAAAAAAAAAACCACAAAGAATATGGCCCATTCACAGGGAAAAGAAAACCTGACAGGGAAGCGGATGTGGCTCAAATGTTTGGGCTCTCGTTTACCATATGGGAGGCCCCGGGTTCGATACTTGGGGCCTCCTGGTGAAGGGAAGCTGGCCCGCACTGTGCATTGAGCTGGCGTGGAAGGATGGTGCAACAAAGGAAGACAAGCAGACACAGAAAAACACACGGCCAATGGACACAGAGAGCACAAGCAGCAAGGGGGGGATAAATAAATAAATTAAATAAATCTTAAAAAAAAACAAAAACAAAAACAAAAAAACCTGACAGAAAGCATTCCCGAGTAAGCCCAGACATTGAACTTACTAGGCAAAGATTTTAAATCAACTGTCTTAAATATGTTAAAAAAGCTGGAGGATTCTCAGGGTTGGATGTAGCTCAACTGGTTGGGCGTCCGTCTCCCATATGGAGGGACCTGGGTTCGATCCCTGGGACCTCCCGGTAAAAAAAAAAAAAAAAAAAGCTGGAGGACATCATGGAAAAAGAACTAAAAGAAACCAGGATAACACTGTCTCACCAAAAAAAGACTATAAATAAAGATTGAAATTATAAAAAGGAACTAAAATAAAAACTCTGGAGCTGAAAAACAACACTGAAATGAAAAATTCACTAAAGGGGTATAGTAGTAGATCTGAGCAGGCAGAAGGAAGAAATCAGTGAACTTAAAGACAGGTCAATTGAAATTATCCAGTCTGAGGAGCAGAAAGGAAAAAGAATTAAGAAAAATGAACAGAGCCTAAAGGATCTGCAGTACACTCTCAAGTATATCAACATATGCATTACAGAAATCTCAGAAGGAGGAGACAAAGGGGCAGAAAGACTATTTGAAAAAATAAAGGCTAAAAACTTCCCAAATTTGATGAAATACATTTACACATTCAAGAAGCTCAATAAACTTCAAGCAGGATAAACTCAAAGAGAGCTATACTGAGATATTATAATCAAGCTGTCAAAAGACAAAGAGAGTATCTTGAAAACAGCAAAAAAAGAAGTGACTCATCATGAACAAAGGATCCTTAAGAAGATTAGCAGCTGATTTCTCATTAAAAACCATGGAGGCCAGAAGGCAGTAAGATGGGATATTTAAAGTGATGAAAGAAAAAAAAAAAACAATAAAAAAATCTGCATCCAGCCAAACTATTTTTGAAAAACAGAAGAAATGGGAAGCGGATGTGGCTCAATCAGTTGGGTGCCTGCCCACCACATGGGAAGTCCTGGGTTTGGGTCCCAGTGCCTCCTGAAGAAGACGAGCGGACGCCGCACCTGCCACAACGAGCTAGACGCTGCACCTGCCACAATGAACTAGATGCTACACCGTCGCATTGAGCAGATGCCTAAACCAGCAGATGCCGCAGCCCATGGGGAGTGGATGTGGCTCAGGCCGTTAGGCACTCGCCTCCCATGTGGGAGGTCCTGGGTTTGGTTCCTGGTGCCTCCTAGAGAAGGTGAGCAAACAATAAGCAGACAGACGAGAGAACATCAGGGGGGTGGAGATAAAATAAATAAATAAATAAATAAATCTTAAAAAACAAAACAGGAGAAATGAAGACATTCCCAGATTTTAAAAAAAGCTGAGGGAGTTCCTCTATTGTAGACCTGCCCTATAATAAATGTTAAAGCAAGGTCTTTTGGCAGAAATCAAAGGACACTAGACAGTATCTTGAAGCCATACTCTGGTAAAGGTAACAACATCAACATAGGTAAATATAAAAGCAGGTAGTGTATTTTTGGTTTGTAACTCCTGTTTTGTTTCATGTATGATATAAAAGACAAATGCATAAAACAGTAATAAATCTATGTCAATGGCCACACAAATAAATATAATTTATTACAATAACAACTTAAGCAGGGTAGGGAGAATAGAGCTGTATAGGAGCAGAATTTTTAACTCTACTGAAATTAAGTTTAAATAAATTCAAACTAGATTATTAGACATTTAGGATGTTAATTGTAATCCACATCATAACCACAAAGAAAATAACAAATATACAGAAAAGGAAATGAGAAGGGAATGAAAATGGTACAGTAGAAAAAAAATTAATCAAAAACCAAAGAAGGTCATAAAGGGGGAATTGAGGGGGAAAAAAAAGACAAAAGACATTTAGAAAACAAGTAGCAAGATGGCAGAAGTCCTTCTTTATCAATAATTACTTTAAATGTAAACAGATTAAACTCACCAATTAAAAAACAGAGATTGGCAAAATGAATAAAAATAAACCAATATGCTCCAAATATATGCTGTCTGCAAGAGACTCACTTTAGATCCAAAGACACAAATGGGTTGAAAGTGAAAGGATGGAAAAAGATATTCCATGCAAAGAGTAACCAAAAGAGAACTGGGGTGGCCAGAATAATATCAGAATAAATAAACTTTAAGTTAAAAATTGGTATAAGAGACAAAGAAGGTCATTGTGTAGTGATAAAAAGGATAAAATGTCAACTCATAAAGGAGATAACACCATTATCAACATACATGCACCAGAGTCCCAAACAGTATAAAGCATATAGTGACAGACTGAAAGGAGAAACAGACAGTTCTATAATAATAGTAGGGGAAACTTCAATACCCCATTTTAAATAATGGACAAAACATCTAAACAGAACATCAGTAAGAAAATAGAGGACATGAACAACACTATAAAACAACCAAACATAACAGGCAAATATATGTAGAAGACTCCAAACAACAACAACATTAATTAATTAAGTAATTAATGTGTATTCTTTAAGTGCACATGGAACATTCTCTCAGGACAGATCACATGTTAAGCTACAAAACAAGTTTCAATAAATTAAAAAAGACTGAACTCATACAAGAATCTTCTATGACCACAATGGGATGAAGCTAGAAATCAACAAAAGAAAAAAACTGGAAAATTCACTTATATGTGGAAATTAAACACAAACTCTTAAAATAACCAATGAGCTGGAAGAAGAAATCACAAGGGAAATCAGAAAATGCTTTGAGAAAAATGAAAACAAAAACACAGCATATTCAAAAGCATTCTAAAAAAGAAGAGCAATGTGGGAGGAATTTCACTGCCTGTCCTTGAAACATATTACAAAGCTACAGTGGTCAAAACAGCATGGTACTGGCATAAAGATAGACACATAGATCAGTGGAATAGAATTGAGAATCCAGAAATATACCCTCATCTATACAGTCAACTGGTTTTTGACAAACCTACCAAGCCCACACTAACGGGAAAAAATAGTCTCTTCAACAAATGGTATTGGGAGAACTGGATATCTATAACCAAAAGAATGAAAGAGGACCTCTATCTCACCCCCTATATAAGAATCAACTCAAAATGGATCAAAGATCTAAATATAGGGAAGCGGCTGTGGCTCAATCAGTAGGGCTCCTGTTTACCATATGGGAGGCCCCGGGTTCGGTTCCCGGGGCCTCCTGGTGAAGGCAAGCCCGCCCGCACGGCGTGGTTAGCTGACCCAGCGAGCACAAGCAGCAAGGGGGGGATAAATGAATAAATAAATAAAATCTTAAAAAAAAAAAAAAAAAGATCTAAATATAAAAGCCAGGACCATAAAACTACTAGAAGAAAATGTAGGGAAACATCTTCAAGACCTTGTAGTAGGTGGTGGTTTCTTGGACCTTACACCCAAAGCAAGTGCAACAAAAGAAAAAAATAGATAAATGGGACCTCCTCAAAATTCAACACTTTTGCACCTCACAAGACTTTGTCAGAAGGGTGAAAAGGCAGCCAACTCAATGGGAAAAAATATTTGGAAATCACATATCTGATAAGGGTTTAATATACAGGATATATAAAGAGATGTTACAACTCAACAATAAAAAAACAAACGACCCAATTAAAAAATGGGCAGAAGACTTGAATAGAAATTTCTCCGAAGAAGAATTACAAATGGCAAAAAGACACACGAAGAAATTCTCAACATCACTCATGATGAGGGAAATGCAAATCCAAACTACAATGAGATATCATTTCACACCTATCAGAATGGCCACTATTAAAAAGACAGAGAACTACAGGTGTTGGAGAGGATGTGGAGAGATAGGAACACTTCTTCACTGCTGGTGGGAATGCAGAATGGTACATCCACTATGGAGGACTGTTTGGCAGTTCCTAAAGAAATTGAATATAGACTTGCCACGTGACCCTGCAATACCACTAATGGGTATATACCCAGAAGAACTGAGAGCAGTGACACAAACAGACATCTGCACACCAATGTTCATAGCCACATTATTCACCATTGCCAAAAGTTGGAAACAACCCAGGTGTCCATCAACAGACAAATGGATAAACAAACTGTGGTCTAGTAACACGATGGAATATTATGGAGCTATAAGAAATGAAGTCATAGAACATATGGCAACATGGATGAACCTGGAGGACATTATGTTGAGTGAAGCAAGCCAGACACAAAAGGACAGATACTGTATGAATGCGTTACTATGAACCAAAGATGTTGTGTAACATATTGTTTGATTCAAAAAAAAAAAAAAAAGAAAATTTTTTTATATGTATCCGTTTACTTTTTAGTTTTTAATTGTTTATATTTTCAATTATTAAATGTACAAAATAAAGTTAAAAAATGTTAAAAAAAAAAAAGAGTGCAATAACCATTCACATGGAATAGAATACAGAACTATAGAATTTTTTTTCTTTTCTTTTTTTTTCTTTTTTAGAGGAAACTTAGATTACATAAATGCTGCAGAGAATATGTAGGGGAATCCCGTGTGCCCTCTCCCCGCACCTCCCACATTGGCGACATCTTTCATTGGTGTGGTACATTTATTGCAGTTCATGGACACATTTTGGAGCACTGCCACTGAGCATGGATTATAGTTTGCATTGTAGTTTACACTCTCTCCCACTCAAGTCTGTAAGGTTATGGCAACATACCTAATGGCCTGCATCTGTCGTTGTAATGTCATTCAGGATGATTCCCAAGTCCCCAAAATTCCCCCGCATCACACCTGCCCTTCCTTGTCCCTACTCCCAGAGCCTCCAGTGGCCACTGCCTCCACATCAATGATTTTTCTTCCATTGCTAGAATCACAATAAATCTATAGTAGGATACTAGTACAGAATGATAGAATTTTCATGTCTAATAGGTAGATTCCATAATCCTTAAAACAGTTATGGGGAGCAGAGGTGGCTCAGGTGATTGGACACCTCCCTCCCACATTGGAGGTCCCTGTTTGGCTCCTGGTGCCTCGTAAAGAAACAAGGGGGAGAGAGTGTAAACTACAATGTAAACTATGGTCCATGCTTGAGTGGCAATGCTCTAAGGTGTTTTCATCAATTGTAACGAGTGTGCACACTAGTGAGAGATGTTGTTAAAGTGGGAGGATGTGGAGGTGTGGGAAGTGGGGCATATGGGAATCCCCTATATATATATAATTTTTTTTTTTACCAGGAGGTACCGGGGATCGAACCCCGGTCTCTCCATATGGTAGACGGACGCCGAACCGTTTGAGCCACATCCGTTTCCCCCCTATATTTTTATGTAGCATTTACGTAGTCTAAATACCTTTTAAAAATATTAAGGAAAAAAAAAAAAAAGAAGGAAGATGAACAGACTCAGCAAGTGAAAGACAACGAGGGGGTGGGGAGAAATAAATAAAATAAATCTTTAAAAAACACACAAAAAAACACAAAAACAAAAAAAACCCCACAGCATATTAAAACTTATGGGATGCAGTGAAACCAGTACTCAGAGAGAAATTCATAGCTTTTAAAACCCATATTAAAAAAGAAGAGGGGAGCGGATGTAGCTCAGTGGTTGAGTGCCTGCTTCCCAAAAGGAGGAGCGGGAGGAGGAGAGGGAAGGGGGAGGGGGGAGAAGAAGGAGAAAGATCTCAAATCAATAACTTAACTTTACACATTAAAGAACTAGAAAAAGAAGAGCAAACTAAACACAAAGCTAAGAAAAGGAAGGAAATAATAAGGATCATAGTGGAGCTAAATGAAATATAGAATACAAACAAAACAGAAACAACAAAACCAAAAGGTCTTTGCAAAGATCAATAAAAGTGACAAAACTTTAGCTACACTGCCAAGAAACAAGAGAGAGGATGCAAATAACTAAATTCAGGAATAAAAATGATGACATTACCGACTTTACCAAAACAAAAAGAAGTATACATTGAAGTATACATTGTATACTAGTATACAATACTATACAATACATTGTATACTAGTATAGAATACTATGGACAATGTACACTTCAAAGAATTCAATAATCTAGATGAAATGGAAATTCAAAAATCAAAAGCCTTTCAACAAAGAAAACTCCAGGACCACAGGGCCTCACTGGTAAATTTTACCAACACTTAAAGGAGAATTAACACCAATCCTTCTCAAACTCTTCCAAACAATAGCAGAGGGAGCAACACTTCCTAACTCATACTGTGAGGCCAGCATTACCCTGATACCAAAGCCAGACAAAGGCACCACAAGAAAAGAGAACTAAGATCACTATCCCTTATGAATATATAGATGCGAAAATAGTCAATAAAATACTAGCAAACCAAATCCACCCTTATATTAAAAGCTTATACACCATTACAAGGTGGGATTTACCCCAGGAATGTTAAGGGTAGTTCATAATGAAAACACTCAAGAAAACTAGGGATAGAAACGAATTTCCTCAATAAGAAAGGCCATTTATGAAAAACCCACAGCAAAATCTTATTCAATGGTGAAAAACTTGAGTTTTCCCTTAAGATCAGGAACAAGACAAGGATATCCTTCAACATGTACTATTTATTAAACATTGCTATTCAGTATCGTACTGAAAGTTCTAGCCAGAACAATGAGGCAGTTTCCATCAAAACTGGAAAGGAAGAAGTAAAACTACATTTGCAGATTCATGATCCTAAATATAGAAAAACCAAAAGAGAATACATACACACCACACACACACTAATTACTAGAGATAATAAATGAATTCAACAGCATAAAGGATCCCACAAAAATCAGTTATGTTTCTATATCCCCGCAGTGAATAATGCAAGAAGGAAATTAAGAAAACAATTCTAGGGAGGCGGCTGTGGCTCAATCAGTGGGGCTCCCGTCTACCATATGGGAGGCGCCGGGTTCGGTTCCCGGGGCCTCCTGGTGGGGGCGGGCCCGCCCGCGCGGCTTGGTTGGCTGACCCGGTGGGCACGGGCAGCAAGGGGGGGATAAATGAATAAATAAATAAAATTTAAAAAAAAAAAAAAAAAAAAAAGAAAACAATTCTATTTACAATAACATCCAGAAGAATGACATACCTAAGAATAAATTTAACCAAGGAGGTGGAAGACCTGTGCACTGAAAACTATAAAACCTCGCTGGAAGTAATTAAAGAAGACCTAAACAAATGGAAGACATAATATTGTTAAGAGGTTAATATCATTCAAAGTGATTTACAGATTCAATGCAATTCCAATAAAAATTCCAATGGCCCTTTTTGTAGCAGTGGAAAAAACCATCCTCAAATTCATATGGAATTACAAAGGGCGCCAAAATAGACACAACCACCTGGAAAACAGCAAAGTTGGCAGACTCACAGTTCCTGATTCCAAAACTTAATACAAAGGTATAGTAATCAAAACAGTATAATACTAGCATTAGAACGTATAGGCTGGTGGAATACAGCTGAGAGTCCAGAAACAAATCTATACATCTATGGCCAACTGATTTTCAACAAAGGTGCTAAGACCATTCAGTGTGGGGAAAAAACTGTTGCTTCAACAAATGGTGCTGGGAAAATTGGATATCCAAATGCAAAAGAATGTCAAAAATTAACTCAAAATGGATTAATGACCTAAATATAATAGCAAAAACTATAAAATCTTTAGAGGAAAAGAGAGATGCAATTCTTCATTACCGTGAATTTGGCAATGGATTCTTAGATGACACCAAAAGCACAAGCAACAAAAAGAAAAAACAGATAAACTGGATTTAATCAATTAAAAACTTTTATGCATTAAAGGGAATTATCAAGAACATAAAAAGGCAACCTCCAGAAGGGGAGAAAATACTTGTAAATCACATACTAGGTAAGATTCTAATATCCAGAATATATAAAGACTTCTTACAACTCAACAACAACAAAAAGCAAATTACCCAGGGGAGCAGATATAGCTCAAGTAGTTAAGTGTCTGCTTCCCATGTAGGAGGTCCCAGGTTCAATCCCCGGTACCTCCCAAAAACAATCAAACAAAGGAGAAAACCAACTGTCATTGGGGAGCAGATGTAGCTTGGCGATAGAGCACCTGCTTCCCATGTATGAGCTCCTGGGTTTAATCCCTGGTATGGCCTCCTCTCTACCCCCCAAAAAAACACCACCCAACTGGGAGCACATGTGGCTCAAGCAGTTGAGCACCTGCTTCCCACGTGGGAGGTCCCAGGTTGGGTTTCTGTTGCCTCCTAAGAATAAAAAAACAAAAAACAAGCAAGCAAACAAACAAACAAACAAAAACAACTCAGGGGAGCCGATGTGGCTCAGTGGTTGAGTGGCAGCTTCTCACATATGAGGTCCTGGGTTCAATCCCCGGCCCCAGTACCTCAAAAACACCACCAAAAAATAAAAAACCGAAACAAAACAATCCACCCAACTAAAACATGGCCAAAGGACTTGATATTTTTCCAAAGGAGATATGCAAATGGCCAAAAAGCACATGAAAGAAATTCTCAACATCATTAGTCATTAGGGAAATGCAGATCAAAACAATGAGATGCCACTTCAGACCCACTATGATGACTATAACAAAAAATGGAAAATAAGTGCCGGTGAAGTTGTAGAGACATAAGAACTCTTGGACATTGCTGGTGAGAATTTAAAATGGTGTGGCCTCTGAGCAAAAGAATCTAGTGGTTCCTCAAAAACGTAAACATAGAACTACAGTATGACCCAGCAATTCCACTCCCAGGAATATATCCAAAAGAACTGAAAACAGATAAACAAATAACTGTACATAAATATTTGCAGCAGCATTATACACAGTAGCCAAAAGGTGGAAACAACCCAAATGCCCATCAACCCAAATGTTCATCAATGGAGGCATGGATAAAGAAATTGTGGTATATCCATACAATGGAAAATTCAGCCATAAAAAGGAATAAGAACTGATAAATGTTGCAACACAGATGATCCTTGAAAACATTATGCTAAGTGAAAGAAGTCAGAAACAAAAGGCCACATATTATATGATTCCATTTATATGAAATATCCAGAATAGGTGAATCCACAAAGACAGAAAGTAGATTGGTGACTGTGAGGGAGGGAGAAACAGGGTGTAAATGTTTAATGGGTATGGGGTTTTATTTTGGGGTGATGGAAATGTTTTAGAACTAGAAATGTACTAAATTCCACTGAATTGTTTACTTTAAAATGGTTAATTTCATGTTATGTGAATTTCACCTCAATTAATTAAAAACGCTAGCGTGGGAAACAAAAAACTTTAATCCAAAAGTCTGGTCTCCACCAGAGATTATAAAACCATTATCTAGAGAGGAAGCCAGCCTGCAGATATTAATTTTTACACACATGGTATTTAAGCAGTTACTAGTTATTTTAAAACAGGAGATTTCCAAAAACATCTGAATTTCTGGCTTTTCTTGAAAGTTTCATATGATAAAAATTGGCTATCACCAAAAAAAAAACACCTGCTTCCTTGAGCTAGAGCATATATCTTAAAGTTTACCAGAGTCTTCCACTCTCTACTGTTTTCCCGACACTGAGGCCAAGTTGTCAATTATTATTATGCTTGTCTACTGATTATTTTAAAGAGGAATTAAGAATAAAAATGGGATATTTCTTGTACTCACATCCCCACTGAAAATAAAAAAATAAAAAGTCCACTTGTTTTTTTGCCAGCCTGTTTTATTCACTTACATTTCCTGCTTTGTATCCAGGGCTATTTGAATTAGCAGCTCCTGTTCTTTTGGTGTTTCTGGTATTATAAAGATAGTCTCCACGGGAAGCGGCTGTGGCTCAATCAGTAGGGCTCCCGTTTACCATATGGGAGGCCCCAGGTTCGGTTCCCGGGGCCTCCTGGTGAAGGCAAGCCCGCCCGCATGGCGTGGTTAGCTGACCCAGCGAGCACAAGCAGCAAGGGGGGGATAAATGAATAAATAAAAAAAATCTTTAAAAAAAAAAAAAAAAAAAAAGATAGACTCCAAAAACTTTGGAAAAGTCCAGAACTAAGTTAACCATTTATTCCCGGAATTCAAACTCACCTTCTGAGACCCGGCTGCATGAATAATCAAAGTTAGGCACTTGCAAATAAATGAAAGTCCAGATAGTCTTGAAAATAAGGTCAAATAAATTTGGATTGAAGGCAAAGCAAAATCCATTGTTTGGTCACTGGGATCTATATCCCCTACTGCAGCAACAGAATTAGAATGAGGGTAGGGAGATCATCAGCCTTGGTTTACTAAGAGGAAGACTGGAATTTGGGGATAATATACTGGATAATTGCCTCATCTTATAAATGCTCCTATTTTAGAAGATATTAGAGGTTCTAAGAAAGATATATATGGAAGCGGCAATCTGGTATTTTTTTCCCATAAAATCTTGGATTTCTTTCAGTAGCTTAGCCTTGAGAACATCCATACCAAAGGCCTTTGTTGTGGGGTGGGGAAGGGAGGGGATGAAGAAGAAATATAATTCCTGAAAACCAATTCTGTGTCAGGCACAGTGTTATGTACATTAAACACTTTATCTTATTTCATTATCAGGTGTTAGCCCCATTACATGAAGTGCTCAATGGGACAAGGACACAAAAAGAGGTGATGTGGGGACTGTAAACATAGGTTTGTCTGGCTTCACCTACTTTTCTGTCTGAAATATGTTCTCTAGCTCCAAAGCTCTTTAAACTCTATCACTTATTTTCTCAGAGCCACAATGTAATACGGCTTCCACTAAAGGATAAGTAAGACAAGGGATCTCTTATCTGGGGGTAGATAAGGAAGTTGGCTATGCCTGACGAAGGATGAAGTGGGACCACTGATGTTATAACCAACACTGCCTTCTCCCTTTCCTATGCCAACATGGGAGGCCTTTGAACCTACACAACTTAACATCTTCCTTCCCTGGAGGTAAAGCCTTAGTGCCTGCTTCAAATGTACCAGAGAATGATCTCCTTGAGGGCACAGGCTGCAATTTATCTACCCTTGTATATAGATACCACATGTTCAAAGCAGGTGGTACTTAATCAATACAATTTTATTCAATGAATGAAATTATCACCCTAAAGGAAACAGGAGAAAGCAAAAAGGAAGCCACCTAGCATGGTCATATAAAGAATGTTGGATACAGGTTTTGATAATTCTATGAGCAGGCTGTAAGTGGTATTTCCATGGCTAATTATTTATATTGCTTCACCCTTAGCCCATCTATGAAAGATCTTAAGAGTTCTAAATGTAGTATTTGGAATGAAAGAGAAAAGAGAAAAGAAAGTCAATAGAAAGATCTGAAGTAAGAGAACTCTGAAAATGGAGTCTAAAGGGAATCCCTGTTGACTGAGTTTGGTAATCTGCAAGACTGTTATGCCAGGTAGCCTGCCAAATGAAAACAGCAATGATTGGGTTTCTCTATTATTAGACTGACAAGAAAAGAAGCCCTGGAATTTATTACTAAAAGTAATTTTAAAAAACTCTCAGCAATTCATGGGCAGCTTTTTGTAATATTATAATTCAAATAAAAAGTTCTATAAACATGTAAGACAGGGATATGGAAATATGTTAAAGATGTAGCTTGAAGCTACAGAATAATATATATTGATTTTTTTTTCTTTAAAAATATGTGTTATCACGTGCATAGAAAATATCTGGAAGAATATAATGTAAACTGTTAATAGCAAATATCTCTTGGGATAAAATTATGGGGGAGTTTACTTTCTCCACTGATTATGGGGAATTCACTTTCCACA
This sequence comes from Tolypeutes matacus, assembly GCA_026826555.1. Lineage (NCBI taxonomy): Eukaryota > Metazoa > Chordata > Mammalia > Cingulata > Chlamyphoridae > Tolypeutes > Tolypeutes matacus. Next base: position 2,862,492 of record JAKSZT010007815.1, on the reverse strand, counting down.
ATATATAGTTCTGTAGTATTTGGTCTTTTTAAACAATAACATGCACTACCTTTGTAATGAGAATAATATATAAACAAAAATAAAATAAGATGGGACTGAAAAAATTCTTGTCTCCTAAAAGTATCTATTAGAAAAGAGGTCAATGAAGAATAATATTTAGTAATCTAAAATTTTGAAATCACATCCTTTGGAACAATAAGGTTCACCAGAATTTCTTCAAGGGCTAGCACAGGGCATGAAGGCACCTGACCTCCAACTTGCTCCCACACAAAATCCTAAGCTTGAGCACATTTTACTTGCAATATTTTAATACTGAAATTCTGCTGTTAAAAAGCTTAAAAACTTCTGATCTATAAATTATGTGTAAATAATTTATTTCTGAATGCTCTTCAAAGCATTTCTAGGATGTGAGCAGATTCCTTAGGAATAGAGAAATATGTTCTCTCTGGTGTTTTCCGAGCACAAAATTTTCATACTCAGTTTAAACAATTCACTCCTAGGGATCTACCCAAGAGAAATGAAAACATATGTTCAAACAAAGATAGGTACAAGAATTTCAAGGGAAAGGTCTGCTGCATTTATGGGCTGCCTGGGAAAGGAGGGCTAGTGCTCTATGCATAAGGTTCCTCCATTCAACAAGGCCAAAGAAGTAGGAAGCCTTCTCACTCCTCACCATCTGGCCAACCTCTCTGAATTGTGGTCAGCCATGTAGAAGTAGAAGATTCAGGATCACCAGAGACTATTTTCAGATGAATGAGTACCAGAGCCTCAGCAATTAGAAATAGGTCAATGACTTTTTAAAGCAACTTTGTTGAAAGAAGATGCTTTTCTTTGCAAAATACTTCCTTCTCATCACTGGTCTTTCTTGAAATAGGAAATGGTGACTGCCCATAAATTCTTTTTGTTGTTTTTACAGGTTTTTCTGTCATCATACCCTTAAATATTTTTGAAGGATACCTGTATCTCTTTAGCTACTTTTTTTTTTTTTTTTTAAAGAGGCAATCTGACCCTGGAAAATATAAAGGAAGGGTTTTAATATTTGCACTATCCTCTAGTTAAAAGAATGCTTTTAAAACTTTTAATTGAGGGTTGGGATCTTCATTATATCAAACAGGATTGGAAAGGAAAAGCTTTGAAATGAAATTCCTTTCCCTGGTTTGTTTATTCTTCTTGACTTTCATAGAGGATATCCTCATCGCAATTCTTATTGGGCCTGAAATTAATATGGCATTTTCTATTTACTACCTTGTCTGTGCTTGACTGAGGGAAGCAGAGCCTATCTGTGAACTTTTGTCACAGAACCAGCAGGGGGAGCTCACTCACACAGGAATCTGAAACCATCTATGACAGGCTAGGAAAAGCAACCCAAGAAACTTTTTTCTAGTAAGAATGGCCCTTTTGCATTGTGGCTGAATTACCACATGATAAGCAACAGGTTATTGACAATGGTGCTGGGATGAAGAGTCAGAGATATTCAGAGACAGCCCAGCAATCATATGCTCAATGGTAAAGCTACTGCACAAAGCAGGTGCATACTCTGCCTGTACCTGTTTTTCAAGGCTTGGCTTGCTAAGCTGTACAGTTTGAGGTCCAGCGAGTCTGGTCCCTGGAGTAGCTATCACAATGCTGGTGAGCTGGGCCATGGGGAACGTTTTGGCTATGGTTGCAGTCTGCCCATTGACGACACGGACAGGGTGGATGGAATTCTGGGATGTGGGGAGGGTCGTGGGAGTGAACTTGGTCAGCATGACAGGCCTCTGGATAAGTTGAGGAGCTGCAAGCATGGGAGGAGGTGCTGGGGCAATAGGAATGTTATTCTGTGCCACAGGCTTGGGTCGAACCTATGGGGGAAAGAGAGAACAATTACCATATTACTTAAAGAAACTTCTTAAGTCTTATAAGTCTAAGACAATGCCAAACTTCCTACATGTGTGAAATGGTATTTAGTATAAATATTTAATATTCATTTTGGTATTATTAATTTAACAGATCTCAGGGTATATAATCTTATTTAAAAAAACAAACAAACAAAAAAAAACTCATCAGTTCCTAAGAGGGTCCAAATGTTATCCTAGAACACATTTCTTCTGATTCTAAACTCTCATGTTTCTTTCATATACCATATTGCTTCTTCAGGTTGAGGTCAAAGAACTGGACAAATGGCCTAATCCAGGAACTGGTCCCACTCAGGACTTGTGCTCAGTATAGTAATAATGCTGCTAATGGTCTTCACTCACACTCTAAATTTCTTCATATGCACAGCTCCAGTTCACCCCCATTTCTGGCCCTCTGATTCCCTGTTCATGGCCATTCCTTCTCTCAGTCTCCTTTGCAGGCTTCCTCTTCCTCTGCCCAATCCTAAATAAGGGTGGTTTCTCAGGATTTTGTCCTGAAACCCCTTTTCTTCCTAATATACTCACTCTTCCTTGAATCTTACTCAACCCATGGCTTCAATTATCATCTATGTACTGAAGATTTTCACACTTGTATCTCCAGACCACATACACTTCCTGAACTCCAGGATCATCTATTCAACTGCCTGTTAAGACATCTCTACTCAGATATCTCATTAGAAGTTCAAAATCAACATGTCTAAAGTTCATAATTTATTCTTCCAACTCTCTCTTCCTCATTTAATCCTTACTTCAGTAAATGACCTTTTCTCACTAAATAAATTTCAGAATCATCCTTGACTCTCCCTACTCCACATTTCTACATCCTAATTAGTGCTCAAATCTGTCCACTTCTTTCTATCCTCACTGCCACTGCCCTATCTTATGTCTGGCTTACTGAAACAGTAGTAGAAAATTGTGGTTAAAAACACAGGGTCAGCCTTGCCTGGCTGGATTCAAATCCTGACTTTACCATTTACTAGCTGTGTAACCTCAGGCAATGAGGTTCCCTGATCTCTCTAAGCCAGTATTTTTCCAAACTTTCTGGACTGTGACCCTGTGGGCAAAATCCTTCCCTTTATGCATGAGGATTTGACCTTCAGTAAACTCTCTAGTTCTGTTCCCCTGGAAACATGATAAGGGTAAGAATGTCAACTAAGTTACCAGGCAACATTGCTTAGGGTAAAAATGACCCCTCATTGGGTAAATCAAATCAGGACTGGGAGAACTATAAATATTTGACTTGACGGGATTCCATGGTTTGGGATTCTCTGAGTGGGGCAACTCTTTTAACTGCGCATGTCCACTGTGGGGACCTTGAAAATCATGCCTATGAAACTATCACAAGATATATTGGTTCTTGTGGGACATAAGGCTTCTGTGCTAGGGTGGCTCTTGCACCCACCTGATAAAGATTGCCTCTCCTTGCAGTTGATAGTTGACATCGGGACACCTTGCACTTGTATCTGGAAATCTATCCAGATTACTATATGGACTACTATAGGTACTCCCATTGAAGAGGAATGTTTGATGGTGCCCTGTTGCCAAGATGCAGTTTTCATCCTATATAATTCTAAGTAGACTGGTACCAAGTATAGCCCACGAATCTTGTGAGTCTGAAGGTCTACCTGAATCTAAGAAGATATGTGATAGGTGCTGCAAACCCATAACAGGAAATATATTTGACCTTGTAATCAGTACACATGAATAGATATATATCTATATCTCTATAAAACAAAAACTTCGTGAAACAATACAGGTATACCTCGGAGATACTGAGGGTTTGGTTCCACACAGCAATAAAGCGAATATTGCAATCAAGTGATTCACATGAATTTTTTGGCTTCCTAACACATATAAAAGTTGTTTACACTAAATTATAGTCTATTATGTGTGCAATAACATTATGTCTAAAAAAATGTATCTACCTTAATTAAAATGTGATGCAAAGACAGGAAGTGAACACATGGTGTTGGAAAAATAGCGCCAATAGACTTGCTCGACGCAGGTTGCCACAAATCTTCAATTTGTTAAAAAAGACAGTATCTGCAAAGCGCAATAAAGCAAAGCGCAATAAAACGAGGTATGCCTGTATTTATGTGCTATGTACTCTAATGTGTCTTATTCTGTTTTATTCATTTTATTTTTAAAACTCTGGTTACAACTCACTAAATTTATTTCACAACCTACTAATGGGTCATGATCTACCATTTGAAAAGCATGGACTAAGCCTTAGATTTTTTTATTTAAAAAAAGACTTGTTGTGAGGATTAAATGAGATAATCCACCTAAAGTACCTAGCATGGTATCTAGCATGTAACAAGAGTCTCCAGACATTAGCTATTATCACTGTTGACAATGTCCTAACTATTCTTCCTGTCCACAGTCTTGACCATCTTCAATCTAGTCCCCACTTAGTGGCAAGAGGGAATTTTCTAAAACATAAATCTGATCAGGTCAAGTACCTTATCTTAGGATAAGGTCCAAATTCCTAAACATAGCCTACAAGATTCCATAGACTCTGGCCCCAGTGAGCTTCTCCAGTGTCATCTAACTCTAGTCTAAGTCAGCTACAGGGCCCTCTGTGCTCAGCTATAGCAAATCTCCTTTGGATCCTTAAACTTGCATGCATCTCTCTATCCTGGACCTGCATATATGCTCTGTCTTCTGCCTGGAACACTTTTATTCTAACCCCAAACTTTGTAAGGATAATTTTATAAGAATTTTAGGTCTCAGACTGGATGTCAACTTTTCAAGGAAACCTTCACTAATACTCTTAAGACTTGAGTTGGGTGTCTTTCCTGTGTGTTCTCAGGCTACTCTGATAAAGGATACCACAATTTCTTGTATACGTACCTGAAACTCCCACTAGACCTTAAGCTCTTTGAGGGCAGAGAACTGCCGGCATATCCATAGTGCTTAGGCACAGTCTAGTATATAAAAGGTATTTATTAAAGATTTAGCTGATGAATGACTGAAATCATCTTATCTCAAACTGCCTAACAGAGCTATTCAGCAATCACTTATGCCACTGACCACAAAATGCCTTCCTCTTCTCTTCTCATTGAAACCTGGGGCACCAGTTAGGAAATCCCAGCCTTTCTACTGGCCCATGTCAATCACCAAGGTCCACACTGGGGCAATCCTGACATTCTGCCATGAGAATGGTGAGCTCTGCCCATCTGCTAGAAGAATATCCTCGGGGGAATGTGGGAAAGCAGAACTACATGGCCCTAGGTAGGAAGACCCCTGTGCAGATGCTTAGTCTAAACCGTCATAGACAAGGCTTTGTGTTTAAATAGGATACTTGATGCCATCACTTTCCAGAATAGAACTGAATGGTTTGTACTGGCTATTTTAGATGCTGTTTCTTTCTCTACTCTTTGGCATATAGGAAAGAAATAAAAGAGGTCACTGCATTCATTTTCCCACTGCCAGGCAAGTTTTGGCTAAATTCTTCCAGCAGGTTAACATTATAAAGTTTATAATGGTATTATCTCACTTGTTTTAATCCAGGTACTTTCCCTTTTCCTCTTCCCCTTGCTACTACTACTACCTTAGGTCATTATTAAGAAACCCTAATGATAAAACAAGCTTCTTCATGGTATGCAAATCAGCAGCCAAGATTTTTAGCTACATGGTATCTGAATACAGCTGAGCTGACAAGCCCTATTAAAAGCTGCTTAGATAAGGGTCCATGAGGATTTTGTCCCACCTAACCATCAATGGGCTTGTCACTGATTTACTCACCTGTGGAAGAAAGTTTGGACGTGGAGTGAGTCTGGGAGGGGGGATAAACTGTGGTACTTTGATGGGCTGAGGAGGTGTTGCCTGAACCTGCTAAAAAATGGTAGAGATAAATAAATCAGAGAACACAACCAGCTGTTCAGCACCAAAGTTAAGTATTCTTAAAGTATTTTCAGTATCACTATTTCCTGAGGATCAGACAATATTTTCTACAAGTTGTCATTGTACAATCAACTATCTGAATTAACACTCTAACAAGAAACTTTTTTACTCTCCCAACTGCACACATTACCTTGTAACTTTTACCAACCACACTTCTGTTTTCTCACACACCTAATGTAGAACATAGCAGGCTCAGAAATCTTAAGACAATTTACTTTGACATTTGAGAACCATTACACTTACATATTTTAAAAGTCAAGACTGAATCCAAAGTAAAATCAAACTTGGCTCCCTGGCCAAATGAGCTTTTTCCTAATATAAGAGCTTTATCTAACAGTGAACAGCTTTATTCCAATAGAGAATTTCCTAACTCTTAGCATCTGGCTAAGTTATCTGGTAGCTTCTCTAAGGATTTTGGGTAAAGAATGAAGCTTCACTTTATTGCTCTCTGGTTTCACTCATCATTGGGCATCATCCAAAAGCCATCAAGAACTGTTAGTTGCCATTTTAAGAATTAAAATTTAACCCAAAATTTGGATATATTTCCCTCAAGCTTCTGAGAATAGCAGTTCCTAAATGGCTTTACCACAGAAATCTCATGAACAATTTTTGTTCAAGTACTTCCTCCTTCAAGGGACCTTAATTTTCTGACAGTCTTTGGACACTGACACTTAACTTGTAAATTTCCTGAAAAAAATTTTTTTAAAAATTTTTATTTATTTATGTATTCTCTCCCCCACCCCCGAATATTTTTAAAGTACCCCAATCAGCTCTAGTACATCCTGCGTGTGATCAGTTTAAAGGGATAGTGGATTAAAAGAATTGAGCAGGGAGTTTTCCCCAAAGGAGTAATACAGCATAAGAGATTTAAGCACTCAAGTTTTACAGGGAGGACTGTGAAAAGGATGGAGGGAAAGATAAATGAAACAGTGTGTATGCCTCCGTGAAGGACATTTTCCCCCCTATAGTCAAGTCACACTTTGACCTCAAATAATGTGCTGAATGAGCTGTGGTTCTTGGTATCAAGACAACTTTGGAGTTCTTAGAGCAGATAGTCGGAACGCCATATTTCTCTTCCAGGCAACAAGGGGTATTTGGCATGGTAGGAGAGTGGTAGAAGCTGAGAAATCCAGAAGAAGCCTGAATGGATGCACTCTAAAAACATATATCCTGAACTCAGCTGCTGGCTTACCAGAGTGACTGTGTTTTTTGCCACAATTTGGACAGCCTCTGCCCCAGGCCCAGTGACCTTATTAGATGTCTGGAGGTTGACTGGTGTGTTCTGCACATCAGTGTTGAGCACAGCCTTCTGACTGTTTATGGCGGTCACCATAGCAATGGTAGGTCTCTGGCCTACAACAGAAGCAGGCATGGTCGCAGTTGCTGCTTTCAAGACGAGAGGTAGTGTCTTTGTGGTAATCATAGAAGCTGTAGTTACAGTCTTCTAGGAGACATGGAGAACAGGTATTAGGACACTGAACAATATAATGTTAACCCCCAAAAGAAAACAAAGCAATACTAATCATAATCAATCAGGTTTCTCTGTATAACATTTCTTTTGTGTACACAAGCGCATATTTCTTACTCTAGGGAAAGGGAATCTCTAGTTCACTAGAGTTCTCAAATTCAGCTTCACTCCTAAATGGGCAAGTTAATAGTAATAAATGCAGACCAATATGGGCACAGGGTTTTCAACAATGAATGGGGTTAGGTTTACAGATACAGAATATGTATGTACCTATTTCTTCTGCTTCTTCTAATCTTTGCTTTCTCTCAATTCAAAAACTTTACAGAAGTTGCAAATCCATAGGGTTCATATCATCTCTATCTTTAATTGCTACAACTTCATCAATATGAAGAAAGCCATTATATAATTCTGGTTATCTGCTTCCTGTAACACAAAGGCTGGGGTAATAGGACAGTGTTTTTTCATTTTTTGAATATCACCCTAGAGAGGAGGAAGGGAAACTCACATGAGGATTAAACAACTGTTGCCTCAGAGGCAGTAAATTCCAAGCTCAAGGTAATGAAACTTATTAAACAACTAGTTTAGTAAATATCAGTTCTTGATACCAAAGGGATATGAGTCAGGACCTATAATCTTTTCTCTGGAGAACTGCTGAAGAATTGCTGGAGAACTACTAAATTGGATGAGTCAGGACCTATAATCTTTTCTCTGGAGAACTGCTGAAGAATTGCTAGAGAACTACTAAATTGGACAATAGGGATATAGAACATTTCCAACATTGTAGAAAGTTCTATTGTACAGTATTGTGTCAGACCAGTGAAAAGTACCCTACTCTTCCTGAAGCAGAGCTGAACAACTTCCTCTGTGAATTCCTATTTCAGTGTTTACGGTAAGTACCTATGTATTGTAAGGTTCTAGACAATTATTTCCATTCCTAACTTAAACAAGCACTTTTATTACATGATCTTTTAACAGCTTTTCATTTTTCTTTTAACCAAAAACTTTAATGACCTGGCTTCATCTATCCCATCCCAGCCTAATCAGCAATCCTTAGTAACATCCATAACTAAAATCACCTGAATTTTTGTTTCTTGTTTTCCAAGGCAACAACTTGTCATCACCTCCTCAAATATGAAACGGGAGTAAAATGCTAACACTGATATTTATTTTAGACGTAGTAAGATATCTACTTTCTATCAGTGAGGAAACCAAATAAAAGCTAAATGCTACTTATTAAAAATGTTATAGTAGTATAGTAGCAAAGACTGGCTTTACATTACCAGCTCTTTTTCATAAGTGTTTTTTAACACAGCGTGGTATAAGCCCTATCTTTCAATTTAAAACATTTTAAAACAAAGAATTTTTGAAGAAGTGAGTGGGTCATACCAGATGGCATTCAATCCTGTTGCCACAACAGGTTGTGAAAGTAAAGCTCGAGTCAGCAGAACTTACTGACATGGATTTTTAAACAGTTGTGCATGTTCTTACTGCTTTTAAAAGTGGTCAATGTAATTTTGTTTGAAATATCTTTGATTCAGGTAAATCATTATCAGTTTTTGAATGATACTAAAGTGATTATTCTAGAAAAGAATAAAATCTCAAACATACCTGAATTATATACTTACCATTAACCCCAACATTTAAAAACACTGAAACCTAACAAGTTTGATTATATCTTTAGATTTTTTTTTTTATACTTCTTGATAAATTCTTGTCTGTAGCTAATTTCATTACATATTATAGCATCTATATCACTCTCTTTGTATAGTACACAGGTATATGACCTAGTACTACATACCTTCAATGAAAACCTTCTGAAGAATATAATTATTAATATTTATTGATACCAAGAGACAGGTTATTGATTAGATTTTACTTCTGATTGGGTGTTTCTTTAACTCCAAGTATTAGAGAACACAAATCAGATTCCTGGAATTCTAGAGTTTAGATGATGAAGGGAATCTAGAACTTTGAAAACAAAGCCTAATGAGAATGTCTGAACTGTTCTGGCAGGAGGAAGACAAAAAACAGAGGAAAAAGAGAAAATTACTTTTATGGAAACTGTGATTAGTCCTTGGCTAACTGATACTGTCCAAGCATGATCACCTTCAAGAGAAGGTTTCATGAAGGCATTTTTAACTCTGACAAAACCTAACTTGCATGGCTTGGAAGTTAATGCAGAAATAAATAGAAAGAAATGCTAATAGGAAAATCCTTTCGATTTATTGTTTTGCTAAGTTATTGTTTACCTGCAAAGCATGAAGCACTGACATTAAAATAGATGGATTCCAATGTACAAATCAGTACTTAAAAGGGATTATTACTGTGTTCTCTAATTAACCTCTACATCTATTTTAGATTGTTTTGTTTGTTTAATTTTGAATGGCAAGTCACTTGTACACTCAAACAACAAAAAGAAACTCCTTTTTTGACTTTAAGGGTTTATTTTCTATTTAGTTTTATTAATTGTATTCTTTACATTTGTATTACATCATTAAAAATGAGAGGGCTGTTGAAGGGTATAACTGTATTCAACTATTCTATTTTTTTCACTTTTTTCTAGACTGGGAAATTTTCAAAATATACATATAAGCATGAGTTGGAGTTAAAGTAAAGGAAACTGGACCATCTCCCACACAAGACTTCCTCACTGATTCCTCTATGCCTTGGTACATGTTTATCACCTAATAAAGAATAAAAAACTTTCTCCTCCTAGCATCTCCTCCTTGCCCACACTGATTGCTACTTAATAGTTCTAACTTTCTGAAGTTACATATTTAATATATGTCATATCCAGTTTCCCATTTATCCCTTATCCCCATGAACCCTTAACGACTCCCCTCTGACTACCAAAAAACCCCAAACCCCAAAAGTTGTGGTAGGCTTCCACAAGCTAGCTCCATTCTGCCTGTCTGGCCTTATCTCCTTCTCTACTGTTTCATAGAATCCATACTTCAGCCGCAACAGCCTCCTTGCTATTCCCACGTATGCATTTACTCTTTTGACGCCATACTTTTGTTCATACTGTTTTCAACAGATTAGGAAGTATTTACATGGAAGGGGTGTAGTAGAATTCATTGTTTCCTGGTTCATAGGAGTTTTCTCTCTCAATGCATGGAAACTTTCTGTTCAAGTAACATTCCAATTTAAAAAGCAAATCAGAGAAAGTATTTATAATAGCCATTTCCTTTCCCCGGTAACCTGAGTTTTGTGCTTCCTTGGGATGGTGAATGGGGAAGGGTCTCTTCTCTCTCTGCTCCATCATTGAAATCCCATTCATCTGTCAAGGCCCTGCTCAAATGCCTCTTCCTTTGTCTGGGAAGTACTCTCTTGGTCCCTCTAGTAAAACTTATTTTATCCTCTGGTATTTTCACTGCTCTATACTGGTACTTGCATTTTATTCTTTTCTGTTAGCTGTTTGCATTTCCTTCTCAAAGTATTTTAAATCCTTTAAGACAGAAACTATTTTATTTGTAAATTCTTCCTCCACACTGCCTAGTACTGTGCTTCTACATGGTAAAGGCTCAATAAATATTTACAGAATGAATGAAAGTATTTACCTCACTGTACCAGATTTTAGAGCTCTTATGGGCAAGACCACTGCTACCTCTTTGTATACCAAAATCTAGCACATAGAAGGCAGCCAATAAATATTGATTGATAGTTTACTATAAAAACAAAAACAAACAAACAAAACCCTAGAGGATCTTTGGCTTTTAAACACTTGAATTAAAAACAATATAGAACAAAAATTAGATAAGGCAATTAAATATATTAGGCAGGTTTCCAGATGGAGAAATACTACATAATACTGTTGTGGGGATAGTCCTTGGACCCTCCCCATCCGTCATCATAAGGAAGCACAGAACTCAGACTACTAGGGAAGGGAATGGCTATTATAAATATTTTCTCTAATTTGTGTAAATTGGAATGTTACTTGAACAATAAGTTTCCGTGGGTTAAGAGAGAAAACTACATATCTGGAAACAATTACTTCTACCATACTCCTACCATGTAAACACTTTCTGATCAAACTGTACTTTGGAAAGAGAATCAACTAATCCAACTCTGTTTAAAACCCCAACAAAAGTAATCTTATAAGTAACCTTTCAGAAGCAACATAAGTTCTGGTCAGGGGATTTTTAAAGTCAGTTTTCAATGCCTAATTTGCAAATATCCTTGGGGTAGAGATTAGGGTATCGAGGTGGATGAGGATTGTGGTTAATAGTACAAATACAAGAATGTACTTCCATGACCTAGAACAAATGTATGTTACTATTACAAGGTAGGAAGAATATGGTGATGCTTGGGGAAAATACAATTAATGTAACTTATGGACCATAGTTAACAGCAATATTGTAATATTCTTGCATCAATGTCAAAGAAGGTACTATATCAATGCCAAGGGTCAATAATGGGGGGTATGGGATTTTTTTCTTTTGGACTAAGGAAAACGTTAAAAAATTTTTTACTAAGGTGATGACTATACAACTTTGTGATGAAAGTGAGAGTCAATGAGTATACTTTTTTTTTTAAAGGAGGTACCAGGAATTGAACCCAGGACCTCGTACATGGGAATCAGGTGCCCAACCACTGAGCTACATCCACTCCCTAGTAAGAGTTGTTTTTTCGTTTGTTTTTGTTTTTAGGAGGTACCGAGGATCGAACCTGGGCCCTTGTACATGGGAAGCAGGTGCTCAACCATTTGAACTACATGTGCTCCCCCACTGAGTGTACATTTTGAATAGATTCTATAAGGCATGGGACTTGCCTTGTAACACAGTGAACCATATGATGGAAGATGGACTGTGGTTAAAATACAAATATAAGAATGTTCTCTCATGAACTACAACAAATGTACAATACTAATACATGGTATTAATAATGGGGGGCATGGAAAAAATATACCAAATGTACACTATGGACTACAGTTAGTGGTAATAGCTTGATGATGTTCTTTCATAATCTGTAACAAATGTTCCACAGCAGTGCAAGGTGTTGGTGGAGGGGTGATTATGGGAATTCTCCATGGTATTCATGATTGCTTTGTAAACTCACAACTTCCCTAATAAAAAAATATATGTTAAAAAATTTCTGTGGGGACATTATATAGGCTACTCTAGTTATCTGAGTTACAATTGGGATTTTTATTTTTCCTTCTTTGGCATTTTACACAGTGTTGGCATTTCTTTTCAGTACTGTATGGATGGCAGTACAGAAGGTGGTTGATGGACAGAGTTTTCAATCAGAACATTTGGGTTCAAATCTTGGTTCCACCACATACTACCTATATGATCTTAGGTAAATTAAGATCTCCATGCCTAGTTTTCTTCTCTAAAAGACAAGAGATAACAATATACCTTCTTCATAGGGTTGGGGTGAGAATTACACATTATAAATTTAAAGCACTTAGAAGAATGCTGACATATAGTCACTCTAAGTAAACATTAATGATCTTCAGTACTTTTAGAAATAATGCATTCCTCATTTCCAAAAAGCTGTATATAAACCACCCCAGGGTCCATAAGTGGTGAAGGAATAAGTAAACTATAATCTTATTCTCTACATATAAAGATATAGTAAAGACTTACAGTGTTGGTAGGTGAGGAGTGCCCATGCTTAGGTTTCAGGAGATCCCAAATTCCTTGAAGCCATGTGCAAAAATGAATGCACAGATATGAATGTGCATTTTTCTGGGAGGGGATCCATAGCTTTCAACAGAGTTTTAAAGGGGTCTGTAACTTCAAGGACCAAGAACCACTGCTCAATAGTCCCCTTTAAAAAGGTTTGCCCATATTAAATATACATGTGTGGAGATCAAGTTTGAATAGTTTTCTTAACCAAATGTTATTTTCATTATCAAATATGCCCTTTTTGTGTATCTTGGCTGCTTACAACTCTTACATTATATGCTAGTTTAAATGCCTTTGCAGTAAAAACATTTGCACAGCTACACTTGAGTTAGAATGTTTGTAAATTCCCACTCCTTAAACCTAGCTTTGATCTGAAGCTTCCAATTTAGATTTCCTTCAGTGTATTAGAACAGATTCATATTCTTATGAATATAGACTTAGAAATGAATATTATGTTTCTATGAAAAATGGAAATATATCACCCTTCTGATTGCTGCTTTCTATCTGGTCCCAAGGACATTAATCCTGGAATATCTCCATGCCTAATTGCTAAGATTTTCATAAAAACAATTCCAGAAGATGTCAAGTCACACAGACTTTTAGAACAAGTACAAATAAATACTTCCAGAAATTCAAAATAAGGTTCTAATTCTGTCCTAATTGCAGAGAAGTGATTTTTATCACTGACTACCTTTCCCCCCTTCTTTGGTGGGAAATCATTTAACTTTTGCTCCTTAGTAATGTTCTGCCAATGAATTTCGAGTGATTCTTATCCCAGGCATGGTATAAAAAAGGTAACCTAAAAAAAAAAAATTTTTTTTTTTGAAGTACTGGGGCCAAGATGAACTTGGGACCTCATATGTGAAAAGCCGACACTCAACCACTGAGCTATACCGGCTACCTAAACTATTTTTTTTTTTTTTAAGGTTTATTTTATTTATCCATTTCTCTCCCCCCACACCCACCCCCGTTTGCACTCGCTGCCCACTCTCTGCATCCCTCTCTGTGTGTTCATCTTCCTGTCTTGCTTATCTTCTCTAGGAGGCACCAGGAACTGAACCCAGGACCTTCCATGTGTTAGGTGGGTGCCCAACTGCTTGAGCCACATCCGCTTTCCCCCTAAATAACTTTTGTTTAGTGCTAGCTGAGTTTAGTATAATCTGAAACAGGACCCAATTCTACATGGCCAATAACAAATCAATATACAATGTGAACCTGCAATGCTCTATTCACACTTTTACCTGTGAAGCAGTCAAGTTGGGAGAGGGTGCAGCAGACTGCGGTGTGTGGTGGTGGTACTGCTGTTGTTGCTGTAGTTGCTGTAGTGGTTGCTGCTGTGCTGTTTGTAGTTTGTTTTCAGGTTGTGGCAATGGCTGTATTTGGAATTTGTCAGGTTGTTCTTGCTTTACTATCAGGTTCTTCCGTAGCTGTTCAACTACTCTTTTCTACCAAATGAAGAAAAAAAATAATAAATCTACTAGAATACTGGTCTATAAGTTATACAGAAATATGCCACAACGTGTGCCTCTGAAATCCTTTCTATAACTAGCGTCATCTAAAATTATGTACATCTATAATTTATATAGGTTCTACATAATGAGAGATTAAAAACAAGTACAGACATTACTATTAATAGGAAACTGATGGCATAAGAAATGTTTTATGTATAAAAGGAATCTGAGGCACAAAGATGAAAAGAAAAAGCTAATGGCGATCACATAACAGAGCCCAGACTTCTTGACTAATTATTAGCTTAGCACACTAGGCTGGAAGGAGAGTATAGCAGAATAGTGAAGAACATTACTCTGGAGCCATACTGCCTCAATTCAAACTTCAGTTTTGCTACTTACCAGCTATGTGATATTGAATAGGTCACTTAACCTATCTATGCCTCAATTTTCTGTTTGTACCTACCCCTTAAGGTTCTTACCAGTATCAACTGAGCTACTCACAATGGTGTGTTGGCATATTGATGGCCATTATAATCATTTTTTGTATCTGATAACATAGATACCCATGCATACTAACTTCTGTTACTCAAATAAACATCATTTATCTCTCTCAGTTTAAAACATTACAAAGATTTTTTTAAACAAAGAAATATTGATCCCAGCAATACAAATAAGGGACATTTTAAATGACTGAAATGTGTAATTCATGAGCAGGACTTATTATTGGGACAGGATCTGTAGAAATGACTACCTTTCCACAGTAGGGATTTAGCCACACAGGATGAAAATTTAAAATTCAGGTTTCTTGACATTCTCTAGACCTTGCTCTAACCCAATAAAAAGTTATATTTGATGCCTTCATTACTATAATAATACAGTTCAAAGGAATGTAAACTCCATGAGGGCAGGGGCTGATTTTATTCTCAACTATATCATCTCTGCCTAGAACTATGCTGCTAAGTAAATCCTTGCTCTCTTTACATTACCTGCAAAGTCATGGACTGAAGACCAGCAAAAGGATCAGAGAATATATAAGAACCATTTAGAAGACGACTTAGGCCCTGACTCTCCTTCCCTAAAAGCTGGAAGAAAGGACAAACAGGATTCCTCTCATACACTTGAGAGTTCATCAACAGAGATTTGTTATTTCTGATAAAAGACTGCTTATTTTCTAATAGAGATTATGGGTAGAGAAAAAAGAAGAGCTTTAAATAAAGGATTAAGTGAAACCATAAGGGCCAGAATCAAATTCCTGCTTATGAGTCTAACCATTGCACATTTCTCTAAAGGATCCAAACCTGTGGGCTACTTGCTTAACATATTCCAACATTAAAATATTTACAAAATGGATTTTTAAAACTTTCCAGTCAATATAAAATATATTCTTGAGAGAATTTAAAAATATTTTTATTACTGATTCTTTTCAGACAATGAAAATATCATATAAAGGCCAATCTTCAGGAAATAATGATTCTGCTATACTTTATACCCTGCTAGCACTGCTTTGTGAAGTCACATTTTTTTTTTAAAGGCAGCAGGGGGAGCCGGTGTAGCTCAGTGGTTTGAGCACCTGCTTCCCATGTACGAGGTCCCAGATTCAATCCCTGGTACTTCCTAAAAAAAAAAAAAAAAAAAAAAAAAAGGGCAGCAGAACCCAAGATCTTTGCAAAACCATCTGCAGATGCATAAAAATGGAAATTAATAAAAATATCAAAGTTATAAAAATTAACTTTCAAGTCATCAAATTTCTAATTCTCAAGTACAAAAGTCAGAGTAAATGGAACCACTGCAATCTGGGAGAAAGGGAAGTGACAGCAGTGATCCTACAGATAATTTTGAGTATCACATGTAGTTTATTGCTTCGTGACTGCCAGACATTTAGACATTTTAGAGTTGCTTTCTATCCCTCCCCCATCAGACATCAAGCATATTAAGAAACTAGACACAGTATAGCATATGCAGCCAGAGAAAGGGACTCTAAGAACCCTTATTAAAAAACCAAACCAGGGACAGATGTGGCTCAAATGGTTAGGCATCTGTTTCCCATATGGAGGGACCTGGGTTCGATGCCCGGGACCTCCCGGTAAAATAAAGAAAAATATAGCAGACGCGTGGGCTGCCAGGCCCCATGTGTGGGTACACCAGGCTCCACCAAGCCACGCAGCAGAAGGATGACGTAACAGGAGAGTGACACAAGGGGAGGAGATGCGCTGAAGAACCAGGAACTAGGGTGGTGTAGGTGGCAGAATGCCTCTCTCCCACATCGGAGGTTCCCAGGATCAAATCCCAGTGAAGACAGGAGGAGAAGGATGAGAGGTTGAGAGCAGGAAACGGACAAGAGAATTGTCCAGCAAAACAGAGAGTTGCCCAGTGAATGGACACAAAAAGAGCAAAAAAGGGGCAGGGAAGGGGGTTTAAAAATGGATAAAAACAAAAAAACAAACAAATAAATCTTAAAAAAAAAATGAACTGCACTAAAATAAAAAAATCAGGGGGAGGAGACAAACCAGGAGGAAATAATACAATACTTATATGACACCTGCCAAAAAAGAAACTTTGAACAAAAAACAGCACAGGAAACTAAATTACTATACCAGGCACAAAAAGAAAGGGTGTTATTCTCCTCTACGCCATGCTTAGGAAATGCAGTGTGCTACTTACTGCCTAAATGAAGTAAACTAGCAGCACGAAACAAAGCCCAAGCCGGCTCCTAGCATTATGTACAACAGAAGGGAACAGTAGGGGAAAAGAGCAAGCCAGGGATGCAGGCTAGAGTACTCTTCAGCCAGATGGCTAGAGCAAGGTAACGGCCAATCAGAAGCAGAGTCGGCAGAGTAGGAGTCAAGTGAGTCACACAGCATTCACAACTGTTCCTCCCCCGGTGCCTGAAACAAAGCCCATGGAATCTTGAGGGAAAAAAACAAGATCAAAATACTTGAAAACTTATATTAGTTCTTGGGAGGAAACAAAAGGGGGAGAGGAGAGAAAAGATGAAAGGGAGCAAGAGAAGAAACTGTGCAGATTGGACACGGGTCAGAGCCTATGATCTTGGGTAAAGTTTTCTTTGAAAGATGGGCTCTGGTATTTCACAAAGTGTCACTCAGAAATTCATCACTCTTGCACTCCTTGCTGTTTATCAGAAGATTAGAAGAATACCAAGCCTGCAGTTGTGCATGTGTGGATGTGTGTGAAATTTTTAAAAATCAAGGTTTGGGGGAAGCTCTGATGCCTTCTGTCATTTAGTCACTTAAATACTTCTCACTGCAATTAAAAAAAACCAAAAAACAAAAACAACTCAATCCAAAGCTCGGCGAGCTGTTAGTGGAGGTGCCCCTCAGGTGCATGGAGACAATGCACACTGGTTGGCTTTCCTAAATCCCACAAGTCAGTCTTATTCAGTTCAGTATTGGTGCTCTGGCAGCACACTAACTACAGCAGGTCCCTGATCTGCTTCAGTGTCAAGTCTAGGTAGGGAGCAAGAGAACTCAGCTCTAATATTTCATAAACTGTAGCTGTGTAATACCAAGCAAATTTCTCAATATCCTTTGCACAAAAGGGCTCCTGCTGTCCACAGGAGGTGAGCATGTACTATTACTATTATTATTATTATGTGTTTTAAAAAGAACTAATGGCTTCTTTTGGTCATTAATGAAGGTTACACTAGCATAAACAATCTAATATTTTCAATGGTATTTACATATAAGGGAGACCTTTAAGTATAGCTAATTCTCTTGAAACATCCTGAAGCTTTGAGAAAAGACTAAGTCTCACAAACTGGCCATTCATCAGTCACTATTAAAATAGTTAATGATTGTTAGAAGAGGGGGGGTAGGGGAAGAAGGAAATGAAAAAGGAAAACCTGGAAAGAACACAGATAGCAGGGAGGGAGAGAAAGTTAATAACTTATCATCTTCTGTTCTTACTGTATTTCCTATAAACAATAGGCCTTCGGAATGGTTATTACCGCCCCCTTCAATCCATTTGTCAAGAACTGCTCCATAAACCCAGCATGTAATTCCAAGCCTCAGATTCCTGTGACATTCACATCACTAACTTTCATCAGGACTTATTCAGGCAGAAGAGTTCACAGTGCCTCTGACACTTCATGTCACAGTTTCTAAGACAGATACTCACGGTGATCAATATTGTGACATTCTGTGATACTATCACTACCCATGTTCACACGACAGCAAGACAGATCCCAAAGAAAAATACACAAGTTTTAAATCCAATTCCATAGAAACTGGTCTTGTTTTTCTGTGATCCAAGTCAATTGCTCCAAGTCCTATGGCCTTGGTAAGGAGAGATGTAAGGATCGCCCCCCACCCCTCTAATCAAGACATCTGTTTATTTCCATCAACAAATTCTCACACAGGCTTTAGAAAGCTTCTCTCAAAGGAACTCCAGGCACAAGGCCCTGCTCTTGCACACGGTCAGTCACTCAACCTGTCGATACATTATACTGCATTTTCTGCTTTCTGTCAATTATGAGAGGGCCATGCCCACTGAGGTGTCTTCTTACATAGTATTGCACTAAAAATTCACCCCTAGTTTTCTCCATGGATCAACCATACAATTTGAAAACATAACCTTTACTCATCATACCAAAAGTTTATATAGACTTGTAACATCACAACTTATCCAGAAAGTTAAGAACAAGTTTTACCGTTATGCCCAAAATGCAGCACTAACCTTTCCAGATCTTCAGACTTACCAATTGTTCAACGGGATACTAAATTTTGTGTGTGCAGAAAAACTAATCTGGAGAAATTTATATTTTTGGGTGAAGCTAGAAATATCCAAATAGAAAAAAAAATGCATTCTACTGCCCAATGTGAAATTCAACCAATGCAATTCAATTATAAATAACACTAATATTTATCAACATCAATGATGCAGGAAGGAGATATAACATTCTTCAGAACGCAGCCACATAATTATCCTCTGAAGAATAGGGTATATGTTACTGGTATAACAATAGTGACAAAACTGTAATACAGAGTAAAAGGTATGTGTTGTTTAAAAGAAATAAAAAATTAAGTGAAGATTCCACCATTTTATGAACAAAAACATACATTGACATAGAAAAGAAATAATAAATTCAAAACAGCCTTCCTCTTAATGCAGTAAGTGAAATGCAATGGCAGACTATGCACTGAAGTTATTAGAGGGAATGTTCCAGGGGAGACACACAGAATAGAATTCTGACAGAGGGGGAGGAATATTAGGGGCAGTAGCTATAAAAGTATACTTAGCTAAAAATAACTGAATTTTATTCATTTTTTAAGGCACTAGCATGTTCCCCCCAACCTTTCTAATATTCAGTTTCAGGGTTAGAATTAATATTAGAATATTAATATTAGAATAAAAATTCTAATTATTAATTAGAATTAATATTAGAATTAATAGCTTCTAATCTAGGACATATCCCCCTTTAAAATGCCACCTGTTTGACAGAGGCAGTACCTACAATTTCATTTTATACTACTTATATGTTGTCTACTAAAGAAGGTTTGTTCCGTGGTCTTTGAGAGTTACAAGCATAGATAATTATTTTATAGTTCTACAAGGCATCATGGACAGTACAATATAAATGAATTAAGGAACAGCAGGAGTTGGAATTGTCAGAGATTTTTTTCAATAAAGTTCAAAATTCTCAGCATGGATGCTTAACAGATGGTGGTGACTACATATGTCATGGTTAGACTTTGGCTTACTTTTTTAATTAAAAAATATTCTTAGGGGTTTACTCTTCCTTCAAAACACGAGAATACACACACACACACACAAGCTGGTATTTATATCAATGGGTTTTACAACCCATCTCCACAGGGGATTAGACCTTTTATTCATATCAATGGGATTTGTATTCCTTCTCCATAGGGAATTAGACCCTTTATTTGAGAGCCTGATTGAAATGCAGTTTACATTTTTCTTATTTAGTTCATTCACACTCTAATAGGTAAATTCAACCCACTTTTCCCCGAACCCCTTATGCATGACTATAAAAGACTGCTAAGACCACTATAGTGAAACTATGCCTAAATCTAGGGACACTTCTCAGAACATGGGGACTGCCTTTAATTTGTATCAAACAAGAAAAAGTGTAGTGGTACTCAGAGAGATGTGGCCCGTGGGGGAATGACTACTGATCCTAATATGCGACATACCAAGACACTGGGGCAAAACAGTATGGACACAAAGATTAAAAAAGAGCATTGGATGCCAGGAATGATATTTGTTGCCATATATTTCTTTCTATATAATAGAAATAAATTAGAAATATATTAATCATATTATTATAATAAAAGATCAAGGAGGCCAAAGTCAGAACCCAATTGGCTTACATTTAAGTTCCCTATGTATCTTTTTTTTTTTTTTCTATTAGTATATACAGAATACTTTTATTTTTTTAAAGGACATATGCAGTTATATGGGGGAATTTTTTTAAAAAGAAAATAAAAAAAGGAACACAGTAACAAATAAAGTTAACTTCTGAAGAATGGGCTGGAGAGAGGGCAGGGAAAAGCACTTCAGTTTTTTACTTTATGTATTTCAATAATCTGCATATCTTAATAGGCTTGTATTACTTTTTTTTTTAACTTTATTTTGTACATTTAATAATTGAAAACAAACAATTAAAAACTAAAAAGTAAACACAGATGAATAAATATATACATTTCTCAATTAAATGTAATGGATACATGTAAAAAAAATTTTTTTTTTAAATCAAACAATATATTACGCAATATATTTGGTTCATACTAATGCATTCATACAGTATTTGTCCTTTTGTGTCTGGCTTGCTTCACTCAACATAATGTCCTCCAGGTTCATCCATGTTGCCATATGCTTTATGACTTTATTTCTTCTTACAGCTGCATAATATTCCATCGTGTGACTAGACCACAGTTTGTTTATCCATTGATCTGTTGATGGGCACCTGGGTTGTTTCCAACTTTTGACAATGGTGAATAATGTGGCTATGAACATCGGTGTGCAGATGTCTGTTCGTGTCACTGCTCTCAGTTCTTCTGGGTATATACCCAGCAGTGCTATTGCAGGGTCACATGGCAAGTCTATATTCAACTTCTTTAGGAACTGCCAAACAGTCCTCCATAGTGGTTGTACCATCCTGCATTCCCACCAACAATGAAGAAGTGTTCCTATCTCTCCACATCCTCTCCAACACTTGTAGTTCTCTGTCTTTTTAATAGTGGCCATTCTGATAGGTGTGAGATGATATCTCATTGTAGTTTTGATTTGCATTTCCCTCATCATGAGTGATGTTGAGCATTTCTTCATGTGTTTTTTTGCCATTTGTATTTCTTCTTCTGAGAAATGTCTATTCAAGTCTTTGGCCCATTTTTTAACTGGGTCATTTGTCTTTTTATTGTTGAGTTGTAACATCTCTTTATATATCCTGGATATTAAACCCTTATCAGATATGTGATTTCCAAATATTTTTTCCCATTGAGTTGACTGCCTTTTCACCCTTCTGACAAAGTCCTGTGAGGTGCAAAAGTGTTGAATTTTGAGGAGGTCCCATTTATCTATTTTTTCTTTTGTTGCACTTGCTTTGGATGTAAGGTCCAAGAAACCACCACCTACTACAAGGTCTTGAAGATGTTTCCCTACATTTTCTTCTAGCAGTTTTATGGTCCTGGCTTTTATATTTAGATCTTTGATCCATTTTGAGTTGATTCTTATATAGGGGGTGAGGTAGGGGTCCTCTTTCATTCTTTTGGTTATAGATATCCAGTTCTCCCAACACCATTTGTTGAAGAGACTGTTTTTTCCCCATCAGCGTGGGCTTGGTAGGTTTGTCAAAAACCAGTTGACTGTATAGGTGAGGGTTTATTTCTGGATTCTCAATTCTATTCCAATGATCGATATGTCTATCTTTATGCCAGTACCATGCTGTTTTGACCACTGTAGCTTTGTAATGTTTCAAGGTCAGGCAGTGAAATTCCTCCCACATTGCTCTTCTTTTTTAGAATACTTTTGGCTATTCGGGTGCACTTACCCTTCCAGATGAATTTGGTAATTGCCTTCTCTAATTCTGTAAGTAAGCTGTTGGGATTTTGATTGGTATTGCGTTGAATCTATAAATCAGTTTGGGCAAGATTGACATTTTCACGATATTTATTCTTCCAATCCATGAACACGGAATGTCTTTCCATTTGTTTAGGTCTTTTTAAATTTCTTTTAGCATTGTTTTGTAGTTCTCTGCATATAGGTCCTGTACTTCCTTGGTTAAATTAACTCCTAGGTATTTGAGTCTTTTTGTTGTTATTGAAAATGGAATTTTCCTCCTGATTTCCTCCTCAGATTGTTCAGTACTAGTGTACAAAAACATTACTGATTTTTGCGTG
Organism: Tolypeutes matacus; assembly: GCA_026826555.1. NCBI lineage: Eukaryota > Metazoa > Chordata > Mammalia > Cingulata > Chlamyphoridae > Tolypeutes > Tolypeutes matacus. The sequence continues at coordinate 2,839,764 of JAKSZT010007815.1, read as the reverse complement.
TTGATCTTATACCCTGCCACTTTGCTGAACTCATTTATTAGTTCAAGTAGCTTTGTTGTCGATACTTCAGGATTTTCTAAATACAGGATCATGTCATCTGCAAACAGTGAGAGTTTTACTTCCTCTTTTCCTATTTGGACACCTTTAATTTTTTTGTCTTGTCTAATTGCCCTCGCTAGAACTTCTAGTACAATGTTGAATAACAATGGTGACAGTGGGCATCCTTGTCTTGTTCCTGATCTTAGGGGGAAAGCTTTCAACCTTTCCCCATTGAGTATGATGTTGGCTGTGGGTTTTTCATATATGCCTTTTATCATATTGAGGAATTTTCCTTTTATTCCTATCTTTTGAAGTATTTTTTATCAAAAAAGGATGTTGGATTTTGTCTAATGCCTTTTCTGCATCTATTGAGATGATCATGTGTTTTTTTTCCTTCAATTTGTTAATGTGGTGTACTACATTGATTGATTTTCTTATGTTGAACCAGCCTTGCATGCCAGGAATAAATCCCACTTGGTCGTGATGTATAAGTCTTTTGATATGCTGTTGGATTCGATTTGCAAGTATTTTGTTGAGAATTTTTGCATCTATGTTCATGAGAGAGATTGGTCTGTAATTTTCTTTTCTTGTGGGATCTTTATCTGGCTTTGGTATTAGGGTGATGTTGGCTTCATAAAATGTGTTGGGTAATTTTCCCTCCTCTTCAATTTTTTGGAAGAGTTTAAACAGGATTGGTGTTAATTCTTTTAGAAATGCTTGGTAGAATTCACCTGTGAAGCCATCTGGTCCTGGACTTTTTTCTTTGCTGGGAGATTTTTGATGACGGATTCAATCTCCTTAATTGTGATTGGTTTGTTAAGTTCTTGTATTTCTTGTGTCAGTGTAGATTGGTTATGAGTTTCTAGAAATTTGTCCATTTCATCTAGGTTGTCTAGTTTGTTGGCATATCGTTTCTCATAATATCCTCTTATGATTCTTTTTATTTCTGTGAGGTCATTTGTAATTTTCCCCCTTTCATTTCTGATTGTATTTATTTGCATCTTCTCTCTTTTTTTCTTTGTTAGTCTAGCCAGGGGTTTGTCAATTTTATTTATCTTCTCAAAGAACCAGCTTTTGGTTTTGTTGATTTTCTCCATTGCTTTTCTGTTCTCATTTTCATTTATTTCCGCTCTAATCTTTATTATTTCTTTCCTTCTTTTTGCTTTGGGATTGGTTTGCTGTTCTTTTTCTAGTTTCTCAAGTTGTTCAGTTAAATCTTTGAGTTTAGCTCTTTCTTGTTTCTTAATATAGGCATTTAGGGCTATAAACTTCCCTCTCAAGACTGCCTTTGCTGTATCCCATAAGTTTTTTTTTTTTTTTTTTTTTTTTAATTTATTTATTTATTTTTCTTACCGGGAGGTCCCAGGGATCGAACCCAGGTCCCTCCATATGGGAGACGGACGCCCAACCATTTGAGTCACATCCACCCCTTCCATAAGTTTTGATATGTTGTGTTCTCATTTTCATTTGTCTCAATATATTTACTGATTTCACTTGCAATTTCTTCTTTGACCCACTGAATATTTACGAGTGTGTTGTTCAGTCTCCACACATTTGCAAATTTCCTTTTTCCTGTCTGTTACTGATTTCTAGTTTCATTTCATTATGATCTGAGAAGGTGCTTTGTATAGTTTCAATCTTTTTATATTTATTGAGAGCTGTATTGTGACCTAACATGTGGTCTATCCTGGAGAAAGATCCATGGGCACTTGAGAAGAATGTATAACCCGCTGAGTTTGGATGCAGTATTCTGTATATGTCTGTTAGATCTAACTTGTTTATCATATTGTTCAAGTTCTCTGTTTCCTTGTTGATCTTCTGTCTAGTTGTTCTATCTAATGATGTGAGAGGGGTGTTGAAGTCTCCGACGATTATTGTAGAAATGTCTATTTCTCCCTTCAGTTTTGCCAGAGTTTGTCTCATATATTTTGGGGCACCCTGGTTAGGTGCGTAGATATTTATGACTGTTATATCTTCCTGGAGGATCGTCCCTTTTATTAATATATAATGGCCTTCCGCATCTCTTATCACTTTTTTGCATTTGAAGTCTGTTTTGTCTGATATTAATATAGCTACCCCTGCTCTTTTCTGTTTACTATTTGCGTGGAGTATCTTTTTCCAACCTTTTACTTTCAGCCGGCTTGTATCCTTGTGTCTGAGGTGAGTTTCTTGTAAGCAGCATATGGATGGCTCATGTTTTTTTTATCCATTATGTCAGCCTGTATCTTTTGATTGGGGAATTTAATCCATTCACATTCAATGATATTACTGAAAATGCACTATTTATTTCGTCCATTTTATTCTTTGGTTTTCATATGTCATCTTATTTTTGTCTCTCTTTTTACTCTTTTGGTTATCCTTTCTGCTTTTCTTTCTTCTATACTCTCCTCCAAGCCTCTCTCTCCTGTCTTTTTCTTTCAGGTTCTAAGGCTTCCTTTAATATTCCTGCAAAGGTGGATTCTTTTTTGCAAACTCTCTTAGTTTCTGTTTGTTTGTGAATACTTTATATTCACCTTCATATTTGAAGGACAGTTTTGCTGGATAAAGAATTCTCGGCTGGCAGTTTTTCTCTTTCAGTTTCCTAATCGTAGCATACCTCTGTCTTCTCGCCTCCATGGTTTCTGAAGAGAAATCTGCACTAAGTCTTATTGGACGTCCTTTGTACGTGATCGTTTGCTTCTCTCTTGCTGCTCTGAGAATTTTCTCTTTATCTTTTACATTTGACATTCTGAATAATATGTGTCTTGGCGTAGGTCTATTTGCATTTATTCTTATTGGGGTACGGTGTGCTTCTTGGACATGTAAGTTCATTTCTTTCGTGAGAGTTGGGAAATTTTCAGCTATTATTTCCTCAAATACTCTTTCTGCCCCTTTTCCTTTCTCTTCTCCTTCTGGAACTCCCATGACACGTATGTTCTTGCATTTTGTGTTGTCATTCAACTCTCTGAGCCCCTGCTCAATCTTTTCCATTCTTTTCTCTCTCTGTTCTTTTCTCTCTTCAATTTTAGCTGCTGTGTCTTCAGTATCACTTATTCTTTCTTCTATCATTTCGAGCCTGCTGTTGTATGCTTCAAATGTATTTTTGACTTCACCTATTGTGTCTTTCATTCCCATGAACTCCGTTACTTTTCTGTTCATGATTTCAAATTCTTCTTTACGTTCGTGCATAGACTTCTTGGTGTCATTGATCTCTTTAACTATTTTCTCTTTCATCTCATTAATTTGATTTTGGAAATGTGTGCTCATCTCACTGATTAGTTCTCTCAAATTCTGCATCTCTTCTGGGACTTTGCTGTATTCCTTTTCTTGGGCCATGTCTTCTATTTTATTAGTATGGCTCGTAATGTTTTGCTGGTGCTTAGGCATCTGGTTAGTTGTATTTTACTTAGATGCTCTATCTCTTTCTCTTTTATGGGGTTTTAGTGGCAAGAGGCTGTGAGTTTCCACAGCTCTTTGATTTTTGGCTCAGCCTTGATTGTTAGGATTGTTCTGTTGGTTGCTCAAAACTGGGCACTGGACCCAGTATTTGGTTGTAGAGTCGTTTCCTAGGGCCTTGGGCAGGGAGGCTATAGAGGCCAGGAAAAGCCTCTCTTACTTATTAATTTTCTTATGTGCACTTCCTTGGTCTGCCAGGTGATGGCGTTTGTTGGCAGCTCTCAATTCAATGCCTGGTCAGAGTGTATTTGTTGTGACACAGGCCAGATCAGTGTGATAGAGCTTCCTGTCTGGGGGCTAGAAGCCCTGTGATTCAAACTTTCTGAGACAGTTCTCTAGACTTCTCTCGTAGCGGCCCCTTTTCCCAGCTAGGAAATATTTCCACTCCCTTCTGAATCCTCAACAATCAGTCCCTGTTAATAGAGGAGGAGACTGGGAGGTTTGTATATCTTTAGCCTCTTGCAGGCTCCAAGGCAAACAGTGGCGCAGCCCCACCCAGCCTGAAAGGGCTCTCAGGACAGGGCAGACCAAACCTGGGAGTCAAAAGCAGGGTCAGCCCCAGGCTCTCTCTCCCCACTCCTGTGGAGTCCTCAAAAATTAGTCCAGGCTAGAAGAGTGGGAGGTTGGGAGGGTCGGATTTCTCCAGTCCTTTCCAGGCTCCCAGGGCAAACCTCCGTGTGGAAGGGTCCATGGGGCTCCGCAGCCTAAATTTCAGGTCAGAACCTGAGTCAGCCTAAGGCTGTGTCCCTCTCTCTCCCCTTTCCGGGAGTGGCAGATCCCTGAAGCCCCCTTTGTCTGTGGTCGCAGGCCCAGAGGCCGGAGAATTCTGAAGAGTGTGGGGGAGGGTGCCGGCAGCAGCAGAAGCTGTTACTTGCAACTCACGGTTCTGTTGTCGCGATTTCCCTCTTCTGTCCCTCTGTCCTCTGGGTGGTGTGCAGCCTTCACCTGCTATCCTAAACCCTAGAAGATCTTTTTCGGGGCTGTTTCCGCTTGTCCTCTAGCTATTTTTCTGGAGAAGAGATTCCCGTGTCTTACTAGTCCACCATCTTCCCGGAAGTTGTATTCCCCTATGTATCTTTGAAGCACTAAGCTTGCTTCAGAGGAATATTGAGGATCAAATGAATTGGAGGGGGGGGCTTAGGAAATCCACAAGGACAATGTGAACATAGTGATGATAACCAATGAATAATACAATTTGTCTAGTATGAATTTTTAGCTCAGAGCAACAGCTAATTAAATGTGACTTCCATTTCCAATGTCAATTGTATTTCAATCGCTTGATTTTTTTTTACACCTAATCAAACATTTAATGTTAGTTCAAACCTTTTCTTTATGAGAACCACCAAAAAAAAATACAGGATTAAGAATGGTACCTCTTGCTTCTTTATCTCAGAAATCAAACACATTAGGGAGATCCCTGTGTAAAAATCGATTTATGGCCAAGATTTTTTACACCTCTGTAGTGGTTCAGGATTAAAACTCTGAATGCATAAAATAGATGTTCAATTTAAACGTAACTTTGACCCAGCAAAGACCCTAAATACAGTAATGAGGACAGCAGAAAAAAGTATGAGAACCATTTATAATCTGAACAATATAGCTGTTTGCTAATATAAAAAAGTGCCTAAATCATTTTGTTTACAGCACAATGAGATCTGACATGGAGACTATTAACCTGTAAATTAAGCTCCAGTTCAGCAAAATACATGCCCCTCTTTAACTGTTACAGAACACTACTGTACATACCACCAATTGTCATTCATCTTTCATGGCTCCACCCCACAACTTAAAAAGGCAGCATTGCCTTGTTAATGTCACAGTTGTCCATACACTATAGAAATTCTCTCATTCCTCTGCCCTAAAGCTGCTATGGCTTTCCTCACAAAAGAATTATGATTGGAGATGGCTATACAATAGCTGTTCTTGACAACTTGGGCATGAAAATACAGTTTAAGTACAGTTATGACCCTAAAATGGGAGGAACAAAACCAAATACTCTATCATTTAATGGAACACTGCTCAGATAAAACAGATTGTTTTATCTACTCCAAGCTCTGGGTATCATTTGAAGCCTTCTTTTCATAAAAAATGCAAGATAGGATCAGATGCTGGAAAAGGTAATATAATAGATTATTTAAGCAAATTTTATGCAGAATACATCTCCTAAAACATGGATCAACCATTTCCAAAGGCAAAGATATCTTTTAACAATCTTCAATTGTGTATTTCCACCCCCTTGGAGAGAAAATGTTAGAAGATAGTATTAGAACATACTGTGTCATGTCATATATATCATGCAGAAAATATTCTATGATGAAATGCAATAATTTCCTTAGATTTAAATAAGAGTAAATCTCATAAATCACTGAACACTGACATTTTGAATCAGGAAGTATTTTAACAAAAGTACATCTTGATCATCACACTCTTAATGCTTAAAAACAATTTTTAAAATCAACTATAGTTATAGCATATACATAAATTTAAAAAATTCTAGAGCTAATGAATAAGTACCTCTTAATTTCACAAAATATCCACTATTTTCAACAGTTGAATTTATCACCAAGTATTTGTTACAATCGCTTAAAGAGAAAAATGAATAGTGTTATAAATTTAGTTTTTGACAAGATCCTGCATACAACAACACTGAGGGAGCAATTCCATCACCTACATGTGCTGCCAAGATGATGGATGGTTAACTTCAAGGGATTGGATCTTCCAAGACATGTGACAGAGGATGATTTGCAGTATTTTGTATTTAGCCTGAGTTATCTGCGTCAGAGAGAGAAGAAACCGAACTCATATGCAACATGAGTTTGCATATGAGTTACTTCATAACTTTAGAAGGTTTGCTTTTTTGTTTTAAATCATCAATACCAGAAATTTTATTAGAAAGAGAAAGAGGTTCACAAGACGAAAAGGAATAATAAGCACAATAAACAAAACACATTTGCTTAAAAATGTATTTTATTAAATCTCAAGTATATAGAAAAACATTTTTCACAGGTTAAAAAAGCACCAAATCGGGAAGCGGCTGTGGCTCAATCAGTAGGGCTCCCGTTTACCATATGGGAGGCCCCGGGTTCGGTTCCCGGGGCCTCCTGGTGAAGGCAAGCCCGCCGGCACGGTGTGGTTAGCTGACCCAGCGAGCACAAGCAGCAAGGGGGGGATAAATGAATAAACAAATAAAATCTTAAAAAAAAAGAAAAAAAAAAAAAAAAGCACCAAATCCAATCCACAAATCTCTGTACAAATATTTAAAGTCTTTACACACAGGCACGCACAGACACACACCCATGACAAGTCTTAGAAAGGATGGAAAGGCCAAAGTAAAAATGATTTATTATTTTTTATCTCTTTTAGCATACTTCTTAGTACTGAAGGTGTAGCTCACTTTCATACTACAATGTTCTCCAGTTCTCACATCCAACATAATTACTGAGGTGCAGGGTCATATGAGAAGAGAGTATTGTAATAAACATTAAGATCAGCTTCTTGATTTTTAGACAGCGCCAAATGTGGTAGCTGGTGAGTTCTATAATAGTTACAATAAAAACAACAACAATAACATGAGACAGATATTACCTGTCAAGTACAACCCTGAGGGCTCTGAGCAGCTAAGTAACTTGATCTAGGTCTCAAGTTAGGGATAGAGTCAGACTTAAAGAGTTTTAGCTCCTCATATCTAATTCCATAATTCCCCCTCACATACTCTACTCCTTTAAACACATCACTATTTTACATACTGGTAAGGATTTGGCACCCTCACATCTATATACTATAAAATATACCTAGAGCAAGTCATAAAAGCACATAGTAAAATAAAAACCTTATAATTATATATGTATTCTTTTTCCTCTACTCTGCTTTTAGGAAAAATAAGTAGAGAGGGAGTGTTATATGTTAGAAAAAATACAAAGGGCCAAGAATCCTGGGTTCTAGTCTTATACCTGTCACTAAACTAATTTTGTGACCTTAGTAAGTCACCCATCTTGGTCTTAGCTGCTTCTTCCCTCAGCCTCTAACATTCTCTTCTGCTTAAAATTCTATGAATCTCTAAATGGCAAGAATACAATCTCCTGATCTATATCTCCCACCTCTATAGCACTGTACTCAGAAAATGAATGCTCATAATGATGATCCTGACACACTATAAAGAACTAAATCATTAAAGAATAGCTTTATTCAGGAGTTGAAAACTCACACACACAGGAGTCAGACAGGAAATAACGTGAATAAAGCAGACCAGTGGTAAGATGATAGGGAGTGATGGGAACTACAGTCAAGTGGAGAGGGAGTGCCAGTCCCCTGTCTAAAGGCATTAATGTATGATTGCTTTTAGCATTGTGAGCCAAACAAAACATCTTTGCCGGCTAGATTAAGTCCATGAGCTACTAGTTTTCAACCCCTAGACAGTAATTACATTCACTGAACTGCAGCTACTAGGAGAGGAAAGTAGAATCAGACATTACTTAGAAAAATTTCAAGAACAGGTGATTCAAAAAGGATCTCAGAAAACCACAAAATTCCACTGGTCTTCTGGTTAATCAAAATTTTACCATAATGAAAGGGCTAGGGTTTGACTATCTATACTGTGAAGATGCACAGACATTAAAAAACAAAGTAAATCAATGGTTACTGAGAAGATTACAGCAAGATGAAACATCTAAAGATAAAAGGGAGACAGACAACTATGTAAAAAATATAAAGTTGAGAATGAAAAACCTAATAATAATATGTTCTATAATTGTGCTATCAGAATAGCTGAAAGTACCTCATGAATAATTTAACCCCCTCTCCATCATGTAATACCAATGTTAAGGATGAATTGGAATCAGTTTCTCTACCACTGAACCACAGCTGTCTCTAAGGTTGAAGAAAGCAGCTGTTTAAACAGCCGCATAGTTGAGGTCAGAAAAATGAAAATTACCTTGTTGAAGCTGTCTAGGGAATTATAGTAAGCAAAATGTTATTACCAGACTTGGAAGACAGCTCAAGAAATGACTCTACACCAATGAATTACACCAATGCTGCCCATTCTGAAGCCAATTCCCTATAAACTGCTTTGTGCACTCAGAAGGGCCGGTCATGTTCTTAAAGGGACTAGGCAGTACTAAATAACTTGCTCCAGAATGCCAGAGAGACTGTGTATCTGTCATCCAAGATATTCTCTTTGGCAGGTGAGCAGGGATAAAGGTTGGAGCCAACTCCACAAGAATGATATGCTTCCTCATATATGGAGTATAATGGTCAATTTTAAGATTCCATTGCCAACCTTCCAGTCAAGCCAAAAACTTCAATTCTGGAACAGTGACTTCAATTTAATAAGCAAAATGGTCACTGGCAACATTTAGACTGGTAAAATGTTGGGCTCCAGTGGGTAAGTCACAGCATACTTTACTTACCAGCCACTAACTAATATGACGCTGGTTTTAAAATTTTTATTCACTAACAGATTTATCCTACTAACATTAAAAACTACACAGCTATTTTTCTTTTTATAATAGAGCAGATAATCAAAATGCTAAGGGGCTGGGGAATTACCATTATAAACCATACACAGAAGTTTTAAAAATCAGCCTCCCAGCTTTCAGAGCTGCTACTAGGAATCCTGGCTTCCCCTCCCCGACTCATCATGCAAGACCAGGGCTCAGTCAATAAGACTGCTGTGTAAGTGACACAGCCATCACTTCTGCTTAGTCTCCACAGGCCTAATGCATGTGATACTGAATTTACTTATCTCAGTAGGCAGCAAAGCCTCGCCAAGAGTGGTTATGTTTCAGACTTTGTAAGAACAAGATGTCAGGGATTTTGTTATTGTTGCACCATTCTGCAACACCTTATTTCAACTCTGTGCTGAGCTGGCAAAAACACTAAATCAAGCTAGCTCTGCTTACCCTTCAGATATTTCAGTAGTGGGATGACTTTGCAAGATTCACTGGCAATGTGACACACTAGTAACAAAGATTGTCTAGTCATCACATCTTTTGAGTGTCTCCATGGTCTTTCTCTGTCCTTGTCCCTCTCAGCTGCATTTTCCTTACTATATATTTCTTGTGTATTTTCAAGCAGAGGACATAAAGATCTAACGCCATCTTAAGCCCATAGAAATGTGTGTAATTTCTGTACTATACGTAGATCCTGAGGGGAAAGACCCAACTGTCAGACAGTACTTGAGCTTCCTACTGCCTACTCTGATTAGGTGTTAAGAATGAAAAGAGATTATTGTTTTTGTCTCCTTTATAAGAACCCAGTTGGTTTAAGAATGGCTATGAGGGCAAGGATGATGGACTTGCCTGGAAAAAACAGGGATACTTGGTATCTGACAGATACAGTGGAATGGACCTACTTGTGTGCAGGCTGTCAGCTTTGCCAGTAATCAGAGGGCAGAAAGCACATTTAGGAAAAGAAAATGGAACAAATTAAGTGGAAAAGAAGAAGTGACACAAAAGTATAATGTTTAACAACCACCTTTTCTTGGTAGTTGAAGGTGCTCCTTTCCTAACTGAGACTCCATGTAACAGGATGGGATAATTCCTACACAGGGGTACATACCTATACTTCACTGGGTGTGTGTTTGTGTGACAGTTATACTGTCATAATTTTAGATGGTTAAACCTCTGCTCCAGGGTTTATAAAAGATCAGAGCACTTGTCACTCTTGATGCAGGTAGAGTGAGATAGAGTGGTTGAACAGTTCATTTTTCTTTATAATTACACTCCATTAACCTTCCACATGAGAGCTCCCATGTGCTTTCATACTAACAGCACCAACTGGCTGCTTTTGATAAGGCTCTACAGAGTCTGCAAGACCAGCACATGCAACAAAAGGAACACTTTAATACTGCAGATTTAAGCAGAAGCTGAATGCAGCTCCAGCACTGTTACTTAATGGCACACATATTCAGCTCAATTATACATGTGTAGACAAAAAAACAAACTGAAAACACCAAGCTGGAAATCAGCAAACAGATAACGGGACCTTATTTAAACAAAAAATGATTTGAAAATCTGATCATCTTTACAATATTAAATCCAAATTTATTATTTTTACTTTTTAAATCTTTGATAATATGGCATCCAATAAGAAATGTATTCAATATACTAAAGATTACTGGGTGACACAATTACAGGGTAATCTAGAGTAGAATGAGATCACATTGGTGTCAACAAGCTGCATGTTGTTATGACACTTAGCAACATAGTATCCTTTAAAAAAATACTTTTCCTAGGTCAAATAATCAGATTTGTGCTTGCAACTAAAGAGTCTGTAATTCTGAATAATGAGGACATAATTTTAATATCTTCCTGTGCATGCTGCATGCTGAAGCATTCAATATAAGGATGCTGAATGACCAATAGGCATCAGATAAAGCAGCCTGTGCCTATAGGAAGCAGCTCCCGAAAAATGTTGGTTTCTCAATGTCCAGATCCAGTGACAGCCAGATTTCTTTTCTGCCTAATAATGTATGATTTCTACTTCCCAATGAATAGAATTTCTTTCACTAAGTGCTTGCTTTTCAGCCTTAAGAGTGGCAGACAAACTAAAATTCCACTCTCTATAAAAGCATGTTAAGAATCAGGCAAAAGTCCATCTACCTGTTCAGGGTCTATCTCTTTGACTCATTGTTGGGCCATCTGTTTATGTTTGCTGCATGTCTCATGGTGCAAATCAGCCTGCTGCTGGGCAGACCTGCTTCATACTGTAAACTCATTCTGTAATTTCAACCTCCCTCATCAACTACAGGTCCTGTTATCAGAATCTAAAACTATCATTTCACTCAACTAGAGTCAGACCTTATTTTACTGCTCTTGTACAAAAAAAAAATGATACACCACAGGCCCATGTGTAAACAGGTTATCTATGAATGCTGTGCTTATAAGGAAGGTGGCAACAGTTTTGCTGCTACCAAAACATTTAGAACCATCAATTCAGCCAGTCTGCTACCCAGGAATATACATGGACTACTATGGAAAAAGGTTAAAAAGATTACTGAATCCCAGAGGACAAGAGCATCAGCTGCAAATACAAACCATTCTGGTCTTCTTTGTGTTAAAGACTGGCAACTTATTCATAGTTGGGTTTCCTTCTATGTTATCAGCACACAAATTTAAAGCAGTATTTGAAAAGGTTCTCAGAATGTCCTTTGAATCATCCACAACTACTAACATGCTTGCTGTTTTGCATGCACTCTGCTAATTGTTCTTTCATCTTAGATTTGAAAGGATAGTTGGGCCATGAATAAGATGGTGGGCAATAGAAAGTTTGAAGATAATATGTACTGAACAAACCTACTAGAGTATACAGTATTGTATGAGATGTTATGGTAGAGATATTAAAGAAAGTTAAATTCTTTAAGAAATTTATATAGCTGCTTCAGGAGATAGAAGATGTAGCAAAACAACTATAACATTGGGAAGCAGATGTGGCTCAAGAGATTTCCCGTCTACCATAGGTGAGGCCCTGGGTTCGATTTCCGGGGCCTCCTGGAGAAGGCAAGCTGGCCTGCGCCTGCAGAGAGGTGACGGCCCGCGCCGGTGGAGAGCAAGCACAGCAAGATGACGCAACAAAGGGAGACAAGCAGACACAGAAAAACACGCAGTGAATAGACACAGAGAGCAGACAGCGAGCACAAGAGGCAAGCTGCCACCTCAGCTCCCTGGAATAAATAAATTAATCTTAAAAAAAAAAAAAAAAAAAAAGAACTGTAACATTATAGAGGATCAATAAGCAAAATTATTGGAAATTAAAAATATATATATATAAACAGAGAAGATAGGGGTATATAAAGTTGGACCACTCATAGAAACCTAGATCAAACCTGGGGGATTGTCATTTTTAGCAATGCTACACTCAAAAGAAAAAATTTTGAGACAAAGAGAAAAAATCAAACCCATGCTATCAAAAATAATTAAAAATTATTACTTTAAAGAAAGGCGTGTTTAAGATGCTAGTGGTTGGTTATTATTAAATAAACTAATATGCACCAAGTAAAAAGATAGGTATATATTTCCATTAGGCTCTATATTTTACATTTAAGAAGACTGTTCTCTGACAATGTAGAATGCAGAATTCATCTCCCTTGCTTCTAACAAGTGCGCTTCAAAATGTGTGCTTACTTTTTTAAAAAACTGAGGGCTGATCAATAAGAAGGAGCCAAATAGTTTATTGGATTGTGGATTAGAGAAAAAAGAATTATATTAGTAATGTGCAGAAATACACATAAAAACAGAGATTTGACAGGACTAAATATCATAATATAAGCCTATAAACAATAAATAACAGGTGATAACAAAGCACAGGGATGATATCTACATGAGAATTTCTCTATCATAGTAGGTGAGAAATTCACCATGTTTAATTTTCTTCGAGCCCCTCTTGTCTCCCATGTACACAAACATCTCAGCTTTTCTTAACTTTTCTCCTGAGGACAAGTCACAGCAGTGGGGAATAGAAATGCTTGTCCCATTCCTCTATGGAAAGTGAAAGTCACAATCTTATGCAAGGTTGGCAGCAACATGAAATTTACTAAACAACTAGCAATATCCCTAGTCTTTTTTTTTTTTTTTTTTTTTTTTTAAACAAACACTGATACTGGAAATAATGATCTAGGGGAGATAACTTTGGCTTTTTTCTTGAGGTACTGGGGCTGGGGATTAAACTCAGGACCTCATATGTGGAAAGCCGGAGCTCAACCACTGAACCACATCAGCTCCCCTGAGTTGGTCTTTTTTTCTTGTTGTTCTTATATGTTTGTTTGCTTGTGGTTTTGTACAGTTTTTTCCAGGAGGCACAGGGAACTGAACTCAGGACCTCCCATGTGGGAGGTGGGAGCTCAACTGCTTGAGCCACATCCGTTCCCAATAACTTTTTTTTGTTTTAAGATTTATTTATTTACCCCCTCAACCCCCCCTCCGCCCCCTGTTGTTTTGCGCTGTCTGCTCTCTGTGTGTTCTATCTGTGTCTACTTGTCTTCTCTTTAGGCAGCACCAGGCACCAATCCTGGGACCTTCTGGAGAGGGAGAGAGGCACTCAATCTCTTATGCCACCTCAGCTCTCTGGTCTGCTGCATCTCTTATTGTCTCTCCTCTGTGTCTCTTTTTGTTGTGTCATCTTGCTGTGCCAGCTCTCTGCTCGGGCCAGCTCGCCATGCAGGCCAGCTTGCCTTTCACCAGGAGGTCCCGGGAATCAAACAGTGGACCTCCTATTTGGTAGACAGGAGCCCAACTGCTTGAGTCATGACCTTTTCCCTTGACTGGAGTTTGTTAGCCTTCTCAACTGCTCAATACTTAGAAAAACAACAATATCAGCCAAATTATAAGTGCAGACAGCAAACTTTAAAGAAGAAAGAAACACATTTAGCATGAAGAAACTACTACATCATTTCTCCCACAGTATGCTATGATGGCAAATTATTCACTTCCACATTATAAGCCAACGAATACAGTATTATTTGGAAAATATGTTCTCTTACATTGTGATACATCAGCAGCTAAACCCTACCTCTTACTCATACTCAACTGGGAGTTGCAGGGTCTTTTTCATCATGATGTGATAATAGTCATAACACTTGTAAATTAACTGCTGAATATGACTATTACTGTTAGTTGAGATGTGGGAGTAGAGAACGTACACAATTATCAAAAACTAGCTATTGGTCAAACTGCAGGAGTTATCTAAAGACTTTAATGTATTCTTTTTGAAAAATAGTAGATACTTAAAATTGACCAAAATCCCAGTAAGTGCAGTTGTCTGATGATGAGGAGGATGATGATTATAAGCCAACCCCTCTGAAACATTCTCATTAGAATACAAACTTATATGTCAATTTTTCATATGTGGAAATTAAAAAACCATCAAGGTAAAGTCAAGGATTCTGTGACTACTAGAGTGGTGGAAATGGGGCTGTAAGATGTTTTGTCTTCAGGTCCAATAGCAAGCCATTCAGATTTTGCCTTATCAACAAATTCTATTCTAATAATAAATTGTCATGTGCTTAGTCAATGGGCCTGCAGGTTCTAATGAGATAAAGCCACATTCATCTAACCTAGGAAATCAATAACGAGACTAACAATGAAAGTCAAAATTGTCGTGACTAATTGGTGCTTCTGCCACGTGTACCAGTTTCAACAGACCAACTAATAACACAGGGAGAAAAACAAAAACATTGCTAGCTAACACTGCATTCTTTTTTCCCCCGATGCTTACATTTTAAAAATTCCATTAGTCTTTTGCCAGATTTTCAAGAGGAAAGCTACACATATCCGAGTTAACTGGTTCGACGGGACCATGGGAGAATAAAACCAATAAGAAACCTTTCTGTTCTGCGTTCCACAGGGCTGTCACTCGTACTAGGAAAACGTCACTTTGAAGCCCTGTTTGCATTCCATTTTTAACTAGAGGGAAGAGGATGGAGGTCTTTGGTTTCTATGACAACCCAGATGGGCCATAATACAAGATACTTACAAATGTTCATTTGCAGGGATGCCAAATCAAATTAAGGCAGAGTTAGCACTACTTCATAAAAACTAGATGGAGGAAGAAAACTAAATACTTATGGCAAAGGGACGGCATTTCTAGAAGTGGTTCTGAAGGATTACATGAGGAAATATAAGGAAAAGAGTGGCTATTTTTAGTAAAAACAAATAAAACAATGAAACATATATAAAAATAAAGCTCCAATTAACATGAGTAAATGTTTTCATTAAAATTTGACTACTGGAAAATTACCTCACAATGTTGTTAAAAAAAATTCCTATCAAGTAACATGAATTTCATTAAGTGATTTAAATCATTACAATCCGGCACATTTCTCACTGGGTTGGATTTTATTGGGGAGCTGAGCTCCTTTAAGTGACTTTTTCCTTTGTTCAATCCTCATGATTTGTTTCTATATTTGGCCTTCATAATTTAGAATACTTAGTTCTCACTATAATTGTGAGATGGCTAATGCTTCAGAAAAGAACTAATTTGTAAGTATACTTACTATAACTTGTAAAGTTTATTAACTTTCCAAGAGAATGGAAGCATAATCTACCATATCTTTTCCATTTATAAATTATGGTTTATTTAAGAACAACACAGCAAAAACTTCTAGCTAAAAGCTACTATTTTGAAATATGGTATTCACATATGACTTTCTTTACTCAAGAGGAAAAATATGCTTTATATTCAAACTTAATAAGAGAACTAATGGATCTAACTATTGGGAATAGGGGTGTCACAGACCCCTCACCCCTCTAAGGACCATAATGAAAAACTATAAACTCTGTTTCCAGAAAAATGGCATATGTGCACAAATATATACACAAATTTTGCACACATTTCAGAGAGTTCAGAGACACTCTTTCCCCAACCCCTGAAGTCCCTCCACAGAAGCCTCTGTGCTGTTTCCACAGAGCTCCTAGTTTACATGTTTATTCAGGTCCCTTCTTCCCAAAAGCCAAAACCCCCTACTTGTCATAATAATGGAAAATGTGGTGCTCAAAACAGAAACGTTTTCAACATTAAGTAGACTGATGGACTTTTTCTTACTTAAAAACTCAACTCAAATT
Source organism: Tolypeutes matacus (assembly GCA_026826555.1). Classification (NCBI taxonomy): domain Eukaryota; kingdom Metazoa; phylum Chordata; class Mammalia; order Cingulata; family Chlamyphoridae; genus Tolypeutes; species Tolypeutes matacus. The sequence goes on along the minus strand of JAKSZT010007815.1, from coordinate 2,823,736 downwards.
TAATGAATTCAAATTAAATGAATTAATTGAACATGTATCTGCTGCAAAATTTTTACTAAAGTTTGAATATGATGATTCCCAACTCTTTCAGACTTCCAACATCAGGTAAGTTTGTTTCTGTAACTTTTTCTTCTCCCTCAAATGGCATATGCCCATTTAAAATTATTTTGAGACATTCTGAGATAGGAAGAGGCTGTAAAAATAGGATTAGAATAATTTCCTTGGGAGAACTTTCTTTAAACTCAGATATTTCTTGCTTTAAAAAAGAAAATCTGCATATGAAGAGTTCCGTTTAAACAAAAATAGCACTGAAAACTTTATATCTACACTGTACAAAGGAAGGAGCTTGGGCTAAAACTTAACAATTTAAAAAATCCCAGGATAGGGAAGCGGCTGTGGCTCAATCAGTAGGGCTCCCGTTTACCATATGGGAGGCCCCGGGTTCGGTTCCCGGGGCCTCCTGGTGAAGGCAAGCCCGCCCGCACGGCGTGGTTAGCTGACCCAGCGAGCACAAGCAGCAAGGGGGGTATAAATGAATAAATAAATAAAATCTTTAAACAAAAATACGATAAAAAAAAAAAAAATCCCAGGATACTAGCTTTGCTTTCATACCATCTATGTGACTGTAGTCATCACAAAGCCTCTCTTTAGTATTAGTATCCACTTTTACAAAATAAGGACAATACCTATACCCTGATAAAAAGAAAACAGAGGAAACCTTTCATAAAATTGTTATAGAATTTTAAGTTTAAAAATTCAGTATTCATAGAACTAATGACACTAAATAACAAACCTATAGTTTAAAAATGCTGATGACCTTGATTTTTAAAACACCATAAAGCCACTCTACTGGCTATTATTATGATGGCATTTTCATGAAGGGCAGAAAGGGAAAAGGTGCAATTCTCACGAGGACAATGACTAGTACTTTTAGAAGAGTAAAAATAAGAATTATATATTATGTAAAACAGAAGCAAAGATGGAAGTACAAGCATGGCTCAGCACACTATGAAGCATATGATATTTAATATGAGAGGTAGCAGCACGGCCTTGCACACAGGCCCACACATGAGCCTTTAAAAGCTTCATTAGACTTGCAGACATTTGCCCTTCATCAATTGCTTCCTATGCCAGGATTTCCTTTTTGAGTATTGCAACCTAATATTCTTCACCCAGGCAACCATAAGCCTGTTTTGGAAAGGTTCCCTATTTCAGAAATCTCAGTGCTGTTTCCATTTAGAAATACATCTTTATAAAAATATGTAATATCCCCAAGAACTAAAATGCCTCGATATATTACGTTTCATTATAGAATTATGGTAAAGCAGTGATTTCAGAGTTTCTGCTTCAAAATGACAAGGCTGTTGTTGTTGTTTTTTTATTTTTATGGAGTCACAAAGTAGAAAATTAAAAAGATACATCAATAGTTAAAAACCCTCTCCTCCCTCTTTTTAATCCCATTTAACTTAAAAATTTCATACAATCAAACCACATAGTCAGATATTCATCTTCATAAACACCAAATAACTCAATGCAAAAGAGTCTAAACAGTCAATATACTCAGAAATGGTCTGATATTATGAATGGTGCTGCTCTACCTGAGATGCCTTGTTACTTGCATTTGTACTTCTGGCCAAAGTTAAAACATTTCACTTTTAATAAATAAGGACTTTGGGGATGGGATGACTAGAAGCAGGGAACGAAGTCCTTATTTTAAGATGATATTAAAAGCTACTTAAAATACATAATTGCAGATACTTCATGAACTAAAATAATTGATCAGCAGCTCTAATACAAACCTTCTCCTTCAACACGGGTTTTAAAGAACTGCGCTCATTCGACCTCTTATCCAACAGAAACTCAACTTTCCTTCCTAATGGTTTGCACAGCACAGAAGTATTTATTTTGTTACCAGTACTTAAGTTTTACTGTGAATGAGTACTCCATCCTGCCAAGACTAGACAGCTTTCCATTAAACTGTCTCCTCAAAACTAAGGGACTTATCATCCAAAGATCGGTTTATAAAATAGAGTTAATGCTTCCTGAAACTATGATCTGCCCCCCTCCCCCCCATTCACTATGCACAGTTACATACATACATTAAAAAGTTAGGGAAGTAGATGTAGCTCAAGCGATTGGGCTCCTGTCTACCATATGGGAGGTCCCAGGTTCATTTCCTGGGGCGTCCTGGTGAAAGACAGCTGGCCTGCACAGAGAGCTGTCGCAACAAAAAGACACAAAGAGAAGAGACAATGAGACACACAAACCAGGAAGCTGAGGTGGCTCAAGCGATTGAGTGCCTCTCTCCCACATCAGAGGTCCCAGGATCAGTTCCCCGTGCCTCCTAAAGAAAAGACGAGAACAGAAGACAAGCAGACACAGAGAGCACACAGCGAAGGGAAACAGAGAGCAAGATGAGTGCAAAAACGGGGGGTGGGGTGGGGTGGGGGTGGTTAGGGTTAATGAATTGGGATATTCATTTATGACAAAAGAATCACAATAACCTACAATTGGGCCACTGTTAATCTAGTTCCTATAAATCAGAACCAAATTATTTTAAAATTAAATCTGTTACAAGCTACAAGGTTTATTTTGTTGTTGTTGTTGTTTTACTGGGGATCGAACCCAGGTCCCTCCATATGGGAGACGGACGCCCATCTGAGTCACATCCGCCCCTTTACAAGCTACAAGTTTTAAGATGTGTTTGCTTTCTGTTTTCAGTTGTTTTCCAATGTTTCCAGAAGCCCACCAAGAATTATGGTAATAGGACAATAAACTATAAGAAAACACTTAAGTTCATAATCTTTCATTTGGATGCACAATTAGGGCAAAGATTAAGTCAAAGCTGTAATTAACAAGCAGTCAACAAAATACTGTAGCTTATTACAGTTTTTAGTATGAGTAAATAAGCCCTCAGCCATATGATCTTCCTAACCTTTCTGAATGACTTCCACACATCACTCTATATAAATAGCAGGAGTCTAAGATTGTACTGTGGCACTCATTCTCTAACAATATTCAAAATCAGTTAAACTACATAGCAGGCTGTCTGCCTAAGAGAAGCTATCACTTAATGAATTAACGCCATCTAGTGGGATCAGTGAGATTTCAGCTGAATCTAGTTTACAACAGGTTGGTCAAATACCTTAATTTAAAACGTGCATTTGTATTAATAAGTGAACTATTTTGAATGTCCATCATAAGACTGTGGCAAACTTGCCTACAATGAAAACAGAACAAAAATATTTTAAAGATCAGAATTTAAAATTAAATATTTAAAATATTTAAGATCAGAAATCCTCATTTAGAAGGGAATATTTCTATACTTTCCTTCAAAGGCACAAAATACAAATCAATATGTATTTTCAAAGATCTCAGAAAAATGCAAAGTCAAGATCAAAACATTCAATCAATAAAAATGCAAAAACAATGAGAATAATAGCTATTATTTATTTATTAAGTGGCCTATGCTAGGCACTTCACAAAGTCTTAATTTTTAAAGCTACCCTTCATGGTAGCTTTTTTTTTTTTTTAAACAGATGATTCCCAGTTATGAAAACACTTACCGCAGAGGGACTAATCAAAAAAGTGATTTTTCCTCCTTCCTACCATAATGCAAACGCCCCACCTATCAACACTCACTCACGGAGTATCTACCTTGTGCCCAGAAACATGCAAGGTAATGAATGATGAGGTTCTAGGAGATGAAGAGGGGCTCTGACATTTCAAGAAGCCAGGCACAGCACTGGAGCCAGGAATCTGTGGCACTTTACAGAAGATACTTACAGCGATCTTTTGTTATTATTTAATGTCAATTTTTTCATATGTAAAAATAAATAATAAATCCATCATTTCAATTTAGTAATGTAATTTTAACCAAAATTTGATGAGAAACATGAAATGTATGCCCCTTTACATAATCTAACAATGAAAATATTCTTTTTTTAATTTCTGTGACTATGATTTATTTGTATCATTTGCAAGTCTTAGCATAATGGGCTTCTCCACCTTATTTCTCAATGGAATGTCAGACTCTCCAATAAGGTGCAGGATCTAGCATGATAGTCAATGTTATTATGTTAATTACATACCTAATAGCATATCTGCTCCTACTTTTTCTCTTTGCACTTCTTGGGATTATCATGCTCCAGATAAGAACAGAAAGGAACTTCAAGTAAAAGGTGTTCATTTTATCTTTTCTACTCACTGACTGATAGATGGGGATTGACACAGAGTGAAGTTCAGAAAAGTAACATGTAAATTATTCCATTTTCTATCTGAGAATGAGAATTTTAACATTTTAGCATCTTCTACAATGAGTATTTATTTACACACATACTCATGCATACACTCCCCATGTGAAGTATCAGACTAATAAAACTTAACGTTCAGATAACAATTCAATTACATTTTGCAACATTTGTGAGCTCTTGAAGGGTATCAAAATTTTCCTGTGTGTGTGTGTGTGTGCAAGTCTGTCTTTATGAAAGAAAGTATAGAGCAGAGTTCCATATTGTGAAGCACATCCAGGCCATTATGGGCCATAAATGGCCTGGGTTCTAAGATCAGCTAAATTTTATCAAAACTCCTCTCTTGCTTTCCTGAAGGAGGCAGGAAATGGGTGGCATACATCTCACTTGACTCAGATTTGCTTTACTATAGAAGTGCCAGAGTCCAGAAAGCTATTCCATAGGTAGAAGATGGGGGAAAAGACTAGCCTGAATTGACTGTCAAATCTACCTGTATAACCAGCAAAGGAAAAGAAACAGTAAAATATGGTGGAAATGGGGCTAGGTTTGGAGTATGAAGACCTGGTGCTGCTGGACAAGTCATGTCTCTCTGAGCTACAGTGTGTTTATTTTAAAAATGAAAATAACAACAACATATATGTTTATATATCTCACATGTATACATCTGAATACCAGAGTTTTTGTCAGGATCAAGTGAATAAAATGTGAATGTAAACTGCAAAATGCTAGTTTCACATAATAATCTTGTCTACCCTATGCACTCTTCTCCCACCACTGACTGATCTGACCAATATTCACTCTGCATCTTAATCAAATCAATCTATCAGATGGGTCTCTTCCCTGCTCTGTTAACTCAATAAATTGGTTCTCGTTTTTTAAGCTTCTGTTAATGACAGTCCCTGAACCTGGAGTGCCTTTCTTTTTCTCCTCCACCTCTGCTTGTCCATCCACCCTTGAGGGTTCTGAAAGTCTCATCTCTATAAAAGTTTCACTGACTCTACCTACTTAGAGTGATCTATGAAACCATATTTCACCATGGCCCAAACCACATAATTTAACACCTAAACATAATAACAACAATAGCAGCTGCAAACACTTATACAGTTATTTACTACGGCAGGCATGGTTCTAAGCACATTAACTATTCAATTTAACCTTCAAAGGAATCCTATGAGATAGGTTCTATTAGTGTGCCATTTTACAGATGAAGAAACTGAAGCACAAAAAAGTTAAGTAATATTCCCAAGGTTCCAAAGGTACTAAGTGGCAGAAACAGAGTAGGATTCTAAAGTGAGCAATCTGGCTCCAGAGCCCATGTTCTAACTCACGACCCTATACTATAATTTTGCTTGCTAAATGTTTTACATGTACTGTTTTGTCTTTCAAGCCAGAATGTATGATCTTGAGGATATGGATCATTTGATCTACTGTAACTGCCATCACCTTGTATTTTTCTGAGCTACACAACGAGGTGCCCAGGGTTTCCTTGAAAGTAAATGATGGACCATAGCTCACTTTAGAGCCTGGGGGAAGAAGTTCAACTTTAAAATGAGTCATTCCAGATTTCAGTTTTTTCATTAAATAAAAAACCTTAATTTGTTCCACTCCTAACAAAAGATTATTCCTGCCTTTAGCCCAGTCTGAGTAACATTCATTTATCCATTTAATAAGAGCACACTAAAAGACATGTAAAAAAAATTGTGCCTAGTTTGAGAGTCCACTGCAGAAATAATAACATTTTAAAGGTAAAAACTAAAGTTGTCTCCTAATTCATACTCAAAGTCTCTTGAGCCTTTCTATGGAAAATTAATAATGGAGATTTAGTAATTTAATGACTAAGTCACCTGGGACCAGGTATAGTATTAATCTGAGATATGTAACTATTGCTAAATTGTCAGCATTCTGAAAATATAACATTATAGTTTATAAAGCCTTTTCTTTTAAATACATCATATCATTTGTACTTCACAGTAATCTTGTGAAGATATTTATTTTACAGAAGAATAAAGAGAAGCTCAAGGAGGTTTAGCGGTTTGTCCAAAATTACACAGTTAAGTAGCAGAATCAGGACTCAAATCCTTGTTTCCTGATTCTAATGCCTACATTCTCTTCTGCTTTACAACAAAGTTGGGAATAGTGGTGTGGATAACTCTAAATTAAATTATATTTGGCTCTGGAGTGTGGTTTTGGGGTCTCATCTTTTGTTAATTCGTAATACTACAAGTCAACAACTACCACAAAACAAAAATAAAAACAGTTTTGGCTCTTGAAGAAATAGAAAGTTTCCTAAATCTGTATGCAAAACCTTGGTCCAAAGAAGTTAGAGAACAAGAAGTCAAATTAAAAAATTTAGGGGGTCGGATGTGGCTCAACTGGTTGGGCGTCCGTCTCCCATATGGAGGGACCCGGGTTCGATCCCTGGGACCTCCTGGTAAAAAGAAAGGAAAAAAAAAAAAAAAAAATTAAAAAATTTACTGCCACCCCCAACTATTCTCCCCTACCCAGCCCCAGTGGACTGGGATTAATAATGATGAGATGATTTGTAAGGCTGAGTTGCTGGGTGCACTGGAGCAATAAAAGTAACCAGAGAGTGAATGTGTCCCTCTTCACTGGCTCCTTCCCCTCTGACTATAAATAAGCATGCTCAAGTCAACTCTATATAAAAGTAACTCTTTATAACTACCGATCGATCAACACCTACCTACCTACCTGTCTACCTATCTGAATATACTACAGCTATTGTCCTTTTCCCTTCCCTTTTCCAAGAGGTGAAATGAAATAATACATTTAAAGTCATCAGCAGCAGAGGGCCCAGAAGAAAATTGGCATCCATTAAATTATTGGGCCCTCTCTCCTTTATCACTAACTAAATAAACTTAAGTGAGTTACTAGGCTCTTTGATCCTCCCACTAGACTGTGAGCTCCTTGAAGGCAAGAATTAACTATTTTAATTTGTAACTTCACTTTTCAGCCTGGCTAGTGGCAGGATGTTTAACAAGTGTTCAACAAATCAATTGGTGAAATAAGACTGACGATTTCTAAGATACTTTCTGGCTCTCAGAGTCTGATTTCATGACATCTCCCACTTGCTAAAGTGTTTTGGCTGAGATCCTTTTTCTTTTCTGACTCCTGCAGAAAAGAGATGTTATTTCAAGCAATATCTTCTTTTGTTTTTGAGGTACCAGAGACCAGGGATTGAACTCAGTGCTCAACCACAGTGCTGAGCCACATCAGCTCCCCTGAGTTGTTTTTTTCTTTTGTTCCGCTTGTTGTTGTTTTTTGTTTGTTTTGTTTTTAGAAGGCACCAGAAACCAAACCCAGAACCTCCCATGTGGGAAGCAGGTGCTCAACTGCTTGAGCCACATCCTCTCCCTCAAGCAAATTTTGTAGCTAACAAAACTTCCCTAATGGAAAAAAATGTGGATGTTCACGAGTTTGACAGAGGGGAACTTTAGAGCAGTTTTTACTTACTGCCTGCAAAAATAAAAGAATGTATTCTTAACACTTGCCTTTTTTATTTTAAAACTGTGGGAAGCGGATGTGGCTCAAGTCATTGGGCTTCCGTCTACCACATAGGAGGTCCAGGGTTCGATTCCTGGGGCTTCCTGGTGAAGGCGAGCTAGCCAAAGCGGAGTGCTGGCCAGTGCAAGAGTGCTGGCCAGTTCAGAAGTGCTGGCCTGCATGGAAAGCTGGCATAGCAAAATGATGCAACAAAAAGAGACAAAGTGGAGAGACAATAAAAGATGCAGCAGACCAGGGAGCTGAGGTGGCACAAGAGATTGAGCACCTCTCTTCCACTCCAGAAGGTCCCAGGATTGGTTCCGGTGCTGCCTAAAGAGAAGACAAGCAGACACAGAGGAACACACAGCAAATGGACACAGAAAGCAGACAGTAAGCACAAAAACAATGGGGAGGAGGGGATAAATAAATAAATAAATCTTTTAAAAAACAAACAAACAAAAAATGTATATGAAACAAACTAAAACAAAACAAAGGTCAAAAACTTTAGTATAACATTAATTTTAAAACTTTATGTCCCAAAATTAGAAGTAAACTGAAATTAGAAGTCCTTCACTCTGTCTAGACTTGTAGACTATGGGGCAGTCACTGATTCACTACTTCCTGTCTGTCCTAGAATCCACGGTAAAGTATTTCCACTATGCTCGCCCTCATGTTAGACTCCTTCTCTTTTCACCTTGACAATCTCTACTTCTGAGCTGCTAACTATCATTGGAAAGAATCCTTTAACTTTGCCATGGGCTCTGCCTGAAATTCATGCCATCTTCACTCTCATCTTCTATCCCTTTTTATGTGATCATCTATTAATTTTCTCCAGAAACTATTTAAGTATTTGACTTACTTGACCTCTTTGTGCAACTGCACTGTTGACCATGCTCCTCTTGGGACTTTCTGCTCTCTTGTCACTATTTTCTTGATTTTTCTTCCCATGGCACTAAAAGTTTCTTGGACCCTCATATTGAGATGCTCCTCAAGTTTCTGTCCCAAGTCCTCTTTCTTTCCCTCTCTATACACATTCCCTGGATTGGACTGCATTCGATCTCAATGATGCAATTATCTCCTTCATGGAACAGTGTGAAGACCACATATCTTGAATAGAACTCTGGCTCTCAAGACTAGCTATATGGCTTCGGGCAAGTTTACTCACTTGTTAAATGGAGTTAACAGAATCTACCTCACAGTGCTGCTATGAAGATTAAACGAGATAACCTAGGTATAAAGTACCTAATACAGTGCCTGGAAAATAGTAAGAGTCAATAAATCTACATCTTCAGCCCTGCCCTTTCTTGGAATCCACACCCACAATTCTCATTGCATGATGGACATTTCCATCAGAAGTCCCACCAGCACCACTAATCTGCCCTGCTCAAGACCAAACTCATCATCGTCTTTCCCTGTCTCAAAGTTTCCCATCTTAATGACACCCTGCCAGGGCAAGCTGGGAATCCTGGGCATCTTCATTCATCATCCACCTCACTCTTTACATCTCCTTAGTCCTTGCACAGTCTTGTACTTCTGTCCCACCTCTGTAATTCAGACCTCTTACTAGGGCAATTTATAACAGCTTCCTAACTGATTTCTCTCCCTCTACAACAGACATATCCCTTTGCTGATAGAATCACCTTTCTCAAAAAGGGATCCTACTGATCCTTTTGTGGTTCATAAGCATGATGAATGGGTGTTCATGCATTTGTGTGAGATGTGCCTCCCTCAAACCTTGTTACGATGTCAGCACATTAACTGACGCAGAAGAAAAAAAAAAAGGGATCCCACTATGCGACTTGTCTGCTTATAGTTCCCCAGTGTCTTCTCCTTAGTAACTATTAAATAAAGCCTAAACTCCTATGTAAGATGTTTAAGGCCCTTAACAATTATACTTGACCTCCTACTAGATCTCTTCTTCTAACCACTCTGAATTATCTGGTATTTCCAGAACTCAAAATGCTTTTTCCTGCTTTTGTACCTTTGCTTATTCTCTCTCTCCCACCAATACCTCACTTACCTGTCTAAATCTCACCCACTCTTGAAGATCCAGATCAAACACCATTTTTAACATAAATGCTTCCATAATTCTCTACTCAGGATTAGTAATCCTCTCCTCTGTATGCACAGAGCACCCTGTTTATAACTTACAATGGCACTTACCATAATATATTTTATATTACAATTCACTGTTTATATGTTTGTCTCTCCTACTACACTGTCAGTGCCTTGAGAACAAGGAAGACTAGGACTAGGTCTTATTTATTTTTGTAGTTCATTACCTGGAACTTGGTAGTCCTCATTAATGTCTGTTAAATTGAACAGTATCATTGTATGACGATATCATCTAAAATGCAGACTTACAGCAATTAAAAAATTAACTAAACAGGTACTGCCTTAATCAGTAAGCAAATAAAACATCACTAAAATGAGGTAAATTGACATGATGTGCCCTGATATGATGAAAGCACATCATCTAACTAGTATTCTTACCAAAAACGATTAACTTGGATTTAATCATGAGAAAACAATCAGATAAGTCAAAATTGCAGGACATCCCACACAGCAAGTAGGCTGGACTCATCAAAAATGTCAACAAATAAACAAAACAAAAAGGCTGTGAAACTGTAATGTATTAATGATCAAAGAGAAATGGCAACCAAATGCAATGTGTGTTCCTTGATTAGATTCTGGGTTAAAAAAACAAACAAACCCAATAAAGATTATGGTGGCCAACTGAGGGAATGTGAATATTAGATTAGTGCTATGCACAGTGTGGTCTACAGACCCATGGGGATTTATAAACTGTTACTGATCTGTGATAAGTACAAAAATCAAGAATAAACATTTAGAAACTTTTAAAGAAATTTGCAGAGTAATTTTATGTCTGTTGAATCTAAGAATAAAATATGAGAGCTTGCACTTTGCATATCTGTTGCTTTTGTAATTTCATTTTTCTACCAATTCATTTTACTGTATTTTACAAAAATGTCTATCAGTGATGGATTGAAAATTTTTAAAATGACCCTTACCATAGTCTAAGAAGTATTTTATTAGAGAATAGCACTGTATCAATTTTAAATTTCTATGTGCTATCTGTACTGTGGTTATGTTAGAGATAAATGTTAAAATCTTTAGGGGTGAAATATTATGATGCCTACAAAAATTAGCAAGAATATTTTTTAACAAAAATATGTATTATATAGAAAAAATTAACTAGCCTTTTATTTATTTATTTATTTTTTAATTGGCCATTTCTCAAGGAACCCTAGTTCCTTCTAATGGGAAATGGTTTTTATTTTTTTATTTTTTTATTTTTTATTTTTTATTTTTTAAAGATTTTTATTTATTTATTCATTTATCCCCCCCTTGCTGCTTGTGCTCGCTGGGTCAGCTAACCACGCCATGCGGGCGGGCTTGCCTTCACCAGGAGGCCCCGGGAACTGAACCCGGGGCCTCCCATATGGTAAACGGGAGCCGTACTGATTGAGCCACAGCCGCTTCCCATTAACTAGCCTTTTAAATCCATAAAATGTACACTTGTTAATTTTTAATGGATACATTTGCTATCTTCTCATAGCTCTAGTATAATGAAAAATTAGATTTTTGTAGCACTCAGCATGATTGAAGATGTAGGGGATATTAAGGTATACTGTAAACTAACAAGATTATGCTCTTTGAAGATAGTACTTGGATGCTCTTTTTGCACCATATAGGTGGATGATGATATTCTGTCTATCTGTGGTGGTGTTCTATGAAGCTATTTGGTAAACTGAAATTTCTGACAAGAAAGAGCTCCATATTTATAAGTAACATTTCTGGATTTTCCCTTAAAAAAAAAAATAAAAGAATGGTAAAAGAGATCATTATCTTTACTCACTATGTTTTCTTCTTATTTTCTACAAAATTAACAAAGATTATACAAATCAAAACGCAAAAAGAGGGGAGTAGATGTGGCTCGAGCAGTTGAGCACCTGCTTCCCACATGGGAGGTCCCAGGTTCGATCTCTGGTGCCTCCTAAAACAACAACAACAACAACAACAACAAAAAACCAACAACAAGCAAACAAACAAACAAAGACCAACTCAGGGGAGCTGATGTGGCCCAGTGGTTGAGTGTCGGCTTCCCATATATCAGATCCCAGGCTCATTCCCCGGCCCCAGTACCACTGGAAAAAGGGGTGGGAGGAGAAGATTTGTCCCTAAATACCACTTTTAATTATAAATATGCAGACTGATAAAAAAAAAAAACACCTAATATTTTCCTTAAAAATAAGTCAGGGTTCAATAGAAAGATTGTCAAATAGCAAATTACAATGCAGTTAGCTGCCTAAATTGCATGTTGTTGTACTTTTCCATTTCAACTTTGTAATCTCAATTGCCACAAAAAGACTCAATATTTTGGCTAGTTAAATCCATCACTCCATGAATGCACAAATATGTGATTACACCAAATATATGTATTATTTGGGTGGATTTATGCTTTATTAATATGTATTAAATTTTTTTTTAATCCATCAATCCAACCAGCTGAGGGGTTAAAAAAAAATGTGCCCTATGCGTTAAGCTCCCTTATAAAAATATCAAAATGTGTCTCTCCAGAATACCTAATGACCTTTTAGTTGGATACCTTGAAAGTCTGGGCTCAAGCCCATCCTCCTCCTCAGTAGAATTATCACTTAATCTCTGATGCACTTGGCCAATTGAACAAAAATACATAGGGGAGAAAATAAAAGAATCTTCCTAAAATTCAAAGAAATAGGGTCTGAGAACTTCATTTCTTTTCAATTCAGAGAAAACAGCTATCCTGAAATAGTCGTCAGTGTATAATTTGTGTCCGTTCAAATTCCACTTTTAAATCCCACTAACCTATTTGACTCAATTTCTTATGAAAGAGATTCCATACAATTACAAGTATATATCACAAGACTTGGCAAAAGATAAGTTGGCAAATATGAAGAAAACCGTGACATGGACACCAAATTAAAATTTTTTTTAAAAAGTCAAGAAAACTGAGACACAGCAATTAATGGCTGGAGAAAACGATAATGCTGTACCGAGAATAACTGTAGGTAAGAGCAGATGGCGATAGCTCGCTTAATGGCACCACTTGCTGCATACCACAACACACACTCACAGATGCACATCACCAATTTCTAAAATAACATCTCAGAGTAATGCAACCCAGTGCAAGACTCTTTATGACAAAAATCAATGTATCTTCATTGTAAACAGAAAGAACATACAAATCATGTAAGAAGCTATAATCATGTTTAAAAACAAACTCATCTGATCAAAAATAAAGCAAGAATAAGATAGGGAGAATAAAATAAGCCTTTACCCTTCTGGATACTTAATCTTTTTTTTTTTTTTTTTTTTTTTTTATTGGAGCCCTTGAAACTCACAGACTTCATTTTCGTACTTTTGTGGATGTTAACTTCTCAGTTATTGGATTTTGCTTTATCTTTTCTGAAGAGGAAAAGAAAGAACTGGGTTTTTTGGTTTTGTTTTGTTTCAATACTTTCCAGGAGATAGGAGAAAAGACTGTCAGCTTTTTTACTTGGCAGTAAAGGCATTTTTTGATGAGTTTGGGATCTGAGTTTCAAATAAGTCATATAAAAATTAAGCACTATATCAAATAAATCTTTGTAATTTTTTTCATTTGAGAACCACAGAAGCTAACTTATATTGGTAATCATGAATGCCATGCCAAAAAAATAAGATTTTAAAAATAAACGAAATAGGACTGAACCAGGATCACACACTGGATATTGCTAATGGAGGCAAAGTATGCTGAAAGTGGGAATGAAATGAATTGAGCAAAGATACTCTACCACACTCCTGAATAAATTCTGGAGTTGGTATTATGAAGTATCATGCTCTTATTGATGCTATAAATTGCCCTCCATCCACTTATATCAAAATTTTCAACACCTAAATGCTTTACTTTAGTATTATCTTACAAATTAGACTACATTCCAAACTTAGCAGTGAAATTTAGTTCCACTAGCTTGTTCTCTGGATTTGATTGGCTCTTTTGTTTTTGTATTTCTGCTTGAGAGTAAAATAGCAGCCCTGCTCTAAAAATGATAACACAATATTGAAATATAGAGGCAAACACTGCATGTTAAATCTGTAAGTTACATCTCTTAGGTAGAAAAGGATTACATGATGATAACATGGAGGAAAACCAGTGTGCTTGACTTTCAGGGTTCCTAGAAGTTTTTATTTAATTTTTTTAGGAGGTACTGGGGATTGAACCTGGGACCTCATACATGAGAAGCAGGCACTCAACCACTGAGCTACACATGCTCTCCTCCTAGTAGTTTTTTTTTTTTTTTTTTAATCTGGAGGTCCCGGGGATCGAACCCGGGTCCCTCCATATGGGAGATGGATTCCCAACCATTTGAACCACATCTGTCCCCCCCTCCTATTAGTTTTAACCAACATGCTATAGCAGCATCTCAAATCCTTTCCTGTGAAGGGCATATCACAATTCTCTACATTTTTGCTTGCATCTTTAGGCCATCATTTTGGAAAGACTGCTTGACCTGAATGATAGGAAGTTAAGCCAACTCTGAACAAAGATTCTCTTGTAAAAGCAAGTGTTTTACCATTCCATTTTGTTTACCTGATATTTACCACCAATAAATGGACAACATTGCCACTCAAAAATACTCGGGGCATATGATTACTTTTTCCTGGATCTGGGTCCCCATTCTGTGGCATCTGTGGTGTCATTTCCTAATGTCATCTTTTGTTCTCTGTTGACATTCGCTGACATGGCATTTCATTTACACATATTGTATCTGTAGAGTAAGATCCTGTGACATATCTGGGGACAGCACTAGAATTCCCTAAAGTAGCTGCTGATACCCTGGCAGCAAACCAATTTTTCATTAGAACTACTACCAAGGAACAGGAGAGCCTGCTCTGATATTGATGGCTTGATCTTCATGAAGCAGCAGGAGGGAAGCTCCTTGTACATAAGCAGTAGGCAGAAGTACTTACTAGGCATGTGTGTTATTGTTGTGTTTTTTAAAGCTGGCTCAGGACACAAGTGGCTCCAACTTTCATTCTTTCTACTCCCCATGTGTCTAATACCAACTGATAATTTGAATATAAAGTATTGTCCTCTTTGGTCCTACTTGCCCTAGAAGTTATAAAAATTTCTCAAACATGAACATGACCCCAAACTCCCTTTATCTCTTATCTCGGCACCTCCACCAAGTACACTGACTCAAAAAATTCAAAAGTAACTTGTTTTGAATGCTGATATGAAAACCCATCAAAGTTATGGTTGAAAAAGATTATCCTTTAAGTATTTCAAACACATAAAAGGGACCATTGGAAAGATTTTAAAAATACCTTCATTAACTATGAACTATTACCAAGTATACACCACCACCTCAATCAGTATCATGAATCTGTGAACGGTATAAAGATGGGCCAAGTATCACAGAAGGTGCCACAGAAAACAATAAAAAGTCAGGGGCCCTTATTTTCTTTGAACTCACATTTCAAGGATTCCTGAGGACTGGCAGAGCAATTCACTTTGGAAAGAAAAGACCACCACAAGAATAGAAAATGCAGGCATCATGCTAGTGGGAAAAGAATCGATGTACGTGTGTGTGTGTGGGGGTATCCTAATGAAACAAAGATATCTCCTTTATTTTATTTATTTATTTATTTATTACCGAGAGGTACCGGGGATCGAACCCCGGTCTCTCCATATGGCAGACAGACGCCGAACCTCTTGAGCCACATCCGTTTCCCAAGATATCTCCTTTAAAGAGAAACAAATGTTGTCATAAGAGAAACAAAAAAGAGATCACATGAAATTTCTAAAAGTTAATCATATACATATATGAATCTGTTGTTTTTCTATTACAGAGCAAACTGGTGTTTTGTTAGTTTCTCTTACAGTATATCTAGGCTGAGGTCTCATACTCTGAATGATTTGTGGATAATCTAGATAAAGAACAAAAAAAAAATTTAAATTAAATTAAATTTTAAAAAGATTAGAAAATAAACTGAGGAAAAGTTAGAGGAATTTGTATTAGCCTGAAAAAGAAACAAATTTCTTATGAAAGGATACAGTGTAAGTCTAAGCATTGGTATTTCAGCCTTCTGAGAGGCAGGACAGAGGCTGGTGAAAGGGAAGGTTGATGGATAATTACTCAGGTCCCTCCTGCTTTCAACAGTTTGTGAGTCTGTCTTGCACAAGACTATTTTACACAAAGCAAGAAGGCCTAAGCAGAAAGGATTTAGGCAACATTTGGGAGGTGCCAAAATCCATTTCCAAACATAGGTGGGGAAATTAAGAAGGAAAAGACTGCTCTCTTTCTAGGAAGGGTTAGATCAGCATTCTCAAACTGTGTAATGAGGAAGAGTGGTATCCCTTAAGATATGAGAAGGCATGTTCCTGGAAATGAGGTTAATAAGTTTGCCAAATACTGGGTTAAATACAGTTAAATAGGATTTCTTTATTACAGATTTTCCGAGTCTTTAATTGCCAACGTGTGTTAAGAACCTCTGAAAGGCAAAGAATATGCAGCAATTCTCAAAATTTTCTAACCACTGCTTTTTTTCATAGAAAACCTGTCAACATGTTGGAATCCCGAACGTTTTAAGGAACACAGTTTGGGAAATGCTGGTTTTGAAAAAACTGAATGTGAAAGAAAAGAG
Source organism: Tolypeutes matacus (assembly GCA_026826555.1). Classification (NCBI taxonomy): domain Eukaryota; kingdom Metazoa; phylum Chordata; class Mammalia; order Cingulata; family Chlamyphoridae; genus Tolypeutes; species Tolypeutes matacus. Next base: position 2,807,297 of record JAKSZT010007815.1, on the reverse strand, counting down.
CAAGGTGATGTTTTGGGATGTCTCTCAAGTTTATGATTTTATACACACTGGGCCAATTGGGATACTTTCTCATCATCACAAGGTCCTTAGTCATAACCTTATCTTCCATTAGATTATTTTCACTGATTTTCCTAATTCTCCTGCTTTTTTGTCTAGACTATCAAAACTCTTTCCCTCCTTTCTTTCCTTTCTCCCTTTCTTCTCCTTTTTCTTGTCAGTAGCCCTTTCTCTTCCATAAAAGTGCATTCTTTAGCTTTCCACTTATTATTATGCAATGTCACTTTTCTTCCAGTAAAAAATTGCTTGCCATTGTTTTTGGCCTAATATTAAGTTTCTCTTTGTTGTAACCATCTACTTTAGATTCTCTTCCATTTTTTCCTCTATACTTTATTTGCTTGTGTAAGAGTTGGAGACTTCTCTAAGACTGAACCTGCTGTTCTGATGATACTTTAATTTCCCTGTTCTCTACTGCAATGACTCCCTATCTCTAGACTAGCCTATAGTCATCACCCCTTATTATTGAACATCTTTCCAATAAATAATTCCACACAAGAAGCTATTCAATATGAGCATTATATTGCTCCATTCTTGCTTAATCTTGTCATTATTAGATATTATTCATCAGTTATATGTAGTGGTGTTCTACACACTTTTTGAAAGTAAATATGCAATGCTTACCCAGAGGAGTTTCCTCTCAAAGAGGTAACACTGATGTGGTAACGTTGAAGGGGAAAGAAATTTCTCTCAGTTATATGTATAAAGTTTCATTTTTAAAAACTTGTCTCTATTTTCCAAAAGACTAGAACATTATATCATAGATAAAAAGGGGTGGAGTTACCTCATGTCTAATCACTACTGAGTTTCTTCTTTGCCCTACTTACTGTGTGTGCCCCCTTCACACAGATGTAACCAGTATGATGTGAACATTTTTGCTGATAAGGCAGATATTTCTTTTCTTCCTGTTTTAGCATTAAGTCTAGACCTTCCATTATAATAGACTATGTTAATAGAGATGTCATCTTTGTGATAATAATAAAAACTTAATTATTTGTAGTTCTGGGCTTAAAAAAATCCTTTTATCTGAGAAGGAACAATTCTCTGGTATCCTGAGAACATTCTAATTTGATTACCTATCTTCTCCCTATAATTTCAATTTATTCTTTTCCCTTACACTTTCATTTTGACAAATTTAAGATTTACAGAAAAGTTGCAAGAATGGCACAGAGAAGTCTCATATATCTTTTACCCAGATTCCCCAAATTTCAATTCTTTACCACATTTGCTTTATTCTCCTCTCTTTCTCTTTCCACACTTGACACATACACTTTATTTTCCCTGAACCATTTGAGAATAAGTTGTAGGCATGATATTCCTTCACGCCTTCACTCCTTCAGCATGTCTTCTAAAAACAAAATAAACACAATACAAGACCAAAACCAGAACATTTTGCATAATAAATAAGATTGATTCATGGACAGACGTCTTATGAAGCAAGTGTATGTGATGGGCTTATGACTGCTCAGGGAATCACTGTAAAATTCCACTTTTTTGTATGTTTAAAATTTTTCATAATAAAATGTTGGGGGTAAAATCAGGAAATTAACACTGATACAATATTGTTACCTACAGACCTTACTCAGATTTCACCAATGTCCTTGAAGAAAAAGAAAATCCCAGATCATGCCACATAAATTATTTAAAAGTTTGTATGTATTGTGAGAATTTTGATTTTTACCCATAATAATAATAAAAAAAAAAAAAAAAAAAAAAGCCAACAGATTTCTGGTATTTTGCATCAGCACTTCTTTGGCTGACTAATACATATGTGTACACAGGTTTTATATTATAAAGTGTGCATTCTTGTCATACACTCTTAAAAAAAAAAAAGTATCCTGTTTTCTCTATTTTTCTGATGGGGCATCAGAGGATATCTAAAACTCTGTTACATTTGGCTTTTAAATTGTTAGTCTTTTTTAAGGATGGAATACCCTATTTAATTATTTGATTGATTTTAAAGTTAAAATTTCATTAGAGTGCTCTGAAAACAGCCAACCTGGGTGGCACTGGAGGTATTTTTGTAGTAAAATATGCCTCAGGGGAAAGTACCCTAGATGGAAAACTCAGTTGCAAATATTCTATGACATAGATACCATGCACACAGGACGTGAAAGGTGACAATACTGAGACTTGAGAGCCATCCCAATGCTTTACGATCCTTTGAAAAACAAGTGTCAAGGTTATTTTTATTAATGCATCTCTTTTTTTTTTTTGGTCCTTTAAAATAAACAAAGGGAGAGTATTGAGGAGAATATTTTCTGTTCTCAACATAAAAATGTGGCAAATCTTTAGCTACCTCCTCTATCCCCTGCTAGCCCTCCAACAAGTTTATGTGGTAAACAGTCTCCATACTGAATGCTTGACTGCCTTTTATAATCTGAATTAGAAAAAGCAACAAAAAAATCCTTTAAAGTCAAACAGTGGAATTAACATATGAGCAGAGCTCCTGTGGGCATTTAAATCCGTAATTAAAAAACCTGAGACACGTTGGCTTGGCAATCGTTATTGTCTAACGTGCACAGATAGCCAAAAGGTACCGAAATGCGACATTCTATCCCACATGACTCACTCACTCAGCAGAGGCAGCCTCATGAAGAATACAGAGAAGGCCTTACATCTTTAAATGCCTAGCCACCAAAGGTCTTCCCCCAACACTGAAAAATGCCCAGAGGTCTTGTGGAGAGACTGCTGAGTCTTTGGAACTCAGAAAATTTGCTTTTGCTAGCATGCTCCATTTCTAGGTAGGAAAAGGAATCCTTTTCTGAAAAATTAAAAGTCTGCGAGAAGAAACACACGCACACATACACACACAAATCATCATTCCTATCTGATGTGTGAGAGCACAGCACAGCAATCTAGCTATGAGTCTCCCAGATTATAAATAGGCTGCCAATCCAAGCAGCAGCTGTCTCACATCACTCTGCTTTTTCTCCCTTATTTTATTATATTTCAAAGCTGATGCACTGATTTCTACAAGTTTTCTCGGTGCTAACAGGTACAACACGCACAGGCCAAGGAAATTTGTTTTTCAGATTCACATCAAACAATTTTCCATGGTAATCTGCCGTTGTTTACCTTATTTATACATGTATAAAGGCTTTAACAGGTTTGCACTCCAGCATTTTCTGTTATAAATTAAGCCCTCAGTATTATAATTCTGTACTCAATTGCAGTCAACCAAGAAATTGCCTTTATAAAGGCAACTGAGCACCCTGCCCTTTCTGGGCATGGAAAACAGTACTAAAGACACTTGAATGCAGATGCCTGTACAGGAAACACAAAATACAATGCAATTTGATTAAGTCTTTAATGCATACAACTCTTTCAAGAATGAAGCAAACCAATCAACTAAATGTACTGCTGAAGATCTTTAAAACACCCAATTGCTAAAGTCTTTCCCTATTCACCTTCCATCATAGGAGGACTAACAGCCACAGCTATGAGATAATATCTTTTGTTCCCATATGGAAAAGCTACCTTCCCAGAAATCAGTATTCAGGAGATCCCTTTTAAAGAATGATTCCCATCTTTATATCTTATTTTCAGAATATAATCCACAGTGGGAAGATACTTAATAAGCAAACTGGCCAATATTTTCCTTTCTTGTTAGCAGAAAGTACATCAAAAATTGTTACTTGGGGAAGCAGCTGTGGCTCAATTGGTAGGGCTCCCGTTTACCATATGGGAGGCCCCAGGTTTGATTCCTGGGGTTCTCCTGGTGAAGACAAGCCAGCGGCAGCATGGTGAGCTGACCCATCAAAGAGAGACCAGCAGACACAGAAAAACGCAAAAGCAAAATGGACACAGCGAGCACAAGCAGCAAGGGGGGGATGAATAAATGAATAAATAAATAAATAAATCTTAAAAAAAAAAAAAAAATGTTACTTGGCTGTTACAGAAATGTAGCTCCCTATCCAAGTTTATATCATGCCCAGGGAAAGCAGTCTGAACTATCATTTTCTTTCTTTTCTAGTAAGGAATTCATTTCATTTCAGTCTAATAATACAAACAGGATAACATAGCTATGGTTGGAATTATTTAATAGGATGGTATCTAATTCTCTAAATGCTTGAGATGGAAATCTCTGGGGACAAATGTTTTTGAAGGATGTGATTGGAGGAGAGAGACAACAAAAAACGATGTGAAAAGTCATCTTGTCCCCAAACCACCCTTATATTTTTAATTATCCCCAAAATTTCAACTTTCCAAAAAGTTGGCTTGATGTCAGGAAGCAAAATTACTTCAATTTTCAAGTACATATCCCTGAACTTTTAACATGAAAATCTTGGTTGCTTTTTAACAATTTCACATTCATTTCTACGAAAAGAATACATACTATATATCACAATATTAACAGTTGGGTGGTAAGCTTTGCTTTGCTGTACTGACTAAATGTTTTGCAATAAACATGGATTACTTTCATAATCAGAATAATAATCACACTACCTAGTGCATTTTTTTAAAAAAGTATTATCCTATCTTGATACTCTAAGGCTTCCTGATTCAATTGTAATGCACACTTTAAAATCTATAAGTTAAAATACTTCTCTACACTTAACCTAACAACTTTTAGAGTGTTTTTAATTTTTCATTTTAATTTTTCATTTGCTTTAATGTGTATTACTACATCCCCAAAGGACTACAGTGAACACAGGATGACTAAAGACTGTTAGACACACTTTTAATTCTGTTATATTTCCAAACTGAACAATGAACCAAAAGTCTAATGTTGATACAATCATGGGTTTTTAACCTGGCCTTTGCCTTTTCAAAACCAAATGTAGGGGGTTGGATGTGGCTCAACTGTTTGGGCGTCCGTCTCCCATATGGAGGGACCCGGGTTCGATCCCCGGGACCTCCCGGTAGAAAATAAATAAATAAATAAATAAAAACGGTTATACCAAAAGTAAAAAAAAAAAAAAAAAAAAAAAAACCAAATGTAGTTTGTAGAGAAGCGGTATCTGTCATGATAGACTAAACCTTGGGAACATCAAGGGGTTAACTTGGAAAGTCAATGATGACTTCTTGTCCCATAACTTTGGTCAATTTTGTGCACTTAATGTTCTGAGATGTTCTTTCACTGATTAATTCCACTTAATACTATTGACTTTAACAAAGTCTAACAATTATTTGAGTTGAATTTTTCCTTATAGAATAGGTTCCCCAAACAATAACATATCCTATTTCAGAGGGCCAACTAAGTAACTGTTCTGAAAGACAATTTTTATCTTACAATTCTCTTGGTTCAAAAAATTCTTCTGTTAAACTATATGTTCTTAAATATAAACTAAAAACATGGCAGTAAATTCCATGTCATTTCCAATAGTGCACCTGGATTAAAAACAACAAATCTCCAGTGGAGTGCTTTTATTTATAAGTATTTTAACTTTACTCCACCTCACCTATCCTGAACTTACATGGTAAAAAAAAATACTTGCAAAGACATAGTAGAAAATAAAAATATGAGTTCCTAAATTGGGGAGAGGGGAGGATAAAATACTCTTTTATTTAAGAAAGTGTTTTAAAAGATGAATTCTTTGGATGGTGTTTTTTTTTTTTAAAGATTTTATTTATTTATTCATTTATCCCCCCCTTGCTGCTTGTGCTCGCTGGGTCAGCTAACCATGCCGTGCGGGCGGGCTTGCCTTCACCAGGAGGTCCCGGGAACCGAACCCGGGGCCTCCCATATGGTAAACGGGAGCCCCACTGATTGAGCCACAGCCGCTTCCCTTGGATGGTGTTTTTAACTTGATTTGGTAATTATTATTCTCACCAAAATGTATCCTCACAACAAAAATGTACTACACTACCCTCTGTAAGAAGAAAGCCCTGACATACACAACTAATATAGTAGGTTGTTATTCATTACGGCCTTTGGACAAAGAATCAACACTAAGCAATAGAGCAAACTGCTGACTCTATCTGGAGGGCATCTTGCTAATACATTAAAAGCTACTGCAGGTTTAGAATCCCAGCCTCTGAAAAGAGCCATCCAGAGAATATGACCAGGCTATATTAGCTACAATTTTAATTTCTAGTCTCTGATTTAAGTGGATGTCAATCAAAAATTATTTTTTTCTCCATAAGCTCTCTTGCTCCAATCAAGAATACTGCTTTCATTATAAGAGGACACTGCACTATCTTTTACTCTAATCATATGATTTTCACAGGTTTTCAAAATTTGTCTAACATTATGAACATGAGATTCTTCTTTGAACCAGTGGGGACTAAAACCTGATTTCAATACTAACATTTAAAAAAACAATCATCTAAGAACATACAATGAGGAAAATATTGTTTTTCAGTCTGAAAACTATAAATAAGCTACTTTTCATTACTCTACTTTCAGAATGTTAATAAAATTTTAACTTTTAAACAATCTTGAACACAAAACTGAAAAAGTTCTTTATCCTAAAACACATACTTCACATCTTTTCAAGAAACAACTGTATCATAAACATAATAAAGCCAATGTTCACTAAATATCAAATTTGTATTCAAGTAATATTTTATGCTTTGATTCAACCATTTACTTCATTTCTTTTTATATCAACAATTTTCCAAACTTATAAATCACATTTTGTGAGTGTATGTGTATGTATTCCCAAAAGCAATATCTATATTTTTGGGGGGCGGCAAAAACTGATCAGAGAAAATGATGAGTTGGGAACAATACCATTTATCCATATTTGCTCACAAGTAAATAAATGTTTTAAATAGCAAATGAGACAGAACCACACAGAGCAGAGACTATACCAGTGAGTGAAGTTCTACCGGAAACTCAGGGTATAAGGGAGCATTTGTTACAGAAGTGCTTTTGTTCCATACGATTTTAGCCTCCCAAGCTTAAAGTCTCAGAATCATCTCTCACTCTGTTTCCCTCTCCCTTGTGCCCTAGTTTTAATCAATTTTTTTTTCCCTTCATTTTTTGGTTGTTTTTTTAAATCAATTCGTAATACTGTTCATTCTTGTTTTACAAAAGTGTTCATTCCAACCTTATCTCCCTAAGCCTCTTGCCCTTTACCTGTGTCAAAAATAGTTACCTCTTCACCCCAGCAGTAATACAATTCTAACTGCACTCTCAGTGCCCTCTGTTTCTTCCTTTCCATATAGTGCTGTCAGATTAATTTCAAGAAAGCATAGCTCAGAATGATTATGTCATTTCCTTAGGTAAAAAAACAACAATAAAGAATCAGAGGGAAGCGGCTGTGGCTCAATCAGTAGGGCTCCCGTTTACCATATGGGAGGCCCCGGGTTCGGTTCCCGGGGCCTCCTGGTGAAGGCAAGCCCGCCCGCACGGCGTGGTTAGCTGACCCAGCGAGCACAAGCAGCAAGGGGGGGATAAATGAATAAATAAATAAAAATCTTAAAAAAAAAAGAATCAGAGACTATTACAGTTGGAAGGGGCCCTTGTGGCCGCCAAAGCTATCTCCTGAAAAGGGGGGGGGGGAAGGGCAATGGGAGCTACAGCCTGGAAACAGGAAGTCTAAGACCATCCACAGGACCCATGAGGGTAAAGGTCTGGCAGGATTTAACCTAGTTGTTCTTGCAGACCTCACAAATTCATTCTCCCTCTAAGAAGCTGGTAATAAACGCATATAATAAAGTAGTATGTATTTTAAATTGTTTACTTAGCAGATTCTTTCCCCCTTAGATCAGGAGTTCTGAGGCAGGTCAAATCAAAAGGGTTTGTCTGGGATTCTTTTCCACTGATTTTAAAAACGACAGATGATTTTGTATTAAAGGCATAATAGTGTTATCTGTCCACTTTACTGTTATTAGTTGTAATAATATTGATTTTCCTGGTTTCTCTACATATACAATCATATGATCTGCAAGCAAGTAATGATATACACATCTATTGTTCCAATAGTGTTTTACACTTCCTTTTCTTGTGTTATTGCAGTAGCTAGAATATCCAGAACAGTGCTGAAGAGAAGGAATTATGGTGCATATCCTTGAACAGATCAAACACTGAAGTGTCATGTTTCCTCTTGGTTATGACAAACGTGTTTTTTCACAATAAAGAAGTTTCCTTCCATTTCTCGTCTACCTTTAATTTTTATTGGAAACACATTTTTTTTTCAAATGTATTTTTGCTATATATCAGAAGACCACTGGTTTTTCTCCTTTATTCTACTGATGAAATTAATTATATTAATAGATTTCCTAAGGTTGAACCACCTGAAATTTTTGGATTAAAATTCCATTTGGTCACGATGTATTATGCTTCTTTTAGTAATGAATCAGCAAACTTTTTCTGTAAAGGGCCAGATAATATATATTTTAGACTTTACAAGTTTAATATACTTTTTTTTTTTTTTTTTTTTTTTTTTACCAGGAGGTCCCAGGGATCGAATCCGGGTCCCTCCATATGGGAGACGGACGCCCAACCAGTTGAGCTACATCCAACCCCAATATAGTCTTTATTGCAAGTTTCAACTCTGCCATTGTTTGAATTTCATATAGTTTTTCATGGGCCACTAAATATTCTTTTTTTTTTTTTTCAATCATAGGAAAATAAGAAACCATTCTTAGCTTGCAGGATACAAAAGCAGGTGGCAGGCCGGATTTGGCCTATGGGCCATAGTTTGCCATCCCTTCATTAGAACATTGTTACATCCGATTTTCCAAAATTTAATTCAGGAATTTCGAACTACATTCATGAGTGAAAGGGAACCACAGTTTTCCTTAATGTGCTATCTTTGTCAGATTTTTATACCAGGGCCTTACTAGCCTCATAAAATAAGTTAATTCACATATTATGTTCTGCTCCCACGTGACCAAATATTATACTTTTCTTACACTAATTTCCTGCTTACTACTTAATTTAAAAAAATACTAATCTACTTAATTAACAAAAAATACTAAGGGTAAAACGCATTAAAATACTCAAATAATCACACAAACCACCAATGTGCCAGAGTTTTTCAAAGTGCTAGTGGGCTGTGGAATCAGTTTAGAGATTGTAACCAGGATTTCAAAAAAGAAAATAGAAAATAGTTTAAACATGGTTTCATGAAACATTTGTTTCAGTTTACATATGTGCATACTAGGTTACAATTTTAAAGTCACAGTTTCAGGAACACTGGTATAGGCAAGGCAGAAAGGCCACCTGATAGTACAAAATGTTCTTTTATCAGGTAACAAATGAAAGTCTGAATATAGCTAACAAATAGCAATTTAAAGTTTAAAGTTTTCACTTGTCAAGAAATATTGTTCTTTTTTTGATTCTGAAATGTCTTATATGAAAGTTGAATGTACAAAGTTAAAAACTGTCAATAATTCAGAATTTGGTTCCCAAATTGTTAGAAATATTTTAATATTCTAATATTTTAATAAGGATAAGTACTATCACCACCTTTAATGTTGCACACTAAGAGGTCTGAGCCAATGCAATAAAGGAAAAGATACAAAACTTTCATTCTTCCCATTCTAAAGAATGTGCAAATAAACTATTAAATATGTGAATTCAGAAAGATGGCAGAAGGTCAATTAACTAGCAAAAGAACAACTAGAAAATTAAAATCTAGGTTTTTTTGTTTGTGGAAATTGACAAATTGATTCTAAAATTTATATAGAAATGCAATGACCAACAATAGCGAGCACTATCGAAGAAAATAATAAAATTGGAGGATTTACATTTCCAAACAGCAAGATTGATTATAAAGCTATAGCAATCATAGCAAGAATAAGAAAAACAGACAAATGGAGAATAAGAAAGTCTAGAAAGTTTTTTGATTACCAATTCCATTGCTATACTTGTCATAGGTCTATTCAGAATTTCTATTTCTTCCCAAGTCAGTTTTAATAGTTTGTGTCTTTCTAGGAATTTGTCCATTTCATCTAGGTTATCTAATTTGTTGGCATATCATTGTTCATAGCATTCCTTTAATCCTTTTTCTTTTTGTGGAGTCAGTAGTAACAGCCATTCTTTCATTCCTGATTGCAATGTGAGTCTTCTCTCTTTATTTTCTTGGTCAATCTAGCTAAAGGTTTGTCAATTTTGTTGATCTTTTCAAAGAATCAACTTTTGTTTTTTTATACTTTTCTTGATTCTTTAATTCTTATTCATTCAGTTGGAGCACATCCCTAAGCAAAACCAAATTCTCTTTCTTTTACCCTCGTACCTCAATGATTCTTTTCCTAAGCATAAAGTTATAGTGTCATGATCCTATACCCTCAGATTTTTACAATGCTCCATTATCTTCTAGCATTAAAGGCTGCTGATAAAAATGTAACTCTTATCTGATTGTTATTCCTTTTAAAACATTTTATTTATTTATTTTTTTGCTTGTTGTCAATTGTTAAGAAGTTTGTGGAAAATTTTCTTTTCTAGGTTCTTCCTTTTTTATTTTTAAGGAAGCTTCAGATTACATATACGTTACATCAGAAATATAGGGGGAGTCTTCCGGGAAGATGGCAGACTAGTAAGACACGGGAATCTCTTCTCCAAAAAAATAGCTAGAGGACAAGCGGAAACAGCCTTGAAAAAGATCTTCTAGGGTTTAGGACAGCAGGTCTACCCAGAGGAGAGAGGGACCGAAGAGGGAAATCGTGATAACAGAACCGTGAGTGGGGCCCTTCCACACAGCGGTTTGCCCTGGGAGAATAGAAAGGACTGGAGAAATCTGACCCTCCCAACCTCCCTCTCTTCTAGCCTGGACTAATTGTTGAGGACTCCACGGGAGTGGGGAGAGAGAGCCTGCGGCAGACCCTGCTTAGGACTCCCAGGTTTGGTCTGCCCTGTCCCGAGAGCCCTTTCAGGCTGGGAGGGACTGCGCCATTGTTTGCCTTAGAGCCTACAAGGGGCTAAAGATGTACAAACCTCCCAATCTCATCCTCTACTAACAGGGACTGATTGTTGAGGATTCAGAAGGGAGTGGAAATACTTCCTAGCTGGGAAACGGGGGGCGCTACGAGAGAATTCTGGAGAACTGTCTCAGAAAGTTTGAATAACAAGGCTCCTAGCCCCCAGACAGGAAGCTTTATCACATTGATCTGGTCTGTGTCACAACAAATACACTCCGACAAGGCATTGAATTGAGAGCTGCCAACAAGCGCCATCTCCTGGCAGACCAAGGAAGTACATCTAAGAAAATTAATAATGTTTTCTTTTTTTTTTTTGGCGGCTGTGGCTCGGTCAGTGGGGCTCCCGTTTGCCATGTGGGAGGCCCCGGGTTCGGTTCCCGGGGCCTCATGGTGGGGGCGGGCCCGCCCGCACGGCGTGGTTGGCTGACCCGGTGAGCGCGGGCAGCGGGGTGGGGATGGATGAGTAAATAAATAAAATCTTTAGGGATAAAAAAAAAAGAAAATTAATAAGTAAGAGAGGCTTTTCCTGGCCTCTATAGCCTCCCTGCCCAAGGCCCTAGGAAACGACTCTACAACCAATTATTGGGTCCAGTGCCCAGTTTTGAGCAACCAGCAGAACAATCCTAACAATCAAGGTTGAGCCAAAAATCAAAGAGCGGTGGTAACTTACAGCCTCCTGCCACTAAAACCCCATAAAAGAGAAAGAGATAGAGCATCTAAGTAAAATACAAACTAACCAGATGCCTAAGCACCAGCAAAAACTTACGGGCCATACTAAGAAAATAGAAGACATGGCCCAAGAAAAGGAATACAGCAAAGTCCCAGAAGAGATGCAGAATTTGAGAGAACTAATCAGTGAGATGAGCACACATTTCCAAAATCAAATTAATGAGATGAAAGAAAATATAGTTAAAGAGATCAATGACACCAAGAAGTCTATGCACGAACGTAAAGAAGAATTTGAAATCATGAACAGAAAAGTAACGGAGTTCATGGGAATGAAAGACACAAAAGGTGAAGTCAAAAATACATTTGAAGCATACAACAGCAGGCTCGAAATGATAGAAGAAAGAATAAGTGATACTGAAGACACAGCAGCTAAAATTGAAGAGAGAAAAGAACAGAGAGAGAAAAGAATGGAAAAGATTGAGCAGGGGCTCAGAGAGTTGAATGACAACACAAAACGCAAGAACATACGTGTCATGGGAGTTCCAGAAGGAGAAGAGAAAGGTAAAGGGGCAGAAAGAGTATTTGAGGAAATAATAGCTGAAAATTTCCCAACTCTCATGAAAGAAATGAACTTACATGTCCAAGAAGCACACCGTACCCCAATAAGAATAAATCCAAATAGACCTACGCCAAGACACATATTATTCAGAATGTCAAATGTAAAAGATAAAGAGAAAATTCTCAGAGCAACAGGAGAGAAGCAAACGATCACCTACAAAGGACGTCCAGTAAGACTTAGTGCAGATTTCTTTTCAGAAACCATGGAGGCGAAAAGACAGTGGTATGATACGATTAGGAAACTGAAAGAGAAAAACTGCCAGCCGAGAATTCTTTATCCAGCAAAACTGTCCTTCAAATATGAAGGTGAATATAAAGTATTCACAAACAAACAGAAACTAAGAGTGTTTGCAAAAAAGAATCCACCTTTGCAGGAAATATTAAAGGAAGACTTAGAACCTGAAAGAAAAAGACAGGAGAGAGAGGCTTGGAGGAGAGTATAGAAGAAAGAAAAGCAGAAAGGATAACCAAAAGAGTAAAAAGAGAGACAAAAATAAGATGACATATGAAAACCAAAGAATAAAATGGACGAAATAAATAGTGCATTTTCAGTAATATCATTGAATGTGAATGGATTAAATTCCCCAATCAAAAGATACAGGCTGACATAATGGATAAAAAAAACATGAGCCATCCATATGCTGCTTACAAGAAACTCACCTCAGACACAAGGATACAAGCCGGCTGAAAGTAAAAGGTTGGAAAAAGATACTCCACGCAAATAGTAAACAGAAAAGAGCAGGGGTAGCTATATTAATATCAGACAAAACAGACTTCAAATGCAAAAAAGTGATAAGAGATGCGGAAGGCCATTATATATTAATAAAAGGGACGATCCTCCAGGAAGATATAACAGTCATAAATATCTACGCACCTAACCAGGGTGCCCCAAAATATATGAGACAAACTCTGGCAAAACTGAAGGGAGAAATAGACATTTCTACAATAATCGTCGGAGACTTCAACACCCCTCTCACATCATTAGATAGAACAACTAGACAGAAGATCAACAAGGAAACAGAGAACTTGAACAATATGATAAACAAGTTAGATCTAACAGACATATACAGAATACTGCATCCAAACTCAGCGGGTTATACATTCTTCTCAAGTGCCCATGGATCTTTCTCCAGGATAGACCACATGTTAGGTCACAATACAGCTCTCAATAAATATAAAAAGATTGAAACTATACAAAGCACCTTCTCAGATCATAATGAAATGAAACTAGAAATCAGTAACAGACAGGAAAAAGGAAATTTGCAAATGTGTGGAGACTGAACAACACACTCGTAAATATTCAGTGGGTCAAAGAAGAAATTGCAAGTGAAATCAGTAAATATATTGAGACAAATGAAAATGAGAACACAACATATCAAAACTTATGGAAGGGGTGGATGTGACTCAAATGGTTGGGCGTCCGTCTCCCATATGGAGGGACCTGGGTTCGATCCCTGGGACCTCCCGGTAAGAAAAATAAATAAATAAATTAAAAAAAAAAAAAAAAAAAAAACTTATGGGATACAGCAAAGGCAGTCTTGAGAGGGAAGTTTATAGCCCTAAATGCCTATATTAAGAAACAAGAAAGAGCTAAACTCAAAGATTTAACTGAACAACTTGAGAAACTAGAAAAAGAACAGCAAACCAATCCCAAAGCAAAAAGAAGGAAAGAAATAATAAAGATTAGAGCGGAAATAAATGAAAATGAGAACAGAAAAGCAATGGAGAAAATCAACAAAACCAAAAGCTGGTTCTTTGAGAAGATAAATAAAATTGACAAACCCCTGGCTAGACTAACAAAGAAAAAAAGAGAGAAGATGCAAATAAATACAATCAGAAATGAAAGGGGGAAAATTACAAATGACCTCACAGAAATAAAAAGAATCATAAGAGGATATTATGAGAAACGATATGCCAACAAACTAGACAACCTAGATGAAATGGACAAATTTCTAGAAACTCATAACCAATCTACACTGACACAAGAAATACAAGAACTTAACAAACCAATCACAATTAAGGAGATTGAATCCGTCATCAAAAATCTCCCAGCAAAGAAAAAAGTCCAGGACCAGATGGCTTCACAGGTGAATTCTACCAAGCATTTCTAAAAGAATTAACACCAATCCTGTTTAAACTCTTCCAAAAAATTGAAGAGGAGGGAAAATTACCCAACACATTTTATGAAGCCAACATCACCCTAATACCAAAGCCAGATAAAGATCCCACAAGAAAAGAAAATTACAGACCAATCTCTCTCATGAACATAGATGCAAAAATTCTCAACAAAATACTTGCAAATCGAATCCAACAGCATATCAAAAGACTTATACATCACGACCAAGTGGGATTTATTCCTGGCATGCAAGGCTGGTTCAACATAAGAAAATCAATCAATGTAGTACACCACATTAACAAATTGAAGGAAAAAAAACACATGATCATCTCAATAGATGCAGAAAAGGCATTAGACAAAATCCAACATTCTTTTTTGATAAAAAATACTTCAAAAGATAGGAATAAAAGGAAAATTCCTCAATATGATAAAAGGCATATATGAAAAACCCACAGCCAACATCATACTCAATGGGGAAAAGTTGAAAGCTTTCGCCCTAAGATCAGGAACAAGACAAGGATGCCCACTGTCACCATTGTTATTCAACATTGTACTAGAAGTTCTATCTAGGGCAATTAGACAAGACAAAAAAATTAAAGGTGTCCAAATAGGAAAAGAGGAAGTAAAACTCTCACTGTTTGAGGATGACATGATCCTGTATTTAGAAAATCCTGAAGTTCGACAACAAAGCTACTTGAACTTTGTTCATAAATGAGTTCAGCAAAGTGGCAGGATATAAGATCAACACGCAAAAATCAGTAATGTTTTTGTACACTAGTACTGAACAATCTGAGGAGGAAAATTCCATTTTCAATAGCAACAAAAAGACTCAAATACCTAGGAGTTAATTTAACCAAGGAAGTACAGGACCTATATGCAGAAAACTACAAAACAATGCTAAAAGAAATTTAAAAAGACCTAAACAAATGGAAAGACATTCCGTGTTCATGGATTGGAAGAACAAATATCATGAAGATGTCAATCTTGCCCAAACTGATTTATAGATTCAATGCAATACCAAAAAAAATTCCAACAGCTTACTTTACAGAATTAGAGAAGGCAATTACTAAATTCATCTGGAAGGGTAAGTGCACTGGAATAGCCAAAAGTATTCTAAAAAAGAAGAGCAATGTGGGAGGAATTTCAATGCCTGACCTTGAAACATATTACAAAGCTACAGTGGTCAAAACAGCATGGTACTGGCATAAAGACAGACATATTGATCAGTGGAATAGAATTGAGAATCCAGAAATAAACCCTCACCTATACAGTCAACTGGTTTTTGACAAACCTACCAAGCCCACGCTGATGGGAAAAAACAGTCTCTTCAACAAATGGTGTTGGGAGAACTGGATATCTATAACCAAAAGAATGAAAGAGGACCCCTATCTCACCCCCTATACAAGATTCAACTCAAAATGGATCAAAGATCTAAATATAAAAGCCAGGACCATAAAACTACTGAAAGAAAATGTAGGGAAACATCTTCAAGACCTTGTAGTAGGTGGTGGTTTCTTGGACCTCACACCCAAAGCACATGCAACAAAAGAAAAAGTAGATAAATGGGACCTCCTCAAAATTAAACACTTTTGCACCTCACAGGACTTTGTCAGAAGGGTGAAAAGGCAGCCGACTCAATGGGAAAAAATATTTGGAAACCACATATCTGATAAGGGTTTAATATCCAGGATATATAAAGAGATGTTACAACTCAACAATAAAAAGACAAATGACCCCATTAAAAAATGGGCCAAAGACTTGAATAGACATTTCTCCGAAGAACAAATACAAATGGCAAAAAAACACATGAAGAAATGCTCAACATCACTCATGATGAGGGAAATGCAAATCAAAACTACAATGAGATATCATCTCACATCTATCAGAATGGCCACTATTAAAAAGACAGAGAACTACAAGTGTTGGAGAGGATGTGGAGAGATAGGAACACTTCTTCACTGTTGGCGGGAATGCAGGATGGTACAACCACTATGGAGGACTGTTTGGCAGTTCCTAAAGAAGTTGAATATAGACTTGCGACGTGACCCTGCAATACCACTACTGGGTATATACCCCAAAGAACTGAGAGCAGTGACACGAACAGACATCTGCACACCGATGTTCATAGCCACATTATTCACCATTGCTAAAAGTTGGAAAAAACCCAGGTGTCCATCAACAGACGAATGGATAAACAAACTGTGGTCTATTCACACGATGGAATATTATGCAGCTGTAAAAAGAAATGAAGTCATAAAGCATATGGCAACATGGATGAACCTGGAGGACACTATGTTGAGTGAAGCAAGCCAGACACAAAACGACAAATACTGTATGAATGCGTTCCTATGAACCAAATATATTGTGTAATATATTATTTGATTAAAAAAAAAAAATTTACATGTATCCATTTCATTTAATTGAGAAATTTATATATTTATTCATCTGTGTTTACTTTTTAGTTTTTAATTGTTTATGTTTTCAATTATTAAATGTACAAAATAAAGTTTAAAAAAAAAAAAAAATATATATATATATAGGGTATTCCCATATACCCTACCCCTGACACACAATTTCCCCCATTAACATCATCTTTCATTATGGGGGTATTTGTTACAATTGATGAACAAATATTGCAGCATTGTTATTAATCATAGACTACAGTTTACATTATAGTTTACACTTTGCCCTGCACAATTTCATAGGTTTTAAGAAAATGTATAATGGCCTGTATTCATCATTGCAATTTCATGCAGGACAATTCCAATGTTCCAAAAATGCCATGTTTCACCTATTCTTCCCTCTCCCTCTCTTAGAACCTCTGGTGGCCACTGCCTTTATATAAATGATCAAAGTTCTTCCATTACTAGAATAATTATAAATCTACTTTGGCATTCCCCACTTATGTTTGTTCATTCCTCAATCTTGAGGATTTGGGGATAGTGATGCTCACTCTGTTTCTGATTGGGAGGGGGCTTAGATTCCATGGGGCAGATGGATGGAACTGTCTTGCCTGCATTTGTAGATACTCTGTTTTTTTGGGATGGGCGTTGTCCATCATTATCCTTTTGTTAGATGTCCTGGGAGAGTCCAATGAACTGGAGAGTAGGTGTTGCAACTCAGCTGAGATTCAGGGCTCAACTGACATATGAACAGACTGAAGATTTAAGTCTCTAGGACATATATTTAACAAGTATAGTGCTAATTATAGGTTCAAATAAAAGTGGCAGAAGAGCCATGTGCAGGTAAATTATAAATGAGTCTAACTCTGTTACACTGCGGAGCATATACTCCAAAGTAAGGCCCAATGACAGAGTGCCGAATTCCTGAGATTGTCTGCACAGCCTATAGTGTCTATATGTCTCTAGAGCCCTCAGGAACCCTGCTGATTGAGGCACTGTTTAAGGCACTGTGGCAGTCAAGAACCTGCTGAGACATGCATCAGTGTAACCTCTGAAATGGTCTTCAGACTCACTTTGAAATATCTTAGCCATAAAAACTCATTTGTATTTAATATTTCTTCCTTTAGGTCAAGGTCTTTTTCCAAATGCATCACTAGTTGGTGCTTGGTAATAATCCCTCCATGCCAGGGAGGCTTATCCCTGGAGTCATGTCCCATGCTGGGGGTGGATGGGGTGGAGGGAGGTAGTGTGTTTATATGCTGAGTTTGGTTGAAAGAGAGGCCATATTTGAGCAACAAGGAGGCTTTTAGGAGGTAACTCTTAGGCAATATATAATACTAGGCTAAGTTTCAATTTCGCAAGAAAAGGTTCATAAGTACAACCTCAATATCAAGGGCCTGGTGTAATGGTCTGTCATCATTCGCTAGGCACTGCCCATGTACTCGAGGGTTTCCTGACGCTCCATTAGAGAATTCAGCAGGACTTCCCAGGATAGTAATTCAAGATTCTTTCAGTTATTGTGTGGGTTTCTACCCACCGAGAAAATATCCCATGACCACTTGAACATATTCATATGCAATAGAGTCATGCCCCAGGTACACCCCTCCCCACTCATGCCCCCATCACTGACACCTTGCAACAGTGATACTCCCCTGCCACAGCTGTGACCCTTCTGCGATCCAAAACCTCCCCAAAAACAAAGCCCAAAAAACCCCAAAATAAAATAAATAAATAAAATAATAATTTTTTCACTGTCTTTCATCACTGTAAGAAGTTATCTTTTATGTACAATGACAATTTCTTACATATGCTCCCCCAGTGTCTTAATTTTTTCACTTTATCTTCAAAGAAGCTTTGGGTTACGGAAAAGTCACAGGGAAGCGGCTGTGGCTCAATCAGTAGGGCTCCCGTTTACCATATGGGAGGCCCCGGGTTCGGTTCCTGGGGCCTCCTGGTGAAGGCAAGCCCGCCCGCATGGCGTGGTTAGCTGACCCAGCGAGCACAAGCAGCAAGGGGGGGATAAATGAATAAATAAATAAAATCTTTTAAAAAAAAAAAGAAAAGTCACATAGAAAATATAGGGGATTCCCGTCTACCAAACCCCCTGCCCCTCTCCCCTATTAATAACATTTTACATGTGTATGGTACATTTGTTATAAATGATATACAAATATTGAAACATTGCTACTAATCATGGTCAATGGTTTATATTATGGTTTATAATTTGCAACACACGCTTTTACAGGTTTTGACAAAATTTAAAACGGCCTGTATCTATCACTGCAAGATCATGCAGAACAATTCTAATGCCCTAAAAATGCCCTATGTTCCATCTAGTCTACTCTTCCCTCCCCCTCCCATTGGAACCTATGGTAACCACTAAGTTTAAATTTTTGAAGAATAAGGTTCATAGCTACATGCAATAATACTGAGGGCTTGACATAATGGTCTGTTTTCTCGAGAGATTCTTGCCCCTCTAATTGAGAACACAGCAGGACTCCCCAGGATGGGAGTTTAATATTTTCTTTTTTACTGTGTGGGTCTCCACTGAGATAAAATACCATGACAAATGGACACTCATATTCCACAGAAGCATGAGATGCACCCTATCCTGCATATACCCCCACCCCCAATGTCCTGGGAATTTTCTCTTAAGAATTCAAAATTTTTAGCAATAGAATAGGTCCCCGCCCCCCTACCCCCCGCTTCTGTTTTCAAATAATCATGCCTGGCACTCAATAAGAACTTTATCTGGAGATCTGAAACTTTTTCACAGCTCAGAATTTTTTTGTTCTGTAATTTCCTTGATGTGTGCTTTTCCTCTGAAACTCCTATTATACATATATTAAATCTTTTAGATCTAGTCTTTGTTTATTTTCTTTCTCATATTGTCCATCTTGTTGACTCGTCACTATGTTACAGAATTCCATAAGTTTCTTCTAAATTACAAATTCTCCTTCTTAGAGACCCATTTTGTTATTCACTCCTTTAATTGCATTTAATTTTGAATATTCCTGTAAATTTCATTCTTTCAAAAACTATTTACTGATTACCTACCATGTGCTAGCCACTGTTCTAGGCTCTTGAGGGAGGTGAAGGAGTTAGCTGTGTGATTAAGTGAGGAAGAGCTGTCTGGGCATTTATGGGCATTTCCAGTCACTATAAAGTCCTAAGGTGGGAGCAGGCCTCAGATGTTTGAGGAACAGCAAGGAACCAAATTTGGATGGAGCATAGTGAGTGAGCTAAGGAGCAGAAAGCGAGGACAGATCATAAAGACATTACTGGCTGCTATAAGGACTTGAATTTTATTCTGCTTATAGGGGTAGCCTGTTGTTTTACTAATGAAATAATATCCTCTCAAACCTCATTGAGAATGCTAATGAAAAAATTTAAAGGTTCTCTTGTTTTCTTGCATTTAGCTGTTTCAGTAGAGGTGAGGTGGGAAGTTTGTTTTGATTGCTTAGCTTCATTCCCCACTAGCCAGCTATTGATTCTCTTTATGTAACTGGTAATTTCTCATCTGCTTCTACTTTGCAATAAAGGTTTAGCTAATTCAATATAGGTGTGGCCATAGAAGTCCAGAAGAAGGCTTTGTACCAGTCATAATAAATGGATGGAAGCCTGGGAATAGGGGGCCCACCTTGAAGAAAGCAGTTCATGCTAATTTTTATTGTAATATTAATTCTCAGGTAGCTTTCAGGTCAGCATGGAGAGCTCTAAAACCTAGCGTTCCATACCCTATGGTCATACTCTTTATTTTATTTATTTATTTATTTATTTTTTTAAAGATTTTATTTATTTATTCATTTATCCACCCCCTTGCTGCTTGTGCTCGCTGGGTCAGCTAACCTCGCCACATGGGCGGGCTTGCCTTCACCAGGAGGCCCCGGGAACCGAACCCGGGGCCTCCCATATGGCAAACGGGAGCCCTACTGATTGAGCCACAGCCGCTTCCCCTGGTCATACTCTTTATATCAATCAATAATATTTTAAAAATCAGGATAGATATGGGTTCAACTGCAAATCTACAAATATAGAATTCAGTTCTGTTTCACTCCACTCTTCTCAGTAGTAAAGACAAAAGGTCAATATTATAAAGAATAGACTAAAATTACATATCACTATCAGGTTGTCAGTCAAAACTGCACATCTGCAGCTTCCTAGAGTCTTTGACTGAAGTCAGAGGAAATAATTTAAAAATTTTCCGATGGTTAAAAATATCTGTATGAATGAAAAATACTGAGTGCTTATCATTTGTTTTTCTTTTCTGCATCTTCCCAAGACTTCCAAGCAACACATCTATGAAACAAACTCTGAAATAAGTTTACTATTTTTTGATACAAACAACATTTTTTTGGGAAAAGAGATAGTTCTTTTATAAGCCTAAAACTTCCAAGTATTTTTGTGCCGGCTTCTGAGTAGGAATTATGCCAGATATAACAGAGTTAGTAGATATGGTTTCTTCTGAACAATCTCTGGCAGTAATCCGAAGTGATTTTTCATTGCATTCTTGTATTTGAGTGGTAATATAATACAAGGTAAACACAGGTAATGGAACTTCATTAAACATAGTCCCATCTCAGAGGAGAATGGAAAAAGGATGGAGACAGTATGGGGCAGTGGTAGAAGAAAATACCTGTACTACACAGTGGCAATACTACCAGTAGTTACAAACAAAGAAAAATACTATGTTATATATACAAAGCCTTTTTAGGGTTCTTTAAATTCCAAAATAATTTAGTAATCTAATTATAAGTAGCAGAGAAAATGTTTGAAGTAGTGATTTTTAAAAAAGGGGTGGGGCTGAGGGCTTGAGACTCTGTAACCCTTCCTACAATCTAAGATGATTTTGAGACTGAAATAGTTAGATTACTCTTTATTATGGTATATTAGAAAATTAGGGTTTAGCAACTAATACAATGGAATCAAACGCACTGAAAATAAAAGTATGACCTACAGGATTGTATTAAGAGGTGTGGGTGTTACCCAGGTCTTGCTGGTAACAGTTGCTCAAGATCCAATCCTGAAGTATCTTATATAAAACTGCATACTATGATAGAGAGTGAGGATTCCATATATGTTCAAGTTTAAACACCACTGGAATTTTTTTCCTGTAGTTCTGATTCTCTTTTATGAAGTGATTACTTAACTAGCAAAAGCCCAGGAATAGCTCCCCCTCTCCTCTTTGGTTAAATATAAATCTGTTTACCCTTAGAACTACAATGACAGAGCTCAGAGTAGGATACCTCCCCTCCCCCAACACATACACTTGATTAAATAAATCTATTTACTCTTAGAACTACACTGACAAAGCCTGGAGTTGGATACCAACCCCCCCGACCCCCCACCCCCCCACAGTTAAGGCTCTTGAGCTAGCCAGATTAAAGATTTCCCAGGTTGGCCCCATCTTTTGTCAGTGTACTAGTTTTGAACATACCTGTACAAAAAATAAGTCACCTTTGCTGACTTTTTATGAAGATAAGACAACGAGCAATAGATACATGTACTTATTTCTCTCTCTTTTTAAACATGTACAAAAATCCAACCTCCTATTCTCCTTCCCTCTTCCATTACCTCCTGCCCCATAAATCCCCAACACAGTTCCAGACACAGAAGCAGAAATGGTCATAATTTTTAAAACTGAATTTCCCCAACACACTAAATACTCTTTAGAATATACACTAACATGTTGCTAGAAAAGAAAAAAAAGTCAGGATGATGGAAAAGATAAAAGAGTTACCAAATGAGATTAAAACATTTAGGATATATAGAGAAATTACTATGTCAACAATGATTTGGATGTTGTAGTTATTTCTTTTAAACAATATTTTTTTGGTGCACACTACCAAACAAACAAAAAAGTGATGCTATTTTAGTCATTTTGGTCTAACTTATTTTGAGATTATTAACCAAGGGATCAATCTGAAAGCCATAAATCTCTTTACCTTGATTTCAATTATGAGCTGCCCAAGATTATTCTTCCTTTCTAGAATAGTGTGATCTACTTAATGAGGTATGCATGTCAGGATTCCAAAGGTACAAGGAGACCTAATACGTGAAGACCCAGATTTAAATTAGATTAGGAAGCATTTCTTTTTTTTTTTTTTTAAAGATTTCTTTTATTTATTCATTTATCCCCCACCTTGCTGCTCGTGCTCGCTGGGTCAGCCAACCACGCCGTGCGGGCGGGCTTGCCTTCACCAGGAGGCCCTGGGAACCGAACCCGGGGCCTCCCATATGGCAAACGGGAGCCCTACTGATTGAGCCACAGCCGCTTCCCTAGGAAGCATTTCTTGTTTCTATTTTTAAGACTTTTTAATTTTTGAAATTTCAAATTTATAGGAAGGTTCAAATAGAATACAATGACCCTCTTCAATAAACCAAATTACCTAATCCAACAATTGAAAACGTTTTACAGTTTTTGTTTCACATATCCCTCCCTCTTCCCACTCCCACCATTTGTGACAGTTTGAGATTATTTCTTCAAATCCCAAGAAAATAAAGATTATGTTTGTAAACTAATCTACTCTTCTGGGTATGATACCCTTTGAATGCAAAAATTCAGTGAGGGGCCTCTGCTTAAAGTTTACTTGATAAAATCAATTTAGGGCTTCTGATTGGGCTATATCTGTTAGGTAACACCTTTGTTACCTAAGGCGTAACTCAGGTTGAGTCCCTGCCCCCTTGGTGGGCTGATATAAATGGACACTCATTCAAGAAGATACACAGGAAGACAAAGCTCCGTCATTTTTGATCCTGGGGCCCTGAGAAGATAGATTAGCCATTTGCCTGATAATTTCCAGCTGACCTTGGGGAAAAAGTTGAGACTGATATAGGAAGCACTGAGAGACAAGCCCTATGCCAGCCTACAGCTGAGATCCAGAAGAAGCTGGGCCCACAGAGCCTCAAGAGGAGGAGGAAGCCCAGGAAGGAGAGACCAGGCAGAGATCAGTGACCATCTTGCTTCAACATGTGGCAAATGACTTTGGTGAGAAAGCAACCTTGAGTTGGGACTGTGTAGGGCCTTGTAACTGTAAGCTTTCACCCCAAATAAATACCCTTTATAAAGGTCAAGCGATGTCTGGTACTTAGCATTGGCACCCCTTTGGCAGACTAATACAGAATTTGGTATCTAGAATGAGGTACAGTCTGATGAAAATACCAAAAATGCTGGAACCATTTTATAAATGGGTAAGGGGCATTTTTTGGAGGAATTGTGAGATGCTTGATAGAAAATGCCTAGATTGCTTCGAGGAGACTGTTGATAGGAATATGGAGCCTGAAGTTATTTCTGATAAGGCCTTAAGGAAATTATGAAACTATTATTGGAAACTGGAGGAAAGGTGATCCGTGTTTTAAAGTTGCAGAGAACTTAGCAAGATGGACTCCTGATAGAAGATGGAAGGAAGAATTTGAAATTGACAAGCCTAGACATTTAGCTGAAGAGCTTTCCAAAGTAAACAAGGAGAATGCAGCCTGGCTTCTCCTTGCAGCTTATAGCAAAATGCAATAAAAGCTGAGAAACGAACTGTTGGGCACAAAGAAACCAGAAACTGATTCTGGAAATTCAAAGCCTCTGGAAATCAAGCTCCCAGATGATAGTGCCCCATTTGTGGAATTAACTAATCTTGGAACTTTTAAGTCAGGATTGAAAATGCAGTTATCCAGGAAAGGCTTGTGGAAAGTCTTACTGCCTGATGGCTTGGGCCCCTGCTCCCCAAATGCTAAACCAACAAGCTTTTTGAGAAAGCTGTATGAACAAAAACAGTCAGCCTGGACTAAAAAGGACATGGAGGGGAGAGATGGAAGGGAAAATGGCTTTAAGAGGAAAACCATGGAAGCTGAGGTCTGGATTAAGGTCTTGGCCTCTCTTTGGGCCAAGAGAAGGACCCCACCCATGTGTATGGAGAGGGTGAGTTTGCCCCAGCATTTGAAGAGGCTGGATGTTCCAGCTGGTTGTTCAGGGAGAGTTTGGCTACTTCAGCTACAGAGAGGGTGGAGCACATTCCCCGGTGGCTGGGGAGAGTTAGGTCATCATCCCACTTCTCTGAAAGGGATGGGCCCATTCCCATAGGCTGGGGAGTGTGAGGTCACCACCCCACTGCGCTGAGGGGGTGGGCCTATTCCTCATAGATTAGGGAAGGCCAGGTCACCACCTCACTGTTCTGAGGTGGCTAGGCCTGTATGCCAGAGATTAGGGAGAATGTTGCCACCACTTCACTGTAATAAGGGGGTTGAGACTGTACCCCAGATAATGGGCAAAGTATGGTCATCACCCACATGTAGAGGG
This sequence comes from Tolypeutes matacus, assembly GCA_026826555.1. Classification (NCBI taxonomy): domain Eukaryota; kingdom Metazoa; phylum Chordata; class Mammalia; order Cingulata; family Chlamyphoridae; genus Tolypeutes; species Tolypeutes matacus. Next base: position 2,782,333 of record JAKSZT010007815.1, on the reverse strand, counting down.
TGAGGTCTGGAGCTTGGTTGCCACTTAGATGCCTGATGAGTAGAACCAAGGAAATGGCCATTGGGCAAGCCTGTGGAAAGGGTGGGCCCCCTTGAGGCACCAAGGAGAAGAAGAAACCATCATATTAAGAATGACTCTCAGACTCTGAAATCTAACGGAGTATGCCCTGCAGGTTTTTCAGAACTGTTAGGGACCTGTGACACATATTTCCCTCCTAAATTCTCCTATCCTATATTTATCCTGTGTCTATGCCTCAAGACAAACTGTATTTCTATAACTGATTGTGATGTGATTTTGTACTTAGCACTGCTACTGAAAGGATTTAAGATTTTTCTGGAATACTGTAATATCCTTTTGTAAACTAATCTATTCCTCTGGGTGTGATACCCTTTTGATTGTATTAAATTCAGTGAGGGGCCTCTGATTAAGTTTATTTGATGAAATCAATTTAGGGCTTCTGACTGGGTTATGTCATTAAAGTAACTCAGGTTGAGTCCCCACCCCCTTGGTGGGCGGATATAAACGGACACTCACCCAACCTTGAGTTGGACTCTTTAGGGCCTCATAATGGTAAGCTTTTACTCCAAATAAATACCCTTTATAAAAGCCAACAGATTTCTGGTAGTTTGCGTTGGTACTCTTTGGCGGACTAATACACCATTGTATATCCTTTCCCACCCCTCCCATGAACTATATGAAAATAAACTAGACAACATGTTATTTAATGCTGAAATATTTCTGTAGTAGGCATTTCTTTTACAGATGGATTCTATACCTTATAGTAAAAATATATCCCAGAATTCCTTAAATTTCTACACTATGAGATCCCTGAGAACAAGGTTACCTTATTCATTTTTAAATTTTGTGCCTAGCACATAGTAGGTACAGAACAAATGCTTAACCATTAGAAATGGCAAATTCATCTACAATATTTAATATGATCTGAGATTGACAAAGCAATCATCTGGAACACAACTAATGTCCAAAGGAAGGAAAATAATTTTTCTCAGAACCACCCGTTCAATAATGTTCTGCTTATTTTTCAAGGTGCCAGCCAACTTAATATAGTGAATATAATTTTGATAAAAGCAAGCAGATCCCTGGCCTGTGGGAGAACTACACGACCAATCATATCTCTTAAAAGGGTACATTCTAAATGTTTAGATCACTAGACAGGTCTTTGGCCTCTTTTTTTTTTTTTTTTTTAAGTAGAAGCTAGAATGTGACAATGGTCAAGAAGAACCTAGAAAAAGCCATATTAGTCTGGGTGGTCAATGCAATTCTGGAAGAGTCTTTCACTTTTGAGTTGGCCTAGGCTAAGGCACAGTATGAACCATGGATACATTATAAGACTGGACTGAAAATCATTGAAATGTTTTTGCAAACCATGTGGAAATGAAGAAAGAGATTGTGAGATGTATAACAATTCTCCTGGACAAGTAACTTGAACTATCTCAATCTCACCTTTGTCCTATGACAAAGGCATAGTAATCTAGATCTCCAGATCTTTTTTCTTCTAGTACCTCCTATTACACTTACCCTACCTTTCTTATCCTACTCTCCTACCCCTCCTTCCTATAAAAGATATTTTACATTTTAATTTTGTATAAAAAATGACATTCATGTTTAAAATGCCCTTTGGGTATCTCAGATGTAATAAATTCAATCAGTATGAAATACACTTTAAAAATCATTAAGCTGAAATAAATGATATAGGAATAATATTCACAACATAACAATACCTTATCCTATCCAAAGACCTCTTTCAAAAGTTATCATATTCAAAGAGAAAAATATAACAAATTTATGCAATTGTGGAATTTCCTCCGAAATACCATTGTCTGAAGACAATGAAACAGGCTACTGCTGTTTACTTACATTGTTACCTTTATCATTCATCTACACATAAAAATTTTTTCTCAAATTAATCCTTTCTAGTTAACATACTACATACTACATCCAGAAAACCAAACAGAAAGGCAAATAAAGTCCATATCATAGTCTATTAACTATTAATATCTGCAATGTCTGTCCTTTCAAGCCTAGTGAAACTTTGGTCCCCGAAGTGATAAAGATGAGGTCTGCCAAACTATTCACCATCTCTTAGGCAGTATTAACACATTACAAAGTGCCAAAAGAGTCATTAAAAACAAACAAACAACAACAACAACAAAAAACTGACCCACTTTAGAAATCAAGCAGCTTTTTCCTTCGTGGTGAAGTATGAATATTTAAATCAGGCAAATGAGCGAAGGAACAAACATCCCAACTTGAATACAATGTGTACATCCCTGGCTCAGGGCTGAAGGATCCTGCTGCCATATACCAACATGGAAATGAATGCTCACTTAGGGCTCCAGAGGGGCAGTTTCCTAATAATTTCACTGCTTTTCAGACTTTAAGTTCCACATTTGGATGTCAGGGCAGAAAACAGTAAAAGATAGATCACAGCAACTACTTTTAATTATATACTTAATGATTTATATAAGGCAAATTATAATTTAATTTGTAGTAAATCAAGAAAACTGAGGAAAGGTTAGGTTTGTGGTTAATAGCTATAAATTTGTTTTTACCTTCATCATATAGTAACAAAGCATTAGAGAAGTACTACATTTGAGAAGATGGTAAACCCATTATAATAATAAAATTGACTAGAATCAAGTTTCAACCTAAGTACTACTATTAAAATGAGATAAATAATAGCAACTGTCAATATAAAACGCAATACAAGAAAACGAACTAGAAAATAAATCAAACTACTATTTAAAATTCTACCTACATTATAGGTATAGGCACATTTTTACTTTATTAAGAATACATTACACCAAAAATGTACTTTAAACAAATGTGAAAATAAATACCAGAAAATTTATATTAAGGTATAATATGTAATTGGAAATTTTAGGATCACTTGTTCCTACTGAAAACTATCATCATTTACAACAAGAGTCCAATCTTTACATTGCCAGGTTCCCTTGGACTACCACTCCCACCCACCCCCACCTCCAATTTGGATCTCATATTTCATTTTCTAAACAAACTGCCTGTGCAAGCTTATAATAGGTAAATGCAGGATTTTTCTTATTCCTTTAGGGAGCCCCAGATCAAGCAGCAGTGTTATAAATCAATTTTGCTTTTGTAATAGCTATCCAAACTCTTTTTAACATTAAATTTGTCCTTTCACACACTAACATTATCCTTTATAAGAAAACAGGCCAAGATTTCACAATTAGGGAACAAAATCCTTTTAAGGGAAAAGAAAAACCTGCTCTCTTACCTATAGACCTGGCTTCCTTCTACAAGATAGAGAATTGATTTAATTCCCTGAATACACTGTTTTATCAAAACAAAAACCAAAGAAAGCAAACAGGCCCATGCAACTTTATTTATTTATTCCCCCAAATATAAACTCATTCCACCCTTCAAATTCTAAAGCATTCCTTCCACTCAAATTAGGTACTGATCAAAGTTTTCTAAGCAAGTCTAGTTCTAGGCAGGAGGCAGTATAGTCATTTAAAGCATTCTAAGTACTTGGCCCTATCATAATTATTCAACCTTATATTTGTTTATTTGCCAACACTCTTTAATGAAAAATTTTAAACATACTGCAAAGTTCTTAAGTTTGTTTTTATATATCATGTTCATTTCTACATCTCTGCCTTTGCACATGTGGTTCCATTGACTTAGAATGCTCCATCTTTTCTATCTATCTGGATCCAAGTCTCCCCTGGGTTTCCAAGCCTTCTTCCCAGGCCTCTCTCTTCTCATTATCTATACCACATACTCATTCTTCACTATGCAGTGTCGTTTTTTGTTATGTTTATCTCTTTCTCCCTACTAAAAATCATAACAATTAGCACATATCATTGTTACAGTAACACAAAGGAGGGGCTAAAAACACACTTCCTAGCTGATGGATTTTATATAAAAATACATAGTTGACCAACTTGGCCAGCAGGACTTTCTAAAGGTAGCAGTCAGACCCGCTGGGTGAGCTCTTTCCTGCACAAACAATAGTAGTGGTTTATCCCCCTTTCTTAAAAAAAAAAAAAAAAAAAGACAATATAATTATAACATATCAATACATTATCTTTTCCCTTGTTTGTACTGTAATATTTTTAATTTTAAAAAGTTTTTACTGGAACGATTAAATATACAAAACTCAAAAGAATTTAAAAAAACAAAAACAAAAACAAAAAAAAACAGTTGAAACTTCTGAGAGGGGTTAGGATGGGTGGAGAAGGAACAGAGTGGTTGCCTGATTCAGTAGCTGATATGCTTTTTTTTTTTTTTAAAGATTTTATTTATTTATTCATTTATCCCCCCCTTGCTGCTTGTGCTCGCTGGGTCAGCCAACCACGCCGTGCGGGCGGGCTTGCCTTCACCAGGAGGCCCCGGGAACCGAACCCGGGGCCTCCCATATGGTAAACGGGAGCCCTACTGATTGAGCCACAGCCGCTTCCCGCTGATATGCTTTTTTTTTTTTTTTTTTTTAAAGATTTTATTTATTTATTCCCCCCACCTGCGTGCAATACTGGGAACTGGAAAAATTTTATTCAGAGCTGTGACAGTTTGTAGTTTTGTGAATCCCAAAAAAAAACATGTCCTTTGAACTAATCCACTCCTGTGGGTGTGGGACCCTTTGATTCAGTTAAAGGACCTGTATTAGATCACTTTTTGATTAGACTGCTTTAAGAGTCTTTGATTGGACAATGCCAAGCATGACCCAGGTTAGGTCTCCGCCCTCTTGCTAGGGTCTTATATAAACTGAGAACTGAAAGCAGAAACACACACAGAGAAAGACAGCTGCCGTTCTGATCCTGCCAAGTGAGAGAGGAAAAGAGAAGCCCCAAGAAGCTGAGAGAGAAGCCGGAGGCTGGTATCAGCGGAGCAGAGAAGCACGGAAAGAGGCCCCCAAGAGGCTAAGCCCACGGAGCAGCTCAAAGCTGAAGAGACAGCCATGCCATGTGCTTGATTGTCTGCAACTGAGCTTGGGGAGAAAGTTGCCTGGATGAAAAGACAGAAAGACCGGCAGACCCACCATTTTGCCTTGCCACATGGTAGGAGTCCAGGATTTACCAGCAGCCCATCTCTGGTGAGAAAGCATCTCTGATGGTGCCTTAATTTGGACATTTTCACAGCCACAGAACTGTAAGTTTTTGCCCTAGTAAATTCCTATTATAAAAGCCAACCCCATTTTTGGTATTTTCCTCCCAGATTTAGCAAACTAAAACAGAAATTGGTAGACAGTGGGGTGCTGGTGCTTTCACATACAAAAAATGTTGGAATGGTTTTATAAATGGGTAAGGGGTAGATTCTGGAGTAATTGTGAGATGCTTGATAGAAAATGCCTAGATTGTTTTGAAGAGACTGTTGGTAGGAATATGGATCCTAAAAGTTACTTCTGATGATGTCTTAGAAGGAAGTGATGAATGTATTATTGGAAACTGGAGGAAAAGTGATCCTTGTTTTAAAGTTGCAGAGAACTTGGCAAATTTGACTCCTGATGTTAGATGGAAGGCAGAACTTGAAAATGACAAGCTTGGATGTTTAGCTGAGCAGATTTCCAAACTAAATGTGAAAAATGTGGCCTGCCTCCACCTTGCAGTTTATAGTAAAATAAGACAGGAAAGGGATAAGCTGAGAACTGAACTCCTGGGCACAAAGAAACCAGAAGATGATAGTTTGGGAAATTCTGAGGTTCCAGAAAGCAAGCCACCAGAGGACAGTGCCCCATGTGAGGATTTAACTGAAAAGGGAACTAGGCAGTCATTTCCTAGCAAGTCAGGATTGAAAATGCAGTTATCCAGGAAGGATTTGTAGAAAGTATTACTGATAGTTGGGACCCCTCTGAACTTCGTGCAAAATCAACAAGCTTTTTGCGAGATCTGTATGAATGAAACCACTGTCAGCCTGGACTAAAAAGAAGAGAGAGAAATTAAAGGAGAAACCACTTCAAGAACAAAACCATGGAAGCTGAGATCTGTCTGGACTTAAGATACCTTCTCAGGCCAAGAAAGGGATCCCACTCATGAGTGTGGAATAGGTGAGTTCACCCTGGCATTTGAAGAGGGTGGGCTTTCTGCTTGCCCCATTATTCAAGAAGAGTTCTGCCAACCAGGCTACAGAGAGGGTGGGACACATTCCAGGGCAATTGAGGACTGTTAGGTTACCACCCAACTGTTGTGAGGGGGTCAGGACTGTGCCCCAGAGATTGGGGATATTGTGGCCGTCACCCCAGTGTTCTTACAGGATGAGGCCTAGAGCTCAGCTGCCATCCAGATGCTTGATGAGAGTGGAACCAATAAGATGACCATTGGGTAAGCCCTTGAAAGGGGTGGGCCTCCACGAGGGCCCAAGAAGAAGAAACCATCATTCTATAGATGACTTTCAGACTTTGAAATATAATAGAGTATGCCCTGTAGGTTTTCGGAACTGTTTGGGTCCTGTGATGCCTGGTTTTCTTCCACTTTCTCCCTATGGTAATTGCAAATATTTATCCTGTGACTGTCCCTCCTTTGTATATTGGAAGGAGATAACTTGTTTTATAAGTTTCACAAAGAAGGACATAGAAAACTTACTATATATATACACTAAATATATACTACAAAGTATATATATATATTTTAAAAAGTTGGAAATCAGAGAAGAATTTTGATCCAAGATAGACTGCATGCCTATAACTGATTTTGATGTGCTTTTGTACTTAGCATTACTACTGAAATGACTTAAGGCTTTTTGAAATATTGTGATAGAATGAATGCATTTTGCATATGGAAAGAACATGTCTTTTTTGGGATCCATGTTGTTTGAACTAATCCATTCCTATGGGCCTTCTGATTGCATTAGATGCAGTTAAGGGACCTTGATTAGATCACTTTATGGTCTTTGGACTATATCAGTGAGGTATGACCCAGGTTAGGTTTCTGTTTTCCTCCTGGGGTCTTACGTAACGTAAGAACTGAAAGCAGAAACACACAGAGAGACAGACAGCTGCCATTTTGACCCTGTCATGTGAGAAGGGACTCCAGGATCACCTGCAGCCACAGAAAGACAAAGAAACCCTGAGAGGCTGAGAGAGGTCCCAGAAGCCAGAGGCTGTATATGCTCTAAATCAGCAGAGCACAGAGGCATAGAAAAAGGCCCTCAAGAGGCTAAGCCCACAGAGTAGCTCAAATCTGAATAGACAAGCCTTGCCACATGCTTGATCACCCACAACTGAACTTGAGGAAAAAGCAACCTGGAGAAGGCAGAGACCCAGACAGACTGCCATTTTTCCGTGCCATGTGGCAGAAGTCAAGGATCCAACCAGCAACCGACCTTTGGTGAAAATGCATCTCTGACAATGCCTTGATTTGGACGTTTTCACAGCCTCAGAACTATAAGCTTTTACCTTAATAAATTCCCACTATAAAAGCCAACCCATTCATGGTATTTTGCACCAACAGCCTTAGCAAACCAAAACAAGAGCTTCTGAAGTAAGTTTTCTATGTCCTAATAAACAAAATCATAAGGGCTCAAAGCACTACAAAGTGTGTATATATATATATTTACAAGTTGGAAATCAAGAGACCAAGAGACTCTCTCTGCACATTTAAATGAAAAAGAGCAGGGGCCTAACTTCAAAGGAAATCCATATTCTATCTGCAAACTAGAACCGATAGGTTACTAGACTTCTAGAAAGTCATAGTTTGGTCTTCTGTGATTTCCTTAACCTTTTTATGTTGCATTGAGGACATGACAATCAGATGCACCTTAGGAAGAAGACTCTTAATTGTGATGTATCCTCTTGGTATGTGGCCACCAGAGAAATGAGGAGAAATTACTCTTTGCGTTGGACCCAGCGGACCAGGAGTTTATCTATAGCTCTGTTTTCTCACAGATATAAAGCACCATATTAAAACTCAATACGTTTTGGGAAGAAAAGATAAAAACACAAAAAGGGCCTGTCTTATCTTCAGAAATGCAATTCTCAGCTTTATGAGCTCTGGCATTCACCTAGCCAGATTACTCAGCTTATTTAAAAACTAAAGGCTTTACTCCAGATTCATCTACTGCTATTTTCAGAGCTTGTTACTGTGTGTGTGCCTGGGCTTGTGTACGTATACTTCACTCAATTCACTGACATCAATGAGCAGCAGCAGCAGAAATCCAGGTCCACAGCAGGAGGTTTAATTAACTGTACACAGGACAGTGCCAATAGCACTGGGGCAGTCTCTCCTATGGGGAAGCACAACCACAAGGCTAGTATGCAAGGGAAACCCATTTCGGGGCGGTGGGGGGTGAGTGTAACCCTATCAAGGAAAATGAGAGATTGATATGGTAAAAGAGAAACGTAAACAAAACAAAACCACAAAACCCAAAAACCCGTGCCAAGTTAGAATCGGCAAGAAAGCAGAGCTTCTCTTAATGCAAAGAAAGAGAAAAGCCAGAATTTAATGTTTTCCAGTAGATGGATCAGACTTCATTCTGCTTTCTAAGGGTTATTTAGAAGGCACTATAAAGCAATCTCATGTCTAGGCCTTTCCATCCAAAGGTACCAATCATCTCACATAGATACTCCCCTCATATAAATACTCTGTCAAGAGGATAGGTGATGTGATTGAGCTATAAGACTAAAATAATACTAAATGATGATGGCAGTGGTGAAGATCTAGGTTGTAATCCTGATGGTAAATGAGTTTTCTACATGTAAACACACTGTAAAACGCAACAACTTGGAAGGAAGTCCGCCTTCAATATCTGAAGTGTGCCTGGACAAATGAGAGCAGCTTCCAAAGATTCATCAAGGATTTTTCCTATCTACACAGCAGGACACACAGTTGACACTGTGTCCCATAGTGAATGTTTCAGTCAAAAGTTTATATTCGGATGAGAATATGCTTGCTGTCCCGATTCTGTGATAATCAGGGTAGGCTAAACATTCACTATATTAGAAAACACTCATGTGTCCCCAGACCTAGTTTTTCTCCCTAGGTCTGGTTTTTGGAATGCTGGTGATAAACTAAGCCTGATTTATTGTATGACCATCCTGTATGGGAAAAGACTATAACTTTGGGTATCTTTGGTCAACCTTGGGAGAGATAGCAGGGGAATGGATGTGGCTCAGGCTGATGGGCATCCGTCTCACAAATGGAGGGACCTGGGTTCAATCCCCAGGACCTCCTGATAAAAATTTAAAAACAGGAAAATATGAAAGGCACGTATGCCACCAGGCCCTGCGCGGTGAGCCGCCAGGCCCTGCGAGCCACGCAAGATGACGACGTAACAGGAGAGTGACACAAGGAAGAGCCAAGGCGAGACGCACCGGAAAACCAGGAACTAAGGTGGCACAGGTGGTAGGATGCCTTTCTCCCACATCGGAGGTTCCAAGGATCGAATCCCAGTGAAAACAGGAGGAAAAGAATGAGAAGAGAGGGCAGGAAATGGACACAGAGTTGCCTAGCAAATGGACACAGAAACAGCAAAAGTGGGGTGGAGGTGGATAAAAGTAAGTAAGTAAATAAATAAATCCTTAGAAAAAATGCATAGGGAAGGAAGATACGGACTATAGTTAGTAATAATACTTTGACGATGCTCTTTCATGATTTGTCAATAAATGTTCACAACAATGTAGGGTGTTTGTGGGGGGGTGATGTGTGGGAGCCCTGTATGTTATGCATGTTTGTTTTTTAAGTTCATAATGTTTACTGAACACCTATAGTTTATATATGTTCATGATGTATTTCAATAAATTGTTTCAAAAAAATGATTGCATAATATGTATTTACACACACACACACAAAGTTTATATTCAGGAGTTTTGAACTGTTTTCTAGTCTAGATCAAGTATGGCATAGCAAGATCAAAATAAACAGCTTAACCCCTTAATTTTTACTAACCTATAAGCTGATCTAAGGTGATTCAGGAGGGCTATTCAGGCATTTTCTCATGTTTAACAAGTGATAAGCTCACAGAGAATAAATGTAATTGACCAAACAAATATGACTAGGGACAAATAAATGAGCAATCAGTATAGTATAGACCTGGTCTGACATGTTAAAGGCTTCAGGCAAGTTACTTCACCTCTCTGAGCTCCAGCACCTCTGATACCAGTTCCCTATATAACTCACAGGGAGTAGGGAGGATTACTTTGATAACGTCTATAAAGTGCTTAGAGCTCTTTAGAGAAAAGCGATATGTAAGTAATTATTATTACATCCTGCTGAGGCTCTGAGGTGGTACAACATAAAAGAAGAAAACAATACTCCTTGATGGCTTATTATGAAGCATCTATATATAGCCTAGCAAAATGTTTTATTATTGTCTTTTGTTAGTTAGGCTTCATTTTATACCTGTGAGGTGGAAACATTCCTAGCTCCCTTATCTAGATGAAGAAACCAAGACAGGAATTGTAAATGACTTTTAAGGTGAGAAGCATTATTTATTTCCACTTTCTAGATAAGGAAACCAAGACAGAGAAGGTGATTTTCTAGTCATAGTCAAGAAGTAAAAGGATTAAACATGATTAGCATCTGAAGAACATCAAGGGTCACCATTACGTTCTTTACAATGTTCTGACATTTTTCCAACAACATGGTGGACTAGGAATCAGAAAACCTAAGATTAAATATTCGTACTACCATTTACTGGTTATATCAAGTATAGCAAATCACTTTATCTTTATGTGTGTCCATTTCTTTTTTTTTTTTTTTTTTAAAGATTTTATTTATTTATTCATTTATCCCCCCCTTGCTGCTTGTGCTCGCTGGGTCAGCCAACCACGCCGTGCGGGCGGGCCTGCCCCCACCAGGAGGCCCCAGGAACTGAACCCAGGGCCTCCCATATGGTAAACGGGAGCCCTACTGATTGAGCCACAGCCGCTTCCCATGTGTGTCCATTTCTAAACTGAGGCTCAGTGGGGATTAAATTAAAGTGAGAATTCTGGGTGAACAATGAAGGACTGCATTCATTGCTAGTATTCTTAATGAAAATACGGGTTCTCCTAGTCACTACAACTTTAGGAAAGACAATTTAGTGTTCTCAGAACAAATGAAATGTGTGGTACTAATTTTTTAACAGGCTTTATTGAAATATAATTCACATACAACAAAATTCACCCATTAAAAAGATACACTTCAACAGTTTTTAGTATAATGAAAGTTGTAAAGCCATCACCACAATCAATTTTAGAACATTTCTATCTGCTTCCCCCCCCCCCCACAAAAAAAAATACCTGTACAGATTAAGAGACCCTCCCTATTCCATCCCAACCTCCCCCATTGCCCCACACATATACCCCGGGCAACCACTAATCTACTTTCCATCTCCACAGACTTGCCTATTCTGGATATTTCATACAAATGGAATCATTCATTATGTGGCCTTTTGTGACTGGATTCTTTTACTTGGCATAATGTTAAGATACATCCATGTTGTAGCATATCTCAGTATTTCATTCCAATTTATTGCTGAGTAATACTCCGTTATAAGGATATACCACATTTTATTTACCCATTCATCAGTTTGATGGACATTTTTGGGTTGTTTCCACTTTTGGGATATTATGAATAATGCTGCTATGAACATTCATGTACACGTTTTTTGCTTGGACATATGTTTTCATTTCTCTTGGGTATATATCTAAGAGTGAAAGTACTGGGTCATATAGTAACTCTGTTTAACTTTTTGAGGAACAGCCAGGCTGGTTTCCAAAGCGGCTCCACCATTTTACATTCTCACCAGCAATGTATAAAGGTTCCAATTTCTCTGCAGCCACCCTGGTGGGTGTAAAGTAGTATCTCATTGCGGTTTTAATTTTCATTCCCCTAATGGCTAATGATATTGAACATCCTTTCATATGCTTATTAGCCACTTGTATATTTTCTATGGAGAAATGTCTATTCATATCCTTTGCCTATAATCTGTTTATTATCAAGTTATAAGAGTTCTTTATATTCTGGATACAAATCCTTTATCAGGTATGATTTGCAGATATTTTCTCTTGTAGATTTCAGAGTTATCAACACTATTCCAAACTTTCTTTTTCATTCAGAAAGGAAAATACTCAAGATTAAAAGAGGGCATCTAGAAACTTATTTCAAAATTAAATTCTGGGGAAACCCAAGATTGAAAACCCTGTTGGCTATTATTCCAAAATGTGGAGGTTGGCCACTGCAGTATGCACGGCAGTATGTTGCAGAGACTAAAAACTCAAGCTCTGTGTTAAACCCAGTATTTCTTAACTTTTTTTTTTCTCACCTTATTGCTTCCCCAAGAAGGCTTTTTTAGACATGTTTTCCTTAATTGCTCCCCCACCCTATGAAATTTACCATTCATGTACTATACTTATTTCTGTGCTTTTATACACAAAAATGTAAGATTTGCCTCTTCTCCCACAATCTTTGACCTCTTGGAGGTGAAACAGCCCTTGTTGAGAATGTGTAGGTTAAACAGATCTGTGTATAAGTCCTCTTTCCACCACTCCCTAGCTATATGATCTTGGACTAGTCATTTAATCTCTTTGCTTCTTCATCTGCACAACAGAGATGAAAGTACTTGCAATTTCATAAGGTTTTGTGTGAATATTAAATCACCTAATGCATATAAAGGAATTAATATAATGCCTGCCTGGCTCAGAAGTACTCTGTTCCAAAAAACTGTAGCCATATTAATTTGGTTCTTTTTTATAATTTGTATTTATCTGTTGATATTGCCTATAATTTATTTCTTTATGAGCTTTATGTCATTGAACATGGTTATAAAAATTGCTTTAAAGTCTCTGTCTGCTAATACCATTGTACTGTAAGGAATTTGATTTCCAGAAGGAGGCAGGACCTTTGTCCTGGCTTCTGGAATCTACAGATCCTTGGAATTTCCCATGACTGGAATTTCTTTGTTATTCATAGTAGCCACTCCCCCCCCCACCCCCACATCTGATAGTTTATGCTAACTACTATATGAGGAGAGAGGTGAGGAGCTGGAGGTTAACTTCAACTAATGGTCATTGATTCAGTCAGGCCTACAAAATGAAACTCCAATAAAAAGTTTCAGTGAGCTTCCCTGACTGGTAATACATTAATGTAATGGGAGCTTGATTAATCCTGATTCCATAGGGAGAAGGCACAGAAGCTTTGCATCTGAGACCTCCCAGTCCTTGTCCTTCTTTAGTTCCTTATTCATATTCTTTTAGCTATAATAAAACTGTAACCATAAGTATAGTGCTTTCCTGAGTTCTGTGAGTCATTTTAGAGAATTATTGAACCTGAGGGGGTGGTGGCCCTGGAATTCTCAAACTTGCAGCTGGAATCTGAGGTAAGAGCAGTCTTGTGAGAACTGTGTTCTTAACCTGGGGAGTCTGACTTAATTCTGAGTAGTTCATGTCACCATTGTTTTGTACTTGAAATTGGTGCTCCCCTTCTTTGGCTCTCCTTTCCAAGATCCCCCCCCCACCCCGACTTTCTAGTAACTATGGTTATCTCAAATTCTGTCTTCTAGTTCTTCAAGCCAGAAAGACCAGATTTTCTATCTGCATTGCACAAACTAGGGTCTGCCTTCAGGCTAGAAGCTGAAAAAAAAACACAGGAAGTTCACCTAGTGCTATACAATTTTCCATGACTTTACTCTTTCCAGAATCTGCCTGCTTTGGGTCACTTTCCAGTGTCTTCAGGTAGTTGTTTTTTGTATTTTTTCTTGAGTTTGTAGTTATCATTCATAAAAAGTCATTCTGATAAGAGCTTACATGACCAATATTGAGGTGGAAACTTACTATTTTGGAAGGATTCCATTCTAAGATATCTGGAATGCAGAAATTTCCCTCTACTCTCCCAAAAGAAGTCTTTGGTTGGGAGATATATGTAGCTTGCTAATTTTATTAAAGGAACCATCTCTCAAAATATTTGCTTAGGTTTTATCATTTTAATTATTTTTATTTTTCTGAGCTTTACAACTTCTCTAAACTCTTTGAGATATATACAACATAGTTAAAACTAAGGAATCTTCAACTTCCTAAATTAGTAATTCATCCATTTGAATAAAAGTGATCTTTCAATCACTTTCGTGGTTTATTAACATTTTACATAATAATGGTCACCTGGTACCTAGAACTGCCAATCAAGAGGAGTTTATGACTCTGTAGGCTCCATTCTCTGCTAAGCATTATCTATGGAAATAAGCAGAATTGCAAATGAATGGTCAAGACCCTGAGTAATCTTAACCATAAAATAAACACTGAGGAAGTAGGGTACCTTTCCAGGTGACAGATAGGCATTGTCCCTCAGAAGAAAGTTAACTTCAGACCAAAAAAGGCCTAAAATTTTTTATATTAGCAATTTAATCCATCTAAAATAGGATTTTGGACTCAAATATTGACAGCTTATAGAAATAGCACATTGTTAAATTATATTTAGGGAAATATTATATTTCCTCAAGTAAAACTGTCAGTATTTAAATACTTTTTGTTGTTGTTCATCAATCTAAACAATTCCTCCTAGATTCCATAAAAGTAGTCCAAAGATATTTTGTCAGAACAGACTCCCTGATTCTTGGTTCAGAAAGTCCATTTGGATGAGATAAAAGCAAGTATCTTTATACCAACTTTCCTTCTGCATAGGCAGGTAGAAACTAGATTTTCAGTTCACCTCAGAAAGGCCTGAATTTTGAGACAAAGCTTGAGGAACTTCCCAAAGTTAAAGAACAAACTGAACTGTTCCCTAAAGGTTCACTGCTTGGGAAAGGAATAATTGAAGGGAAATCCTAGAAGGCAGACTGTTAAATGGGTGCCTGTTCAGGGAATAACTAAACTAGCTCTGTAGAGTAACAACAGGGCTGAAAAAAGTTTCACACCAAGTTTTAGAAAAGAGAGGTACTGGCTGGTGGGCATTTTCTTCCTTTCCTCCTCCCTTGCCAAGGCCAAGGGAACATAAACAACATTTTATACAAGACTATCAATGCTCCCATCTCTAATCAAAAGTAATGCAGAATGTGGAGAGTCAGGTTTTAAAAAGCCCTCCTATCATGTCTCAGCTCCAGTTAATAAGATATACTGTCCTTTTGTGTCCTAGAATTGGTATGTAAAATTTATGAAATTTTATATGCCAGGTCCTCAACATTTCCTTCAGTGCATCAGGTTGAGACTAGCTCTTATACACACATTCAGTACAGTCAAGCATAGGCTAGCTACAACAGTGTATTTCTGTATGGTGACATCTGTAAGCCAAAAAGAACTGGTAGAGGAAAACAGATGGCCTCTAAAAGGAGAAGAGAAGAAAAAACAGAAGATCAGGTAGAAGACGGTGGGGGGAAAAGAAGGGAATAGAAAGAGGATAAGAGAAAGCAGCAGCATATTTTCTGGTTTTGCTTTTCCCACCTGTCACAGCACTCTACTTGCTGGTTGCCAGCAGGCTCTCTTGCAAACACAGCTGCAAGTGACAAAAAGCAGCCACTGTCCTACTCAGGGGGTCCCCTCCATGCCCCCTAATGTAAACTGTACTGAAATATCAACTGCTTGCAGCGATGGGAATTATACACACATTAGAGCCATGAATGGCAAACTGCTGCCTATATCCAACAAATTAGCATTGAGATCTGTAGGTTCCCTACAAAATAGCATAAGACTAACCAACAAAACAGTAAAAAGCAACAGAATCAAGAGATTAAGTACTAAAAAATGTGGCTTATTTTAATTTTGTATATTTGTGAGACCTGTGATTAACTCAAAGTAAGACCATACTCGGTCATATATGTTATATAGTCACCACATGTTCAATTTGCTGTGGGACTCTGCTCTTTTGCAATTAAAAGAAAATTAGCAAGTCTTCCCCCAGCAGAGTTATGGATTGCCTCTAGGGATTTCCACTAGAGGGAAATGCTTCACACCAAGTTTTAGAAAGGAGAGGTACTGGCTATTGGGGACAATTTTCTCCTTTTCTCCCCCCTTGCCTAGACCTAGGCCAAGGCCAAGGCAAAGGGAATATAAGGAGCTCTTTACACATAGACTAATGTTTCCAGCGATGTTCAAGTGGCCTTGCTCACGGCAGGAGAAGGCGTAGTGACTAATACCGCTGGGTCTTGTTGAAGAAAAGCGACTGGTTTCCTTTGATCAAATGAGTGGTGTGCTGATCAGTGTGATTTCCCTGTTCTGCTGACTGTGAGCATGTTGGGGAGAACAGGAGAGCTGGTTTCTGAGAGGCCCATGCAGGGAATCAAATTCCACAGCTGCCGAACCACAGAAAGCAGTAAGAAATAAGAGGGCTGGAGTGGAAGCAGACACCTCAATTCTGCCAGCATGTTACTTAGTGATATAAGGATCTCCGGGAGGGGAATATAGTGGGTGCTTCTATAATTCTAATTCATCAATTGTAGTACTATACATAACTATTAAACACAAGTATTCAAGACCAGCATCCAAGCTCCTGAAACTATAACTTAAAAATTTTTAATCACTTCATTCTAACGGAGAAGAGAAAATATGAACTTAAGAAGATTTTTTTAAATTTAAAATTGAAGAAACAGGAACTCGGCATATTTGGCTCCTAGCATAGTTTGAGATAAACGAAGTAAAGCCAGGACCTGAGAGTGTGTATAGAACTACAGCTGCACACTGTCTCTCTTGTATTTGCCAGAAAAGCAGCTGCTGGATTAACATGAGTTAATGTGCTTGAATGCTATATAGATCTTCTTCTAGTAACCTGCAAAATTTACCTTAAGATAAATATAGCAGTTCCTAGTTCTCTGCTCCATTCAGCTGCTGCTGAGAAACACTTCAGTTATCTCAAATTTCATCAGCAGATTGTACTCCTTCCTGGGAATGGCAGCAAAAAGTAGCTTTCTAAGAGCATAGTCTCTGAGGTGAAATACATTGCATTTAAAAGACTTCTTCCAAAAAAGGATAACTTTCCACCTTTAAAGTTTTAATTCTTGATAAATACAGTACGCGATTTCCTACACTAGATCTAATCATTGCCACTTTATAAAGAGTAAACAGTCAATTGCAAATCGAGCAAATTGCTTTGGCTATCCTAGTACCAGAAATGAAATGGATTAGGTCAGCAGGTAGTATGTCATTTCAGAGCTGCCTTGGGGACCAAAACACAGTTAGGTCATTTTTATTCTGGTGAGAGCAAGAATGAAAATCAGAACATTTAACATTATCTCTCCCTCCATTCTCATAACCATCTTGGACACAAGAGTTTACAGGAACCCCATAAGCCTACACCTACAGTGTCCAGGCTACTTCTGGGGTCTCCAGAAATACCCAAGTTGAAGCTGCCTAAGAAGATCTGTGACAAGATCTAACTTCGGACATTAGAGACACAAAGCTTCTTGTCTACACAGGGCAAGCGAGTTCTCATTAATCTACTGTCTGTAAGCATGCCATTGCACAATTCCATTTTGTAGTGCTTTCCCTGAAGGAAGAGAATGGTCATTATGCTTCAACTCAAGGGAATGCAGAAGTTGTCCAATCTCTGCCTCCACAGGGGAAGGGATAAAAGGAAGGAAAGGGATCAGAAGAAAGGAAAGGACCGGCAGAAGGGAAGGAATCAAAGGAAGGAATGGACTTAAACCAAGAAACAGAAAGGAGGGTAATAGAGGAGGGTGAGTGGAGTATACAGGAGAAGAGAGGGTAAACTTGGAGAAAAAATCAGTCTGTCCAGAAATCAGGAGCCTCTTGCAATGAAGGAATACTTAATTCAACAACTTTTCTGTCAAGCCTCCCTTCCTCATATGTATTTCAAACTATCAGAATTCCAGAACTAAGGCTGCCTCCCAAAGGGTCTTCCTATGATAACAGTAAAAATAAGATAAGACTTTTTAACAGGGTCCAGACCCTAACATGTCATGAGGTGATCATACTCAGCTTGCTAGAAATGAAAAAAAGGGGGCTTGATATTAAACAATTTATAAATTTTAAGATTATAAGTCCTACCTATAGAGAACTATTTTAATACAGGTGGTTCTATTTCTCTCGCCATTTTTAGTATTTATAGAAAATAACAACAGCTTTAGAATTAGAAGTCCAGACTCAATAACCTGTGACCTACGGTTTTTGCCTGCACAGTATCTTTTTTGAGAACCACCCTTCCTCTGTTTTCAATGCATGTTGTTTAACTAGGAATGGTACCAGCTCTGCTTCAAGGGTGGTGTGTAACCCAGGCCTGGTCAATGAGGGTACTCCAGTGGCATGGCCATAGTGAAGAATCATTTCAGGACAAGAATGGATCTGAAAATCATGCACAGGTCTTGTGCAGGTACTTCGAGGAAAAAATAATAACTTTCTCTCTTCATTAGGGTTGATAAAATCGCAGATTATAAACCTAGACCTTCCAGAAGCAACCTCTGACAACACAGTACAGCCTGTATGCAAACGAAGGCAAAAGAAAGAGAAAGTAGGGAGCTCAAGCAGTTGAGCACCTTCTTCCCACATAGGAGGTCCTGGGTTAAGTTCCTAGTGCCTCCTAAATACAAACAACAAGCAAAACAGACTAGAGGATATGACTGGAAAAAGACCTCGAATAAAAGGGGGATAAGATAAAGATAAATGAGTTCATATGGCTAAGAGACTTCAAAGTGAGTCGGGAGGTCAACCCAGAGGTAACGCTTATGCACATCTCAATAGGACCTCATAGACTTCCAGTGTGGATATCACCCCAAATAGTGGGGCTCCTGAGGGCTCTGGAGACACCTAGGTTCTATATCAGGGCGGATAGCCCCAGAGTTTGGTCCTTATCAGTGGGCCCTACCTTGGAATCCTTACTCTTGAGAGTGACAGAGTTGGACCCTAATATGTCTTCCCTGCACATGGTCCATCTGTCCCTTCTATTCAAACCTATATGTGGTGCCGGAGTTTGTAGGTGTACTTCCAGAGACCGGAGTCTTTGGGCTGTCCATGTGCCAGCTATGCCTGGAATCTCAGTGGAGCTGCAACTCCTACTCTACAGCTCAATGGACTCACCCTGGACACCTGGTGGGGAGATGATGATTGACAACGGCCATCCCACGGAATGGAGAGAGTCTGCAGCTGCGGGCAGGATAATCCCATTCATTTTATCTATGGGATATAAGCCCCCTCTCACTTGGAGGTGGAGTGGACATCACCATCTCAGACTCCTCAGGGTTGGGGGAAGAGCTATGGACTAGAGTGGACTTACTGGTATTCTGTTATAGACATATTGTGATTCACGCAATGGAAGTAATTACAACATTAATGTGGAGCCAGTGGCCACTGGACACTTTGGGGGCAGGGAGAGGGAAAAGCAGTTGTAAGACAGGGACTTTTTTGGGACTTGGGAATTATCCTGAGTAACACTGCAATGACAGATACAGGCCATTTTATATCATCATATAACATGCAGAACTGTGTGGGAGAGAGTGTGTTCTACAATGTGAACTATGGTCCATGCTTAGTGGCAAAGCCCCAAGATGTGTATATCTATTGCAGGTGATATGCCACACTAATGAAGGATGTTTATGTGGGAGGTTGTGGGAGGTGTGGGAGGTGGGGCATAAGGGAATCCCTACAGTTTTTATCTAACATTTATGTAATCTAAGTATCTTTTAAAAAATAAAAAAAGGTTATTAAAAAAAAAAAAAACAGACTACAGGACCAACTCAGGGGAGCCAATGTCGCTCGGTGGTTGAGCACTGGCTTCCCACATATGAGGTCCCAGGTTCAATCCCCAGCCCCAGGTACCTTAAAAAAAAAAAAAAAAGGAAAGAGAAAGTATCCTAAAACATAGATTAAACCCATAAATTGAGCCATGCCTGAAGTCAACTACATCCCTAAACTAACTAGTTATAGGAGCCAATAAATTCCCTTTTTGCTTCAACAACTTTGAGTTGAGTTTCTATCACTTGAAACCAGAAGTGTCCTCACTAATATACCAGCCATATAACCTTGGACAAGTCACTCAACCTCATTGCATAATCAGTTTTCTGAACTCTAAACGGAGGGGAAAACATGTTTGTTTACCTTACAGAATTGAAAAGCATTAAGTACTACACAGGAGGCATTGCTATTTTAACTAAAACAGAAAGTAGGGATAGAAGAAATAAGATATTCATGTAGCTAAACTGTTCCTGGTTGTATATGCTGATAAGGTAACATTCTACTTAAACCAGTTTTTTCATCACTTGCCCTAGTGGGGCTCTGAAATCTTTATCAGATCAGTTAGTCGCTTATTAAATCTTAAATATTTTCCCTTTTACTTCCAGTTAACAAGGTTTTATTTTTTTTCACTTTCCTGGATGGCCCTGCCCAAGCTTTCTAAGTAGCTTACCATGACAGATAGAGCAAAGGAATCACAGAAAGGGAAATTTAACAGCTCCATTTTCAAGTTGTGTGTGTGTATGTATAAGATCTATAAGTATCCATGTATACACCTAAAATAATTCTTAAGAGGAGATTTTACTTTAAGATGTTTTCAATAGCTTTGTAATCTAACACCAGTTAGATTTTATTCATTATACATAAAATTGTGACTACATGCTACAACTAGGGAAAAAAAACATAGTTCAGCATTTTCAAACTTTAATCAGTTTTTTCATATAAGCTGAACATTAATATTTGAAGTAAATAAAAATATGATGCTTTTCTTGGAGCTTGTGACCCACTAAAATGTTTCTGAAAGCTAAAATATGTCAGTAAAAGTCACACACCTCTAACTACACAGAAGAGTCAAAGCAGAATTTTAATCAACTCATTATCTTTCTTTAAAAATTTTTTTCTAAAAGAAAGAGCTGAAAATCAGAATATTAATGATAGTAATCCTTGCAAATGACATTATGTAAAGTTTCTTCTCTAGCAAGATTCAAACAAATCATTAACTCTGACAAACCAATACCATATAGATCTGCCCCCAATGGTTCAGGATAAAAATGCTATCAAACTGCCTTGAGGTTATTCAGATTTAGTTTGGGCAATATCAAGCAATTTGAACTAAAATCAACTTGCCTATTTATACATATCTTTGTATGCATGGACCCCACTCCCAGAATTCTGATTTAAGTGGTCTAAGATGGGGTCCTGGATGTAGCATTTTTCAAAACTCTTCAGATTATATTCCAGGGTACAATCTAGAGTTGAGAATCACTTGTCTACAGGTATCTACTTCTGTGACTTTAGCCTTCAATACGAAGACTAGATTTTATTTCAATAACTATTCTACAACTGTTGAGAAAATCATTACTATTTGAATCACTATATTTTAACTTATATGTCACTAGAAAATAAATTTCTTAGGAAGAGAAATCCTGTCTATCTTGTTCATCACTGGACCAAGTAGAATTTCTGGCACATAATAGGTGTTCTATAAATATCTGTGGAATGAATGAAATACTAAAAGATCACACTTCAGTTTTAGTACCTTGACACAATACAGAAGCTCTCTTAACCAATAATGATCAGGACCAATAATTGATCATTTAAGTTAAAATTAAGTAAGCATTTAATTTTAACTCAAATGAACATTAATTTGCTAATCTTCTGATACAGCATCAGGCATTTTGTTTGTATGGATCTAATGCAAAATCCTTTTTTCATAAATCATAACCATAATGCATCCTCTATCATTTCCACTTTTGGCTTCTTTTAAATGATGGTGAAAGCTTAAGACATTTCGAAGCCATGTGAATATAGTATCCTTCTGAACATCAAGATTTACCCATTCTTTTATGGTTTTCTTATCCAACTGTTATTTGGCAACCATTTTCTAGTAACTTACTTTCAAGTCTTTCTAAACACTTAACTTGGTTTTCAAGGAAAAAACTTGCTTATTTCATAAATCATTGTTTTATGAATAAATAACAATTAAAGTAACAATAAACAGATTTGGGAACAAACACAACTCCCTCTTGATAACAATCCTACAACTGGTAGAGAAATAAATATGTGAGTATCCTAGACTGCAACCTAGTCAACAGGTATTCAGAGGGAGCGAGGAATGACAGCTAAGTCAGTGAGTTGAGACTTTTCTCCCCATAGGGCTTTGACTTATAAAAATGCTAGCCACGGGGTTTCTTTCCACTGACGTTTCCAATTCCCTAGAGCAGTCAATTCATCCCTTCACTAGTAGGTTATCTGAACTGACATCCAGCAAAAGTATCACCAAGTCTATATATTGTGTCATCAAAGGATCAACCAGTGGGTAAAGAGAGGCAAGCAAGAGTCATGGAAATCTCTTAATACAAAATACCCCAATTCACATTCAGACTCCCTAATTCACATATAAGGCCTTTATAAGTTAACTATTAGGGGATTCATTTAAAATATAATGGAAGGTTAGCCTAAAAGCAGAAAAATGTTCAACACTATTTTACTTAGTCTTTGTAGCAAGTGCCTTGAAAGGATACAGGGAAATAGAACGGTTCTGTTTTGCTAATTCAGAATAAGCTCCCATTCTGCAGAGGTCTCAAATGAGGATACTCTGATGACAGAACTGCTGCTCCTAGGAGGCTCTGCAACGTCATCTTTTATTGAAATCTTGAAATTTAAAATAGTCTTGCTTCTTAATAGCTAATGTGATACCTTCTCAATGATACAAGTGTTTCATGGCAAGTTTTGTTTTGTTTTCATGACATTATAGCACCCCTGCTTCTCTCTCACAGTTAACGATATACCCTTATTTAATTTAAGACCTCAAAATTTGAATTTTATCTTTTAAGAAGAAAACAGATGTTTTAAATGTTTTTTTTTTTTTTTAATTAGGCAGCAACTTTAGAAATTATGTTTTTATTTACGCTTTTCCCAACAGAACTGAAAAACTCCAACTTCATTCCATGGAATATCTGGCAGAAGACTCAAGAGAGCAAAACTAACCTTGCATTTTCATTGGCTTGGGTTGTGTGGGCCAACATCAACGACAAAAGTAACTCAAGTTATTTCTGATTAAACATGAATGTGATGAAAATAGCAATAGGAAAACTTTCACTTTAAGAATCTGTAAATCTTGATTGTTCTCAAATTAATCTGAACTAGTATCACAGTAAAGATTTTAAAACAAGTACCTGGACTTTTAAAAAGCTGGTCCTTGTTAACATCCTCTTAAGAGAGAGAGTGGAGAAAATCTTTAACAACTTCTGTCAATTTCTAGAAATCTAAATTTGTTCAAGATGGACATGTCATTTCTATTGACCACGAATGTTTTCTCACTTGTATATTTATTTTGCCAATAATGGCTCTTCCAATCAGTGGATCAGGATATAGTTGCAGAAATACAATACAGACTTCATAGATGCTCCCGTTTAAAAGACCTTTACTTTAGTTAGGGAAACTTTAGGATTAGCTATGTGCTTTTGTGAGAATCCCAACACTTTCAGTAAACAAATTATGTGCTGTCCTCCTCCGTAGGGCTCAGTTCCATAAAACAGCTATATTATTTACAAACACAAATAGGTTAGCCATTAGCTGGGTCAATTGGCCTTTCACTTATCTATTTTAAATACTAATCAGTAAATACTGATCAGTGTCAAATACTATAATGATAACTGACTTTATTTGCATTAAACATAGTTTAAAAAATCAAGATGATAAAGTGCTGAAAAAAATAAAATGTTAGCAACAAAACATAAAACTATTATTGGTATTAATCTGTTTTGGTTTACATGAAAGCCTAAACTGACAATTTTTGCCAAGTTCGTATTGTGTTTGATTAAAGAAAACAGAAGAATATTTCTTTTCACTGGATCATGTACAGTAGGTTATCAATGCTTGAGACCTTTTTGAATTTCCCATCTTAGAACTACATAAGCAGCTACCATATCACTACACTTTCACATGCCTATAATCTTTGGGTGCCTGAGTGTTATAGAAGAGGGTTTCCTATGAGTTTCAAACAGCCTTTCTCAACCAGAAGCCCTCATTTGAAGCACAGAGGCCAAAAAAATTATTTCAGTGACTATTTTCTCAATTACCACAAGGACAGTATATAACTAGTACCATTCTAGATGCACAGTAATGTTAATTCAGCACATATAATGATGCAAAGAACATTTGGGCTTAATTCTCCACTGAAAATGTGTTCTCTATGTTTTCTTAATGGAGAAAAAAACAGAATTGGTGTCTCTTTAAAAATGTCTTCTATAATCAAGCTAAAATAAGTAAAATCAACTAATGCCCAAACTCTAGCAGCAATAAGGGCTTTCACAAGTGTAATCAAGCAGTAGGCTGCTCTAGAGCTTACTCCAGTTCACTTAAAGGAGGACCCACCCAAATTGAAATCAGTTCTCATGAGAAAGCACTACCCACTAACTTGGTTTAAGTGCAATATAGATTATCCAGACAGAAAGCAGACTCAGAGGAGGGAAGTATAAAAATATGTATTTAAGGAAATACTCCAGTCTTGCACACCACATTTTCAAATTTGTCATTGGGTGAGTTAACTGCTAACCTGACGGACAGGTACAAAGCAGTATCTGGAAAAGTCTAATCGGTTTTTTAAAGAAATTGAAAACACATCTCTTTTCCTACTTAGCAAAGGTTCTTCTGTCAGTTAATTTTCCATCTTGAAGAAGAACTCTAGTCTCATACAGCTCACCTATAAGAAAGTCTTGCTAAATGTAAAGGATCTCTCTTAAATCTACAGAAAACATAAACTACATAGTCATAGCCTAAACACTGTTGCCTTATCATAGAGCAGGGGTTTTTAACCAGGGGTTCATGGAAAGATTTCAGGGGGTCTGTGAGCTTGAATTGAAAAAAAAATCAGTATCTCTATTTTCTCTGACCTCTAACTGAAATCTAGCATTTACTTCACTTATGAATGTATGTAATAAATAAATTCCAGTAAAGAACCCCTGTCACAGACGGAGATGGGGGAGGAAGGTTGAACTGTTACTATTCTACAATGCAAAGAATCATAACCTTACAACTTCCAATCACTCATTTACAAAAAGTATATGGAGTAGCAGATGTGGCTCAAGCAGTTGGGCACCCACCTCCCACATGGGAGGTCCCAGGTTCGGTTCTCCGTGTCTCCTAAAGAAGACGAGCAAGACAGTGAGATGACGCAACAAGGAGACACAACAAACATGGAGTGGATGTGGCCCAAGTGAATGGGTGCCTCCCTCCCACATAGGACGTACCGGTTCAGTTCCTCGTGCCTCCTAAAAGAAGACGAGCAGACACAGAAACCACACAACGAACAGACACAGAGAGTAGACAGCAAGCCCAAACAACCAGGGGGAGGGGGAAGGAATAAATAAATCTTAAAAAAAAAAAAAGGTATACAGAAATATCAAACACAAGAAAAGTTATGGGTGTTTCCTTTTTACACTAGGCTTCACTGCATTATACTATTGGTAAAATGAAATCTGATTAAGTACTTAAAATGTAATGTCATGGGAAAGAAAAGATCTGCCCAGTGGAAGAAGACTATTTGAAGGGCAGCTCACAGTGATATCAACTTCTTACAAATGACTAAAATGTAAGCTCTAGAAGGGCAAGGACTTAAGTCTTGCAGGACTGATATAAACTCTCAACCTGAGAAGGATGCTTGGCACATAGGAGATGCTCAATAAATATTTGCCAAATGAATTGATCATTAAAGCTTTTCATTAGGTAGGAATTCCATCCCATATGTTAAATAACGTATCCTTTAATAAAATGACTGGACCCTAAACATGGACAAGGTTTTAGAAACTTTTTTGGGATATCTGCCTAGCTTACAACTCCCTTTCTTTGAGAAGTGCTCTCTGATCCAGCCATGTATAACTAGTGATATGGTCCCCAAGTCAAAGTTGACTGGACAAGGCCTGAACACCTGGCTCCAACTAGGCTTATTCTGGAAAGAAAACAAGCCAATGAGTCTGGGATGGTCTCAATAGAGAAGATAAAACTCAAGAACTGTGCCATGGCCAGAAGTCTTCTGCCTGCCTAATTTATAGAGAAGTTTAGAAAACTAGTCTGTAGAGAGGGAAAATGAGACATGCACAGAAAGACAGACAGAGAGAGAGAGAGAGAGAGAGACAGACAGACAGACAAGATCTAGAGACTCTCCAGTTCCAGTCCCAAAAGCTGCCCCTGAGTTCCTGAGTTACATTAATATAGTTCCAACAAATTCCCCTTTATACTTAAACTAGTTTGAGTTAGATCCTGTTACACGCAAAAACAAGTCTTCACAAGACCTGGATCAAAGCCATAAAACATTTACTCTTGATCCAGTAATTTTTTACTTCTAATATTTTACTTCTGAGTATTATTCTAGGGAGTAATCAGAATTATGCACAAATATTTATGTCCAAGGAAGTACAATGCAGATATTGGGAACAATTCAAATGTCTAAAATTAATGGCTTGGTTAAATAAATAAACCCTACACCCATATGATCGAATACTATCAAGTCAGAAAACAAATCAAAAAACAAAATTTTTGAAGAATATTTTAAAATATGAGAAATAATTAAGACACATAAAAATTAGTATTTCTAAAATAAGTGCAATATAAATCTAAATTTTTAGTAAGAGTATGATATTTTAAAAAGAATAAAAGGATCTAAAACATGGATATGAGATTACTACTAAATTTGATTTTTATTTTTGCTGAATTTTTCAAATGAACATATATGACTTTAATAATCAGAAAAAAATGCTTAAAGAAATTATAGACTAAAACTCTCACTGCCAATATTCTGGTCTCCTCCTATACCAACAGGCAAAAGGACCGGTCCTAGCATATACTCATGTAAAAATTTACTATACAGCAGTGACAATTTTTTTTTTTTTTTATGATTTAAAAACACAGAGGGGCTCCTGAGGGCTCTGGAGACACCCAGGTCCTATATAAGGGGGGATAGCCCCAGAGACTGATGCCTTATCAGTGGGCTCTACTTTGGAATCCATGCTCCTGAGAATGACAGGGTTGGACTCAAATAAGTCCTCTCTGCACATGGTCCATCAGTCCCTTATATTCAAACCTACATGTTGTGCTGGAGTTTGTAGGTGTACTTCCAGAGACTGGAGCCTTTGGCCCACCCATGTGCCAGCTGTGCCTGGAATCTCAGTGGAGCTGCAACTCCTACTCTACAGCTCAATGTCACCTAAGACACCTGGCGAGGAGATGATGATGGACAACGGCCATCCCAGGGAATGGAGAGAGTCTGCAGCTGTGGGCAGGATAATCCCATTCATCTTATCCATGGGATATAAGCCCTCTCTCACTTGGAGGTGGAGTGGACATCACCATCTCAGACTTCTCAGGATTGGGGGAAGAGTTATGGACTAGAGTGGATTTACTAGTATTCTGTTGTAGACATATTGTGATTCAAGCAATGGAAGAAATTACAACATTAATGTGGAGCCAGTGGCCACTGGACGCTTTCGGGGCAGGGAAAGGGAAAAGCAGTTGTAATACAGGGGCTTTTTCGGGACTTTGGAATTATCCTGAGTGACATTACAACGACAGATACAGTCCATTTTACATCAGCATATAACATGCAGAACTGTGTGGGAGAGAGTGTGTTCTACAATGTGAACTATGGTCCATGCTTAGTGGCAAAGCCCCAGAATGTGCATATCCATTCAGGTGATGTGCCACACTGATAAAAGATGTTTATGTGGGAGGTTGTGGGAGGTGTGGGAGGTAGGGAACATGGGATCCCTGTAATTTTTGTGTAACATTTATGTAATCTAAGCATCTTTTAAAATACATATTAAAAAGAAGAATGATACAATAAAAATTAATTAATTAAGTCATTGATATTAAGCAAAAGAGCTATCTTTAAACAGATGGAGTTTAGGAGGAAGGTCTTCATTCTACTGAGGTGGAAAGAAAAGATAACCTTCAGCCATTATTAATAATTTAATAGGAATTCAGAGGGACAGAACTTCAGAAATCAAGCTGCCCTGAAATTAAAATAAAGAGAGCAAAAAGTAGTCAAGAAAATGGGTATACAAGGCCTCTTGTGATCTAACTTTGTCCAATTTATAGATCTTCCACACCATCCTCTGCTCTCCCTCTTACTTGACAATATAGTGTTTCTCAACCAATTACAATCCATTCATCCCTTTAAATAAATTGAAATCTTATTTTCTTCTTTGATGTTTTTTGAAATTCAAAACAGTCTAGAGCCACATGCCTAGATTCACATCACTTACCAGCTCTGTGATCTTATGCAAATGACTTAACCTCTCCATGCCTCAGTTTTCTCTTCTATAAACTGAGGTAATAGTACCTATATCATAAGAACAATGTAAGGATTAAATGCATTAGTATATTTAAAGCACTTAGAAGAGTGTCTGGCAAATTAAGCACTATATAATTATAGCTATTTTTTTTTTTTTTTTTTTTTTAAAGATTTTTATTTATTTATTCATTTATCCCCCCCTTGCTGCTTGTGCTCGCTGGGTCAGCCAACCACGCCGTGCGGGCGGGCCCGCCTTCACCAGGAGGCCCGGGGAACCGAACCCAGGGCCTCCCATATGGTAAACGGGAGCCCCACTGATTGAGCCACAGCCGCTTCCCTAATTATAGCTATTTTAATACTATAATTTCTAGATTACATTAAAAGTAATCAAAGCAATAGTAGGTAGTGTTGTTTTTAAACTATACACAGAGGACTTGTAGCTCCCTGCATATGTCTTGCTGTTTCTTATTCCTATGTTTTTGCACATGCATTTTTTTTCTAACTGGAAGGCCTTGTTTCACAATATAGCGAATCCCTATTCATCCTTCAACACTCAGCACAGATATCAGCTCATTTGTGAAGCCGTCCATGATAATCTCCCACCATGAGAATCTCCCCTTCCTGGATACAACACATATTCTGACTTCAAGTGTATCTTAACTGATTACATGTCCCTATCTCCTACAAAAGCCTGAACTCAGTGAAGGTAGGCCCTAAATATACTTTTGCTAGAATTTAAATAATTCAGGGAATATTCATTTACACAACAAATGTTTCCTGAGATCCAGTACATCAATGAACAAAACAGGCAAAAGTCTGTAACCTCAAGGAGTTTACACAATTTATAGGCTTTGCATATGTCTGAAGGTTCTAGTTTAAGGGCAGAAACAGCATAACATCTTATGGGGCTGAACTCATAGGTAGTAACAGGCTTTCACGGTTGTGTTCTTGCTGTTGCTGTTCTTCCTAGATCTATTCTCCACTGAGAGGAGAAGAGCACACTAAAAAGGATAGGTTCAGGGGTCGGATGTGGCTCAACTGGTTGGGCGTCCGTCTCCCACATGGAGGGACCCGGGTTCGATCCCCGGGACCTCCCGGTAAAAAAAAAAAAAAAAAAAAGGATAGGTTCTTCTCTTCTGCAGGTTCCTAAGGACTGACAATCAAGTTTCAGAGTGGCTCTGTGGTTTGTACTAAGAAAAATAAAAAAGAGAACTAGGGAGGCCCAAGCAGAGATCCCCTAACAGAGAGGTGGGAGGCCATAAACTTCAGTTACCAGGTGACCTGCCTCAGGAGTCCAGAGTAACCTCACAAAGACCAAACATCCTATCTAATGATAAGTGCAGACTTTCATTTAATTTGGCTTTTTTATCAGAGTAACATATATAAACAAAGCTTAAAAAGAAATAATACTAACAAGGCTTATAACCAAAACAGTCTCCTGTACCAACATTCTCAACCTACTAGCC
Organism: Tolypeutes matacus; assembly: GCA_026826555.1. Classification (NCBI taxonomy): domain Eukaryota; kingdom Metazoa; phylum Chordata; class Mammalia; order Cingulata; family Chlamyphoridae; genus Tolypeutes; species Tolypeutes matacus. The sequence goes on along the minus strand of JAKSZT010007815.1, from coordinate 2,752,773 downwards.
CTGTTCCTTTCAGGAAACCACTTCCAACCTTTTCAGTGGTTTTTTCCAGGTGTTTCCCTTCACATTTTAAATATGTATTCACTACTATTTCCTGGCTACTTTTTCATTTTAACTATTATTTACTAAATTTCTACTATAGATAACTGAAATTTAGTTTTTATACTACCTTCGCTCCTTCTACTCCCTACTGCCAATAGTTATATCACAATTTTTTAGCTGTATCCATATTCAATTATGTACATAATTGGTGAGACAACTAGTTTACAACGAATACATTTATTTTCTTGCACAACGTTGTTATTCCTAGAACAAAAAACCACCTTGGTCATTTCCTTGCTTTTGTATATTCCCATCATTAATTCTTTCCCATACTCTCCAAAGAAATGATGTCTCTCAATAATGCTCAAAACACATCATATACTCTGTCTTTTTTTTTGTTGTTGTTGTTTTGCAGTTACATCTTTCTTAGTCTTCCATTCTCCTGTCTAACCTGGACTGGTTGTTCTCTAAACCTGTTGTAACCTGTTTTTTATTAGTCATCTGGGTTTTTCCTCCATCAAACAGAGGATTCTTTCCCCTCTTTCTCTTGTACTGGAATCCCTGTTTTCTGGATCCATCTCTTCATATATATATATATATATATATATATATATATATTTTTTTTTTTTTTGGTTTACTTTCTTGATTTGGTAGCGAACATCTTCCAGTAGCTTCCTCAAAAAGGGATGCATGGGAGATAAGTTTTGTGACCTTGCATGTCTAACAATTTCTACTCAGACCTGGTGAAGAATTGGGTTGAATATAGAATTCAACATTGGAAATCACTGTTTTTTTGGAACTTTAAAGGCACTATTGCACTGCCTTCTACTTTTCTATGTTGCTGCTAAGAAATCTGATGCCATTCTGATTCCCAATCCTTGTTAGCAACTGGTTTTTTTTTTTTCCTCTGGAGATGCTTTTAGGATCTTTAATTCCTGTTCTGAAGTTTCACAATGATGTGTCTTGGTAGGGGATGTGGGGCTTTTCTCATTCATAGTTTTAGGCACTTGATGAATTCTATTAATCTAGAATTGTATGTCTATCTGTTCTGGGAAATTTTCTTTTGTTAGTTCTTAGATGATTTCCTCTTCTCCATTTTCTCTATTCTCTAAGAACTTTTCTTAGTTAGGCATTAGACTTTCTGGATTGATCCTTGAAAATTTTTCTCCTTCCATTATCTATCCCTTTGTCTCCTATTTACTGAGGGATTGCCTGATTTCATCTAACAATCCTTTTTATATTTTATTACCAAGAACTCTTTTTGTTTTCTAATTGTTCCTTTATTCCTATAATCCTTTTCTTGTTTCATGGATACAAAATCTTTTCTTACTGATCTGAAGATCTAAATTTACAGTTATTTTGAATTGTCCAGGTACTGTCTCTGTTTCTTCCAATTCTCTGGGTCCGAGTGTGATTTAACTTTCATCTTAGTGGCTTCCCTTAAATATTTGCTGATCCTTGGCTGTTATGTTCATATTTAAGAATGAAGTACAAAGTACATGGAACAATTAGAAGTCTCATAAATTGCTGGTAGAATGTAAAATGGTACAACCACTTTGGAAAACACCTTGGCAGTTTCTTAAAAAGTTAAAAATATACCTACCACACAATCCAGTCATACCTTGCTATTTACCTAAAAGAAATGAAAGTATATGTCCACACAGAGAGACTTGTACATGAATATCCATAACAGTTTTATTTGTAATACCAAAAACATGAAAACAATCTAAAGACTACATACAATATAATTCCATTTATTAAAATTCTTTTTTTTTAAATAAATTTATCTCTGCTAATCACTGTTTTTTTAAAGATTTTATTGATTTATTTTTATTTATTTATCCCCCCCCCCCCATGCTGCCTGTGCTCGCTGTGTCCATTTGCTCTGCGTTTTCTGTGTCTGCTTGTCTCCCTTTGTTGGGTCGTCCTGCTGCGTCAGCTCACCGCGCCATGTGACTAGCTTGCCTTCACCAGGAGGCCCCAGGAAGCGAACCCAGGGCCTCCCATATGGTAAATGGGAGCCCTATCGATTGAGCCACATCCGCTTCCCCATTTATTAAAATTCTACCTTAGAATTATCTAGAAACTAAGTACTTATATTTATTCTCTCCTTGTTTTCACAAGTTAGAAATGATAAAAATATAATAGATTATGGATTTGGATTTTTAGAATAAATTGTTTCTGTTTAGGTCACTGCGTTGGAAAATTAGATAAAATCTTTTGAGAAAAGGTTGACAAAATTAAAAGAATAAAGAATTAATGAAAGAAAAAAAAATTCTAGAAGTTGTCAAATAATCTATAGCAGGGGGGAAAAAAAGGCAGATCAGTGCTTGCTTGGGACAGGAGTGGAGGATTACCAAGGGACACAAGAAAACTTTTAGAGGTGACAGATTATGCTCATTATCTTAATAGTGGTGGTGGTTTCACAATTGAATATATATGTCAATTCAAAAATTGTACTCTATATAAATGCGTGAAGTATATTTTACATTAATTATGCCTCAATAAATTCGTAAGAGAGAGAGGGAAAGGAGAAAGTGGGGGAGGGGGTAAGAAAGTGGAAGAGAGAACCCAAAATAAAAGTGACTTAAAAATAAAATAAAATAAATGTTTAAAAAACAACAACATCGAGATATTAACAGCTGATGAAGCTCAGAGACAGTACTTCTGCTAACCTGCAAACACTATTTCTTCTGATGAACTCATAGAAAAAACAGAAATCAGAGTAGGAAAAGTTATATGACCTCAGAAATTTTTATCACATGTATGTTTATTAATGGCTTCCAACTGTTATTTTTGCCTACCTTGACTTCAATTGGGGGTTTTAGGTGTGTATAACAGAGTGCAAAATTTCACTCCAGATTTTTAAAAAATTAATTATAAACATTCCATGAAAAAGGTGGATTTCCCACAAGTAACAAAAGAAAAAATAAACTGGACTTCATCAAAATTTAAAACCTTTTTTTTGTATCAAAGAAAGTGAAAAAACAGCTTACTGAATGAGAGAAAATATTTGGAAATCATATATATGATAAGGGTTTAATATCTAGAATATACAAAGAACTCCTACAACTCAAAAACAAAATGACAATTCTGCACATGTGCATGAATGTTTTGTAAGTTTACAACTTCAGTAATAAAAATATATTTAAAAAATAATAAGAGTGTGGGTTGGAGGGAAAATACACCAAATGTAAGATAAGGACTATAATCAGCAGTAAGAGTTTGACAATATTCTTTCATAATTTGTAACAAATGTCTCATGACAATGCAAGGTGTTGGTGGAAGGTTGATGTATGGGACCCCTGTATGATGTTATGAATGTCTGCTTTCTAAGTTCACAACTTTTACTATACACTTATTGTTCATGTATGTTCATGTATAAATGATATTAAAAAAAAATAATAGGGTGGGTTGGGGGAAAATACTTTGGTTAGTAGTAATATTTTGAGGATGCTCTTTAATCATTAGTTAAAAATGTTTCACAACAATGCAAGGTATTGGTGGTAGGGTGAGGTATGAGAGCCCTGTATGATGTTATGTATGTTTGTTTTGTAAGTTCACAACTATTACTATACACTTACTGTTTATGTATGTTCATGTATGAGTGATATATGTCAATAAATTTTAAAAAACTAAAAAATTAAAAAATGACAATCAAATTTAAAAATGGGCAAAGGACTTGAGTGGCACTTCTCCAAAGGAGATATACAAATAGCCAATAAGCACATGAAAACATGCATTACAGAAATGCAAATCTAAACCACGATGAGATACCAGTTCACACCCTCTAGAATGGCTATTATTTTAAAAAATGGAAAATAACACATATGAGCAAGGATGCAGAGAAATGGGAACCAAGATAGATAGGGCCCCTTGTACATTGTTGGTGGCAATGTAAAATGGTGCAGCCACTGTGGTAGTTTTCCACAAAGTTAAGTATAGAATTACCATATAACCCAGCAATCCACTTCTAGGTATATACCCAAAAGAAATGAAAGCAGGGATCAAACAAATATTTGTACATCGTTGTTTATAGCAGCATTAGTCAAAATAGCCAAAAGGTGGAAGCAACCCAAGTGTCCACCAATGGATGAATAAACAAAATGTCGTATATACATATAACAAAATATTATTCAGCCATGAAAAGCAATGAGGATCTGGTACATAACTACAAGATGGATTAACCCTGAATACATCATGTTGAGAGCGATAAGCCAGACATAAAAGGAAAAATATTATTATTTCACTTATATGAAATTTCTAGAATATGCAAATTCACATAGAAAGTAGATTAAAAGTTAACAGACAGAAACAGGGGACTGGGGAGTTAACACTTAATGGGTATAACGTTTCTATTTGAAGTGTTGGAAAAGTTTTGGTAAGGGGTGATGGTAGCACAACATTGTAAATGTATTACTACCACTGAATTCTACACTTGAAATTGATTAAAATGGGAAATTTTAGGTTGTATATATGTTACCACAATAAAATTTTAAAATAAACAATAGACTGCCAAATGATGTATGTTTAAAAAAAAAAAAAAAAAAAAAAAACAAGCCTGCTACCTAGTTCTCTATTAAAACATTGTGGTGAATTAACTCAAAATCTTATGTAAATGTGTCTTGAATTCATGACAAACTCAGGAATCTCTAATAAATGAGATCACACACTCAGAAGAATAAATTTCAAATTCTGTCAATGAACACACCAATTACACTAAATTAATTTTCCTTCAAGCAATTCAACTTTCCAGGATAAGTTCATCTGTGCTTCTTGACTCCACAGGAAAGGTGTTGTTAAAATTTATTTTTCCAATTACTATTACATGATAGAAGCATTAGATAAAAGCAGTGATCCTTATTGATCAGTAATTTTCATTTACTACCCATAGGGAAAAATAGGTTCAGAACTGATCTCTATCTTTAGCGTTTTTCTTGGTCAAAATGATATACTTTGTTTCAGCAATGAAAGAGGAGAGATTTTTAAAAAGTTGACAGAGATGGGAGTGGGAGAAAAAGGTGACAAACATGCTAGTTGAAAGATTTCTAGGGCCTTATTTTTTAGAGTAAAGAAATATTTGGTGCTTAAGCTACAGAAACTAATAATCATTTTCAGGTAGAGTTCATCTGAGAGGTTAGTTAGCAAAACCCTGCTGAATCGCACAAACACTTGGTTCCTGAACTTGGAGTAAAATAACTTTGGGGAGTATGTCTTCTGCAAAGAGAATTTTGCAAGGCAGCCTCTCAACTAATAACTTACCATAAGACACTGATTCTTTCACCCTAATCTGTTGGGAGAAAGAAATAAAGAAATACGTGATTTGGGCTGTCAAATCTGTTCAAGATTTTAAAAAACAGAAATGAGTAAATTGTTTTGGTAAACTGCCTTTCCCAAATAACACAGGCATGAAGGTATCGTTAACCCAGGGACATCAAGGCTGCTTTGTTTAAAAAACACTGAATATTAATATTAAAAAATAATAATAATAGTTATAATTTATAGAAAAACATAATTTATAAATCAGAAAAATAAAAAATAATTTAGGCTTAAAAAAATCAATTTTATTGATACATATTAATAAAACATACAATTCACCCAAAGAGTACAATCAATGGTACTTGGTATAATCACATAGTTGTATGTTCATCACTTCAATTATTAGAACATTTTCATTATTTCAATAACAATTAAAAAAAAAAAAAAAACAAACAAAATACCTCACCTTTCAATCTCTCTGTTTCCCCTGCTGTACACATAGCTGCTATTTCTGGCTATTCTTGCACAATTATTTACTTGTTTATTAAGCAGTTTTATTGAGATATATTCACATACCATATGATCTACCCAAAGCATATAATCAATGGCTTTTAGTGTAATCACAATGTTGTATATTCATCATCTCAAAAATTTTATTTTATTTTATTTATTTATTTTTTTTTAAGATTTTATTTATTTATTCATTTATCCCCCCCTTGCTGCTTGTGCTCGCTGGGTCAGCCAACCACGCCGTGCGGGCGGGCCTGCCTTCACCAGGAGGCCCCGGGAACCGAACCCGGGGCCTCCCATATGGTAAACGGGAGCCCTACTGATTGAGCCACAGCCGCCCCCCTTTCTCAAAAATTTTAGAAAAATTTCATTACTCCAAAAAGCCTCCACACCCCTTAGCATTCCTTCCCCAGCCCTACATAACCATTAATCTAATTTTCATCTTTATAAATTGATTTATACTTACATTTTATATAAATGGAATCATGAAATATGTAGTACTCTGTGTCTAGTCTCCTTCACTTAGTTTAACATTTTGGTCTGATATTAACATTTTGTATATTAACCTACATTTGTTAACTTCAAAGAAAAATGGTCTTATATTTTATCTGTATTCATTATTTCATTAACATATTTATATTTCACATAATATATTTAGTTCATAATAGTACTATCATACAATATTTGTCCTTTTGTGTCTGGCTTGGCTCGCTCAACATAATGTCCTCCAGGTTCATCCATGTTGTTATATGCTTAAAGATTTCATTTCTTCTTACAGCTGCATATTATTCCATCGTGTAAATATACCACAGTTTGTTTATACGTTCATCGGTTGATGGACACCTGGGTTGTTTCCAACTTTAGACAACTGTGAATAATGCTACAGTGAACATAGGTGTGTAGATGTCTATTCGTATCACTGCTCTCAGTTTTTCTGGGTATATACCTAGCAATGGTATTGCCAGGTCCCACGGTAAGTCTATATTTAACTTCCTTAGGGATTGGCAAACAGTCCTCCATAGTGTATATACCATTCTATATTCCCACCAACAGTGAATAAGCGATCCTGTTTCTCCATATCCTCTCCAACATTTACAGTTTTCTGACTTTTTAAATAGCAGCCAGTCTAACAGGTGTGAGATGATATCTCATTGCAGTTTTTTTTTTTTTTTTTTAAGATTTATTTATTTATTTATTCATTTATCCCCCCCTTGCTGCTTGTGCTCGCTGGGTCAGCTAACCACGCCGTGCGGGCGGGCTTGCCTTCACCAGGTGGCCTCGGGAACCGAACCCGGGGCCTCCCATATGGTAAACGGGAGCCCTACTGATTGAGCCACAGCCGCTTCCCTCTCATTGCAGTTTTGATTTGCACTTCCCTAATTGCTAATGATGTTGAACATTTTTTCATGTGTTTCATCGCCATTTGTATTTCTTGTTTGGACAGTTGTCTTTTCAAGTCTTTTGCCCATTTTTTAATCAAATAGTTTGTCTTTTTATTGTTGAGTTGTATGATCTCCTTATATATCATGGATATTAAACCGTTATCAGATATGTGATTGCCAAATATTTCCCCCCATTGAGCTGGCTGCCTTTTCACCCTTTTAACAAAATCATTTCAGGTGCAAAAGTGTTGAATTTTGAGGAGGTCCCATTTATCTATTTTTTCTTTTGTTGCTCATGTTTTGGGTATAAGGTTTAAGAAACTACCATCTACCACAAGATCTTGAAGATGTTTTGTAACAAATTTTATGATTGTTGCTTGTATATTTAGGTCCTTGATCCATTTTGAGTTAATTTTTGTATAAGGTGTGAGATAGGTGTCACCTTTCTTTCTTTGGGATATGGCCATCCAATTCTCCCAGTACAAATTGTTGAACAGATGCTTTGGCCCAGCTGGGTGGAATTAACAGCCTTGTCAAAAATGACTTGATGTGAATATTCTCACTGTCCTGATTTTGTGATAATCAGGGTAGGCTAAACATTTGCTATATTAGAAACCATGCATGTGTCCCCAGGCCTAGTTTTTCTCCCTAGGGCTGGTTTTTAGAATGCTGGTGATAAACTAAGCCTGATTTATTATATGGCCATCCTGTATGGGAAAAGACTGTAACTTTGGGTATCTTTGGTCATCCTTAAGAGATATAGCAGGGGGACGGATGTGGATCAGGTGGTCAGGCGTCCATCTCCCACATGGAGGGATCTGGGTTCAACCCCCGGGACCTCCCGGTAAAAATAAAAAAAAGAAAAATACAGAAGGCACGTGGGTCACCAGGCCCCGTGTGCGGGTGAACTGCCAGGCCCCAACGCAGGTGCACCGCCAGGCCCTGCAAGCCACGCAGCAAGATGATGACGTAACAGGAGAGTGACACAAGGGAAAGCCAAGACGAATCGCACTGAAAAACCAGGAACTAAGGTGGCACAGGCGGTAGGACACCTCTCTCCCACATCGGAGATTCTGAGGATCGAATCCCAGTGAAGACAGGAGGAGAAGGAGGAGAAGAAAGAGCAGGAAATGGACACAGAAACAGCAAAAATGGGGGAGGGGTGTAAAATTGGATATAAGTAAATAAATAAATAAATAAATCCTTAAAAAATATATACGGGAGTAAGATACGGATTATAGTTAGTAATAATACTTGGACGAGGTTCTTTCATGATTTGTTAACAAATGTTTCACAACAGGGTGTTTGTGGGGCGGTGATGTGTGGGAGCCCTGTGTGATGTTATGCATGGCTGTTTTGTAAGATCACGATGTATGTTCATGTATGAATGATATACTTCAATAAATTGTTTTAAAAAAAATGACTTGGTTGTAGCTGTGAGGGTCGATTCTGAGTTCTCAATTTGGTTCCACTGGTCAATTTGTCTGTCCTTATTCTAGTACCATGCTGTTTTTTCCACTGAAAATAAGTAATATGCTTTAAAGTCAGAAAATGAGAGCCCACCAATTTCTTTTTAAAGACATTTTTGGCTATTTGGGGCCTCTTACCATTCCAAATACATTTGATTACTGGCTTTTCGATTTCTGCCAAAAAGGCTGTTGGGATTTTTATTGGGATTGCATTGAATCTGTAAATCAGTTTCAGTAGAATTGATATCTTAAAGATATTTAGTCCTCCAATCCATGAACACAGACTATCCTTCCATTTATTTAAGTCTTCTGCTTCTTTTAGCAATGTTTTGTAGTTTTCTGAATACAGATCCTTTATGTCTTTGGTTAACTTCATTCCTAAACCTGCACAGGGTTTATAGCTGTTTTAATCTCTTCACTTGTGATTGGTTTGTTAAGGTCTTCTATTTCTTCTAGGGTCAGTGTAGGTGGTTTGTACGTTTCTAGGAATTTGTCCATCTCATCTACATTTTCTAGTTGTTTAGCATACCATTGTTCATAGTTATCTTCTTATGATTTCTCTTATTTCTGCAGGGTCAGTGGTAATGTCCCCCCTCTCATTTCTGATTTTATTTATTTGCATCATCTCTCTATTTTTCTTTGTCAGTCTAGCTAAGGGTTTGTTAATTTTCAATCTTTTTTTTTTTTTTTTACCGGGAGGTCCTGGGGATCGAACCCGGGTCCCTCCATATGGGAGATGGATGCCCAACCAGTTGAGCCACATCCGACCCCCTTCAATCTTCTGAAAGAACCAACTTTTTGGTTTTGTTGATTCTCTCTATTGTTTTTTGTTCTCGATTTCATTTATTTCTGCTCTGATCTTTACTATTTCTTTCCTCCAACTTGGTTTAGAATTATAGTTTGCTGTTCTTTTTCTAGTTCCTCCAGTTGTGCAGTTAGGCCTTCAATTTTAGCTCTTCTTTTTTCTTTCTAGCTGAATTGTCCCTTTTATTCATATATAATATCCTTCTTCTTCCCTTGTAATAGTTTTGCATTTAAAACCTATTTTGTCTGATATTAGTATCGCTATTCCAGCTTTTTTTGGTTACTATTTGTGTGGAATATCTTTTTCCAACCTTTCACTTTTAACCCTGGTTGTGTCCTTAAATCTAAGGTGAGTCTCTTGTAGACAACATATAGACAGCTCATATTTTTTTTATCCATTCTTTTGATTGGGGAGTTCAATCCATTAACATTCAGTGTTATTACTGTAAAGGCATTACTTACTTCATCCATTTTGACTTTGGCTTTCTGTTGTCCTATAGTACTACTGTCTCTTTTTACCCTTTAATTTACCCTTTCTAATAAACTTCATTTCTACACTCTTCTCCAAGCCTCTAGCCCTTGTTTTTTTCCTTTCAAGGTGCAGTACTCCCTTTAGTATATCTTGGAATTCTGGTCTTTCAGTAACATATTCTATCAGTTTTTGTTTGTCTGTGAATACTCTGAACTCCTCCTCATTTTTGAAGGACAGCTTTGCCAGATACAGAATTCTTGGCTGGCAGTTTTGCTCTTTCAGTACCTTAAATACATCATACCACTTTCTTCTCTCTTCCGTGATTTTTTTTTTTAAGATTATTTATTTATTTATTTCTCCCCATCCCCTTGTTGTTTTGCACTTGCTATGTCTGTTCGTCTTCCCTATTTCTTTAGGAGGCACCAGCAACCGAACCCAAGAACTCTGATATGGGAGGGAGGGGCCTAATTGTTTAGAGCCACCTCCATTCCCTGCTTTGTTGTGTCTCTCACTGTGTTTTTCTTCTTGTGTCTCTTGTTGCATCATCTTGTTGCATCAGCTTGCTGCGCCTGCCTCTCATATCAGCTTGATGTCTTGCTCATCCTCTTTAGCAGGCACCAGGAACCTCAGCTCCCTGCTTTGTTGTATCTCTCATTATGTTTTTTTTCTTCTTGTGTCTCTTGTTGCATCAGCTTGCCACAGGTGCCTGTTGCACCAGCTTGCTTTCTTCTTTAGGAGGCACTGGGAACAGAACCAGGGACCTCCCATATGGTAGGTGGGAGCTCAATCGCTTGAGCCATGCCTATTTCCATCCTCCATGGTTTCTGATGAGAGGTCAGCACTTAATCTTATCGAGGTTCCCTTGTATGTGATGCTTTGCTTTTCTCTTGTTTTCAGAATCTTCTCTTTATCTCTGATATTTGTCATTCTGAATAGTAGGTGTCTTGGGGTAGGTCTGTTTGGATATATTCTGTTTGGGGTGTGCTGTCCTTCAATATTGATATTTATGTCTTTCATAAGAGTAGGGAAGTTTTCAGTCATTATTTCCTCAAATATTCTTTCTGCTCCTTTTCTCTTTTCTTCTTCCAGGACACTGATAATGCATGTTTTTGCATTTCCTGTTGTCATTCATTTCCCTGAGACCCTGTTCCATTTTTTCCCATTCTCTTCTCTTTCTGTTCTTCTGTGTTTTCCGGTTCAGATGTTCAGTCTTCAAAATCACTAATTTTGTCTTCAAGCAATTCAAATCTGCTCTTATGTGCCTTTAATGTATTTTTAATGTCATCTATCATGTCTTTAATTGCCATAAAGTCTGCTACTTTTCTTTGCAGACTTTCAAATTGTTCTTTATGTTCACCCAGTGTCTTAAATCCCTTATCTCTTTAGTCATATTTTCTTTCAATTCTTTAAATTGATTTAGGAGAGTTGTGTGATTATCATTGATTAATTGTCTTAAATCCTGTATCTCTTCAGGATATTTGGTTTGTTCTTTTGGCTGGGACATTTCTTCCTATTTCCTAGTATGGCTTGTGATTTTTGCTCATGTCTAGGCATCTGAATATGTTGGTAAATTTACTCTGATGGTCAAGTTCTCTCTTGTCTGTTGTTGTTATTTTTTTCATAGCTCTTCTTTGAAATTTGATTCAACTTATCCAGGTATTTAATATTGTCCAGCTTAAGTTATCAAAATCGTGCCAGTTACTCACTAAAGGGGAGCAGATTTTCTCCCAGAAGTTAGGGAGCAGAGAGACCCAACTGTAGTTTTTGTCTTTGCAATTTCCAGACCCGCCAGCAGATGGTGCTCATTGGCGCACCTTTCCACAGAGATGTATCTTCTTGAGAGAGTTGAGCCTTGTCTGCCTACTCCAATATCATCTTCCCACAATCCCCCAATTTAGGCTTTAATATTTTATATTTTAAACAAAACTTTGTTTTGGCCTGGCAGGAAAAGAGACTCTGCTGGTCAAATTCACTGAAGGAAAGCCCCCCAACACCTCTTCACTTTTCCCTTGTAACAGCTGACAGGGAGGAAGACGTCTGCTCCCCTCTCAGTCAGCTGCAATGAGCCAAGGGTTTTACCCCCACTTTTATGTCGGGGGCAGGGGAGGGGAGCCCTTCCTGGCCTCCAAGAGGTTTAGTAACTCACAGTTGGTTGTTTTGGGTTCTTAGTCTCTCTGTCCCTCACCCTCCTGGGATTTATAAACCACTGTCCTTTTCTGCTGACCCCCAAAAGAGGTCCCTCAGGCAGTTTTTAGTTCATTCTCCATTATTTTCTTGAGAGAGTTGAGCCTTGTCTGCCTACTCCAATATCATCTTCCCACAATCCCCCAATTTAGGCTTTAATATTTTATATTTTAAACAAATACTGATCACAGTGTACATCTGTTTTACAATTCTCTTTTTTTTCACTTTCCATTCATCTCTCCATCCAGTTAAGAACATCATTCTTTTTTAAACTGCTACATACTATTCCATAATATGCATATATAGTCAACACTTACGTACTGTCTGCTAATGCACCCTGATTTATTCAGGTAGTTTTCAATTTTTCTTGGGTGGCTATTTCTGTACTACATCACCCTGGAAATGGACCTACTGAGTAAAAGGATAGAAAGTGACCCTAGGTTTGTACTAAGCAAGGTGGAAAGGAAAAAACATCCCAGGTAAAAGAAACAATAAAGCATAACCAAGAATCTCTAAGTATTTGGCAAGTCTGGAGAACAAGGTATGTATGGATTCAGTAGAGAGGCAGGCATGAGTATGATAATGATGGGTTTTCTAAGACATAGTAAGGAGTTTGTATTTTTTTCTTAGAATATAAGGAAACTGAAGGATCTTAACCAGGAAAGTGACATACCATGGTTATATTTTTGATCACTCTTTTAACAATGGAAAGGTTGGATTATAAGAGATAGAAACTAGGTGCAAGTCAAGGCTGTGGAAATGAAGAAGTAATATTGAAGAAGTAGAAAAGACAGGTTTTTTCCTAGCCACTGGATGAATGGGGTGTCAATAATCAAAAAGGGAAAGAAGTAGTAAATCTGAAGGGGAGTGACTTACAGTTCTGTTTGTAGAATGTGAAGCTGTGAGATACTAAGTAGGCAGAAAGTGAAAATGCACATCTGTCTGGAGTTCAGGAGAGGGAGGAGGACAGGAGATAAAAATTTGGAAGTCAGTGACATTCAGTGGTGGTTGAAGCCAAAGCATGGCACCCAGGGAGTAAAAAAAGAGTAAAATGAATAAGAATAGACCACCATAGAATACTGGTTTTTAAAAAGGGTAGTCAGAGAAAGATTGCCTGGGAAGGAAACTAAGTAGATGCATTCAGAGTGGCAAAAGGAGAACCAGGAAAGGAAGGTATCTGGTTCTCCTAAGGAAGGAGAAAGAAAATGTTACAAAGGAAATGGTCATGAGCATGAAATGCTACAGATAGTTCAAGTAAGATGAAGTCTGTAAAATATCCTTTAGATCTGGCAATTAGGTTACTAGAAATTTCAATGAATGGTGGAGGTAGAAGTAGATTAAAGTGGGCTGATAAGGGACTAGAAGGTAAGGAAGAAGTGACATCAAATAGAGACTTAAGCTTTTAAGAAGTTTAATGATGAAGGGAAGGAGAGGGGTAGAGCAATGGCAGAAAGGAATTAAGAGACAAAGGAAGGAATTTTTTTGTTGTTGTTTGAATGAATAGGTAAGATCCAAGCAAATTTATAAGGTCAGATTAAGAAGCCTAAAGAGTAGTCAAAGAAGGCACAGCAGAAAGAACTGAGTGATGTAACAAAGACACAGAATAGACTGTTTGTACATGTATCAGGGTTTCCAGATTGCTGCCCCAGTCTCATTTATTGGTTTATATGACTTCACTTTATAAAAATTTTTTTTCTTTCTGCAATTAAGAAAGCTGCACTTAATTGGAATAGAGTTAATATCTTATTGACTGTTCTTAAAACATTCAAGTATAAAACAACATTGAGAATATTTTTTCCCAAGAAAGGTAATTGAACTATTTGAATAGAAATCTTCTTTTAATGATTGACCCCGCCCTTGCTAAACTACAGATATTCTTGGCCACCTTACTAGACTACCAGCTCCTTGAAAAAATAAGGAATCCAATACATTTAAAAACATTTGCTAAAGAGAGAATTGTGGGAAGGGAAGATGGTAGAGTAGGAAGCTCCAGCAATCAATCACACTTCATTAAAACAACTGTTAAACTGACAGGAACTGTCTGAATCAACTACTTTGGAAGTGTGGAGTCTAGTGGAACAATGTGTAGCATCCAGGGAAGAGCAGAAGGAAAAGACTGTGGTAAATGTGGTAAATACTGCTAAATTCCATTCTTGATGCAACAGTTACCATCTCCTTACCCCACAACCCCACGGCGGGCAACAAGAGGAACTGCAGCCTAGGCTCCTAGTGCAGCTTGCTGATGCCAGGGTGCACTATCAGGACCTAGTCCTCGAAAACCACAGGGTAGTGTGGTCTGACTGCTGAACATTGCTTTGAATCAGCTACTTCAGATCACTGGGGTACCAGGGCGCTGAGGGCTGCTTGTTCCAGGCCCCCTCAGGGAAAAGCAGTAGAGGATTCTTGAAGGAGTACCTATTTTTTTTTCCTCTCTCCTCTTCACACTTTCTATTTCCTGTTTGGGAGCAAAAAAAATAGCCTGAAAAAGGCACAGATTAACAGTTCCAGCCCTCAAAAACAACAAAAATCCCACAATCCCAGGGCAGTGGGAGAACTAGATTTCCAGATAACAACAACAAATACTCTACACTTTAACAAAAATTACAAAACTCACAAAGGAAAAGTTAAGTATGGCCATTCACAGGAAAAAAATAATTTGCCAGGGGAAGCAGCTGTGGCTTGATCAGTGGGGCTCCCGTTTACCATGTGGGAGGCCCCGGGTTCGGTTCCCGGGGCCTCCTGGTGAAGGCAAGCCCGCCCGCACGGCGTGGTTAGCTGACCCAGTGAGCACAAGCAGCAAGGGGGGGATAAATGAATAAATAAATAAAATCTTTAAAAAAGAAAAATAAAAAAAAAATAATAATTTGCCAGAAACCATCCTTGAGAAAGCACATACATTGGTATGTGCTTTAAAGTCAAAACTTTAAATCAATCATCTTAAATATGTTCAATTAGCTAAAGGAATCTATAAACAAAAAACTAAAGGAAATTAGGAAAATTTTGAACAGAATTAAGAGAGGAAAGCTATAGAAAGGAACTACATAGAAATTTTGGAGCTGCAAAGTACAGTAATTGGGGAAGCGGATGTGCCTCAAGCAACTGAGCTCCCACCTACCACATGGGAGGTCGCTGCTTCGGTTCCTGGTGCCTCCTAAAGAAGACAGCGAGCTGACGTGACGGGCAGGCACAGCAAGCCGATGCAACAAGATGGCACAACAAGAGACATGGGGAGGAAAACATAATGAGAGACAAAACAAAGCAGCGAGCGATGGTGGCTCAAGTGATCAGGCGACTCCCTCCCACATGGAGGTTGTGGGTTCAGCTCCCAGTGCCTCCTAAAGAAACAAGGAAGACAGACACAGCAAGTGCAAACAACAAGTGGGTGTGAAGAAATAAATAAATGCATCTTTAAAAAAAAAAAAGTACAAAAACTGAAATGAAAAACTCAACAGATTCCAAAACAGATTTGAACAGGCAGAAGAAAGGATCAAAGAACTTAAAGACAACAGAAATTATCCATTGTGAGCAGCAGAAAGAAAGAATAATGAAGAAAATGAACAGAGCCTAAGGGACCTGTGGGATACCATCAAGCATACCAGCATAGGCATCATTAGAGTCCCAAAGGACAAAAGGAGGAGAAAGGAACAGAAAAAGTATCTGAAGAAATAATGGCCGAAAACTCCCCAAATCTGGTGAAAAAAAACATGAATATATGCATCTGGCAAGCGCTACGAACTCTGAGCAGGATAGACTCTAAGAGAGCTAAACCAAGACACATTATAGGAAAATGGTCAAAATCCAAAGACAAAGACAGGATTTTGAAAGCATCAAGAGAGAAGTGACTTGTTAAATACAAGGGATCCCCAATAAAATTAACAGGGGATTTCTCATTAGAAGCCATGGAGGCTAGAAGACACTGGGATGGCATATTTATTTATTTATTTATTTTTTAGATTTTATTTATTTATTCATTTATCCCCCCCCTTGCTGCTTGTGCTCGCTGGGTCAGCTAACCATGCTGTGCGGGCGGGCTTGCCTTCACCAGGAGGCCCCGGGAACCGAACCCGGGGCCTCCCATATGGTAAACGGGAGCCCTACTTATTGAGCCACAGCCGCTTCCCTGGGATGGCATATTTAAAGTCCTTAGAGGAAAAAAAAACTGTCAACCAAAAATTCTATATCCAGCAAAATTATATTTCAAAAACAAGGGAGAAATTAAGACATTTAATTTTGCTGAAAGAGTTTATTACCAGAAGACCTGTTCTGTAAGAACTGCTAAAAGATATCCTACAGGCTGACATAAAAGGACACTAGACAATAACTCAATGCCATAAGAAGAAATAAAGAACAATGGTAAAGATAACTATATATGTAAATACAAAATACTGTATTATTATATTTTTTAATTTGTAACTGCTTCCCCCCCCCCTCACCCATATGAATTAACAGGCAAATTTGTAAATAACATTATAAATCTATGTTAACGAGCAGACAATGTACAAAAATGCAATCTGAGACAATAATAGTATAAAGGGGCAGGATGGAGATTACAGGAGTACAATTTGTATACTACTGAAACTAGGTTGGTACTAGTCAAACTAGGTTGTTGTAAGTTTAAGATGTTCACAATATTTACAAAGGTGACCACTAAGAAAATAACTAAAAATATAAAGAAAAGGAAAAAGAAAGGAATCAAAATGATACACTACTGAAATAGCACCTAAATACAAAAAAAGGCAGAAAGGCAGTAAAAGAGTAACTGAGGAACAA
Source organism: Tolypeutes matacus (assembly GCA_026826555.1). Classification (NCBI taxonomy): domain Eukaryota; kingdom Metazoa; phylum Chordata; class Mammalia; order Cingulata; family Chlamyphoridae; genus Tolypeutes; species Tolypeutes matacus. The sequence goes on along the minus strand of JAKSZT010007815.1, from coordinate 2,735,884 downwards.
AAAACATACAAGACATACAGAACGGAAATAGCTAAATGGCAGAGTAATTTCTTTCTTATGAGTTATTACCTTAAACGTCAATGGATTAAACTCCCCTATTAAATGACAGAGACTGGCAGACTGGATGAAAAAGCATGATCCATCTTTAGGTGCAAAGATACAAAGAGGGTGAAAGTGAATGGGTGGAAAAGATAGTCTATGCAAACAGTAATCAAAAGAGAGCTGGAGTGGCTTATTATTTCAGAAAATATAGACTTTAAATAAAAACAGATTACAAGAAACAAAGGAGGATATTATATATTGATAAAAGGTTCAATCCAGCAAGAAAATATAGCAATTATATACATAAAGGTACCTCACAGTAGAGCCCCAAAATATATGAAGCAACAATGACAGAAGTGAAGAAAAAAAGATAGTTCTACAATAATAATGGGATACTTCAATACATCACACTTTTAATAATTGATCAAACAGCTAAGCAGAAGACCAATAAGGAAACAGAAGACTTGAACTACCAATTAGATCTAATGGACAAATACAGAACACTCAGCAACAGCGGAAAACACATTCTTCTCAAGTGCACATAGAATGTTTCCCAAGATAGACTATATTTTAGGCCACAAATAATACCTTAATAAATTTAAAAATATTGAAATCATACAAAGTATCTTCTCAGAGCACAACAGAATGAAGCTAGAAAACAATAACAGAAGGAAAGCTGGAAAATTTACAAATATGTGGAAATTTAAAAACATACTATTAAACAACGAAAGGGTCAAAAAGGAAATCATAAGGGATATTAGGAAATATCTAATATTTTAACAAAAGCTAAAACAAAACATACCAAAATTTATGGGATTCAGGGAAGGCAGTGCTCAGAAGGAAATTTACAGCTCTAAATGCCTACATTTTAAAAAAAGGTCACAAATCAATAACCTAATTTCACAGCTAAAGACACTAGAACAAGAAGAGCAAACAACCCAAAATTAGCAGAAGAAAGGAATAAGCAAAGATTAGAGCAGAGATAAATGAAAAAGAGAATAAAAAAACAACAGAGAAAATCAACAGAACCAAAAGTTGGTGTTTTGAAAAGATCAATAAAATTGGCAAACCTTTAGCCAGACTGACAAAGAAAAAGACAAAGAGGGCACAAATAACTAAAATCAGAAATGAAAGTGGGGACATTACTACTGACCTTACAGAAACAAAAAAGGTACTGTGAACAATTACATGCCAACAAATGAGAACACCTAGATGAACTGAGAGTCCAGAGTTATATCCACACATCTATGACCAGTTGATTTTTGACAAGGGTGCCAAGTCCACTCAATGGGGAAAGAATAGTCTCTTCAAGAAATGGTGCTTGAATTACCTAGAAATCCACATGCAAAAGAATTAATGTGGACACTTATCTCTCACCATATACAGAAATTAATTCAAAATGAATCAAATACCTGACTATAAGAACTAATACTATAAAACTCATAAAAGAAAACCAGGGAATTCTCTTCAGGACCTTGTAGTAGGCAATGGAATTTTTGGATTTTACACTAAAAGCATAAGCACAAAAGAAAAAAAATAGATAAATTGCACTTTATCAAAATTAAAAACTTTTGTGCATCATAGGGAATTAGCAACCTACAGAATTTGAGAAAATATCTGTAAACCATGTGTCTGGTAAGGGTTTAATATCCAAAATATAAAGAACTCCTACAACTGAGCAACAAAGACAAACAATCCAATTAAAAATGGTCCAGGCAACTAACAAAATGATGAAAATTGACAAGTCTCATCCCAAAAACAAGGAGTATCTACAACTGCAAGCAAAACAATTCCTTCCATCTGCCCCATAATATCTAAGTCCCCTCTCAGCCTAAAGCAATCAGAGAAGGCATCATCCCAAATTCCTCAAGACTGAGGAATGAACAAACATAATGGAGTGTAGCCATGGACCAAAGTAGATTTATTGTTATTACAGTTATTATCCTGTGTTAAGGGAGTAACTTGTAATATTGATATAAAGATAATGGTTGCCAGGGGTTCAAAGAAGAGGGGAGGGATGAACTGGTGGAACATAGGGCAGTGAAGCTGTTCTGTATATACTATAATGACAGATACATGACATTATACATTTATCAAAGCCTATAAAACTGTACAGCACAAAGTGTAAACCATAATGTAAACTACCCTTTGTTAGTAGCAATGCTTCAATATTGGTTCATCAATTCTAACAAATGTACCATTCTAATGTAAGATGTTAACAGGGAAAACTGTGGGGAGGGGGGGGTTATATGGGAACACCCTGTACTTTTGGTGTAATTATTCTGTAAATCTAAAATTTACCTAAAATTAAAGTATATTATTATTTTTAAATGGCCTATAGATTTGAATACTCTTCTCTTATTCATGGCCAAAAGGTATATGAAAAGATGCTCAACATCATTAGCCATTAGAGAAATGCAAGTTAAAACCATAATGAAGTAACACTTCACACCCACCATGATGGTTATTATTTTTAAAAAAACTGAAAATAACAAGTGTTGGCGAGGATTTGGAGAAATAGGGACCCTCTTACATTGTTGGTGGGAATGTGGAATGGAGCAACCACTCTGGGAAAAAGTTTGGCAGTTCCTCAGAAAATTAAACATAGAATTACCATGATATGACCCAACAATTCCACTCCTCGGTATATAACCAAAAGAACTAAAAGCAGGGACTCAGACAGATATTTGTACACCAATTATCATCATAGCATTATTCACAATAACTAAAAGGTGAAAGCATTCCAAATGTCCATCAGCAGATGAAAGGATAAACCAAATGTGGTATATCCATGCAATGGAATATATATTCAGCTGTAAAAAGTGAAAAGTGCTGGTACATGCTACAAACGCGGATGAATCTTAAGGACATCATGTTGACTGAAATAAGCGAGGTACAAAAGGACAAAAGTACTGTAAGATTTCTCTTACATGAAATATTTAGAATAAGCAAATTCATAGAGACAGAAAGTTGAATAGTGGTTACAACAGGTGGCAGGAGGCTGGAATGGGGAGTTTTTGCTAAATGAGTATGAACAGTCTGAGACTAGACAGTGGTGAAAGTTACACATTATTGTCAATGTACTTCATGTCAAAAAATTGTCCACTTAAAATGGTTAAAATGATTTTTATGTTATGTATATTTTACCAAAATAAAAAGAAATATGGTGGCAGATGCTCAAATGGTTGGGCATCCGTCTCCTATATGGAGGGACCTGGGTTCGATCCCCAGGACCTCCCTGTGAAATAAAGAAAAAATATAGAAGGTGCATGGGTCGCCAGTCCCCGTGAGCAGATGCGCCATCAGGCCCCACCAAGCCACGCAGCAAGATGACGATGTAACAGGAGAGTGACACGAGGGAGAAGCCAAGATGAGACGTGCCAAAAAACCAGGAACTGAGGTAGCGCAGATGGCGGAACACCTCTTTCCCACATTGGAGGTTCCCAGTATCGAATCCCGGTGAAGACAAGAGGAGAAGGATGAGAAAAGAGGGCAGGAAACAGACACAGAGAATTGCCCAGAGAATGGACACGAAACAGAAAAAAAAAAAAAAAAAAAAAAAAAAAAAGGGGGGGGGCAGTTTAATGGATAAAAGTAAAATAAATAAATCCAAAAAAAAAAAAAAGAAATACATTTAAACAACAAAACATTTGCTGGCTACTTACATGCTAGGTTTGAGGGACACAATATAAGCAAGACACAGTCCTTGCCCCTGAGGAGCTTACAAATAATGACAATATGATATGAACAGCACAAATAAGAATGGTAGGCACAAGTACCATGGGTACACAGAAGAGAGATATCTAATTGCCTGGAGAGTAGGAAAAAAAAAATCAAGAAAAGTACTCTTAGGGCCTTTCTGCTTAAAAAGGATCCTCAAAGAGTAAGTAGGAATTTACCAGGTAAAGATGAAAGAAAATTCCAGGAGTAGAGAACAGCATGTGCAAAGACATGGAGACTTGAGAGAGCCCAGGGAATAAAGGTAACATCTAGGGAACACATAGGGTATGTATTACAGGACAGGATGCAAGTGAGGCAAGCCAAGGTGAGTTCATAAAGGTATTGAGTGCTGATTAGCTTAAATGTCTCATAGGTGATGACCAGTTGCAGGGAAGTGGCATGTTAAGATTTTCATTCTCTGTATCCTCCATGGGCCTAGGACCATGACTTTCATCACAGTAAAGTCAGAATAAATGTATGTGGAATAAACAAATGAGTTAGAATTTGGAAACATAAAAGAATTTTGGGGGAAAAGCAGCTCCTAGTGAGAAGGCAATAAATTTAGGAGAATAGATTATTTAAAAGCACTAATTAAGTTACTGATATAGTAAGAGAGTAGGAAACGTGAAAGTAGAGTTACACTGGCTAAAGCCCTTAACAGCATTTATTGTACACAGTACCTATCGGCCTAAAATAAGATTAATGTCCTCTGTAGAGTCAATGTGAAGAGCCTCTAAACATTTTGAAACACAAATACCTTCATACTTGGAATTCTGACTTATTTAAATAATAATCATAATGATGCTTATTATTCTAAATTCTTCATTCAAGATATAAGTATACAAATACGCAAACTCAAAGGATTTCAATAGTGTGCTATTGAATGCTAAAGTCTTTGCACTTAAGAAACAAAAACCTTTATATTCTATGCAAAGACCAAGAGATAAAACACAAGTCTTGAAAAAAGTTCCAGAAACTTGGGCTATAACTAGACTTCCAGAAGGTAGAAGCAACTGCTCTCAACTAAGGAAGAGATGCAAAGAGGAAAAAAAAAATACGGTAGATCCCAATAGCCCAGTTTCAAGACATAGAACACCTGCCAATGAGGGTCAAGAACTTTAATTTGAATTTAAAAAGTCATGCATTTGCCAGTAGCAAGAATTAATTATTAGGATGACCTCAGAAGATCTAACCCACTCAGCAAGCAAACTGCTACATTTAGTACAAGTTCCCAACTTATTTGATTTCCTCCACCATTCTCAGGTAAAACACCCTACAATAACATGGCACAAACATTATTAAAATATGAGTTAGTTTATCAAGCTTCTCTATCTTACAGATACAATCAAATCTGTAACCAGTTAGACAACTTTATTAGCAACAGAGACAATTATACTCCATTTATAAAAGTAAAACAGGGAAGCGGCTGTGGCTCAATCAATAGTGCTCCCGTTTACCATATGGGAGGCCCCGGGTTCGATTCCCGGGGCCTCCTGGTGAAGGCAAGCCAGCCCGCGTGGTGTGGTGAGCTGATGCAGCAGGACGACCCAACAAAGGGAGACAAGCTGATACAGAAAAACACACAGCAAACAGACAGCGAGCACAAGCAGCAAGGGGGGATAAATAAATAAATAAATAAATAAATAATCTTAAAAAATAAAAAATAAAAAATAAAAAAAAGTGTATATTTTAAAAAAATACAAATAAAAAATAAATAAATAAATAAAAGTAAAACAAAAAGAACAGGAGATGATGTAGCACTGGTTACCAGAATCACATTATAGGCATCCGACCTTTCAATCTTCAGAATCTTCATATTCTTAGCCAGTATTTCTGACCCCTTCTCATTCATTTACTCTTGATGAATGTAAGCAAACTAGATTTTACAAGGAAATATTTAATATTTTTCTGTATTTGATACAAAGGACAAAGAGCTGATATCCTTTGTACACAAGTGGCAGTATACTCAACAAAGTATTGGACCAATGGTTTCACATAAATAATGCAGACGAGGCCTAATGAGAATAAATCCTAGGGAACTCCTCAGCCTTGGATAAAAATGAGATCAGATTCCCAACATAATTCAGTGATCTCTAAGAGAAAAACAATTCTAGATTCTAATGTGACGTTCCAATCCCACTAGTTTGGTTATAAATGAGGATTGGTAACTTGCTATTGTTACTAGTAACATAGACCGGAGATAATCATGCATCAGGTTACCAAAATTAGACTATAGGAGCTAACTTACTTGAGTCCAAGGCAATGAGGCCTGAAGGCAATGTAATTATTGTGCTTAATGTCCTTTGTCAAAAAATATTCTGTAAATAAAGGTCCACAGAGTAATTTAAGAATGTAGCTTCTAATGAATGAAGAGTGCAGTGATTATGCAAATATTCTCACTGTCCTGATTCTGTGATAATCAGGGTGGGCTAAACATTCGCTATATTAGAAACCATGCATGTGTCCCCAGACCTCGTTTTCCTCCCTAGGTCTGGTTTTTAGAGTGCTGGTGATAAACTAAGCCTGATTTATTATATGTCCATCCTGTATGGGAAAAGACTGTAACTCTAGGTATCTCTGGTCAACCTTAAGAGATATAGCAGGGGGCTATATCTGGTTGGCGTCCATCTCCCATATGGAGGGACCTGGGTTCGATCCCCGGGACCTCCTGGTAAAAATTTAAAAAATATATGGAAGGTGTGTGGGCCGCCAGGCCCTGTGCGCGGGCGCACCACCAGTTCCCGCGAGCCACACAGCAAGATGATGACATAATAGGAGAGTGACACAAGGGAGAGGCAAGATGAGACGCACCGATAAACCAGCACCTAAGGTGGTGCAGGCAGGATGCCTCTCTCCTACATCAGAGATTCCAAGGATTGAATCCCAGTGAAGAAGACAGGAGAAGGATGAGAAGAGAGGGCAGAAAATCGACACAGAGTTGCCCAGCCAATGGACACAGAAACAGCAAAAACGGGGGGGAGGGGGGGAGGGAAGGGGTGTAAAAATGGATAAAAGTAAATAAATCCTTAAAAAAGAAAAAAAAAAAAAGAGTGCAGTGATCTAGATGCCGCAAAGTCTTGAATCTGGTACTGATTAATTATACAATCATGGGAAAGTCACAAGTAGTCCATGTCTCGGTTTATGTATTACAATGATATCCTCACAACTGAGTTAAATGTCAAATGTTCTAAGCACCTCAGAAAAAGGAGTGTTTTACATGAGATCAAAGTGTTTATATAAGTGATGAAGTTAACCACCATGACTAAAGTCACAATTTCCATTTAAATAGAACTCACCTCCAAAAAAATTCAGTGAACTCTATAGATATATGTTCATTTAAGTCCTAAAAGGCATTATCCAAACATTCCATAAATAAGGAAATATAAATCATTTAATAACTCAAAATGTATCAATAAGTCTGTTACAGAGTCAGGAATAGAATTAAACTCCAGGTGCTCCCTTTCCACCCCTACCCAGTTCACTGTTCAGTCACCCAGTCAGCTTTAATTATGTTGTTCTATGCACCAGAAACATAACTAGTTATGGCTGGGACAGAAATTTCTCTCCCAAAAGGCTTCAGAACCTATTTTACTAAAATATGTTCACATTTAAAATTGAGAATGGTTCCAAAAATAACAACTATTTATTAAACCCAGAAAGTATTGCATCTAGTACTAGGTGAGGCAATCTGTAAGGAATAGAACATAACATAAACATAAAATCCAAAAAGCAAACTAATAGCTAAGACCAAAGACTATTTGAAGTGGTCTCTAAAATGGAATTTTTAAAATGGGAAAAGGGGTAAAAGAAAAACTAAAACCAAAGGTAATCCTATGGAACATTTGTGCCATGGATAAATGGCAAATTCTATGAAAAAAAAACTTCCAGATAAACAACAAATACATTTTAATCTAGCATCCAAATTAGCAAAGTGTTTCCTTCCCTTTCCCCTCCCACCCTGGGCACCTCCTGAGGAAAATTAGGTACTTTATATACACTGTTAATCTAATACAGCCTTTTCAGGAGGTTATTTGGAAATATGTAAACTTATGTTTTTGTTTTTAATGCAGTAAAAGTTTTCTTGACAAGTATGGTAGAAGAGTTATTGTTCTCAATTCTTTACATCCTCTCTGTTAGAATGTTATACATCTATGCCCTTTGCCATGTAACTTTGCAGGGCCTGGCCTCATGACTTGCTTTGGCTAATGAAATGTTAATGCAGTTGATGCCAGAAAAGGCTCAAAATGTGTTTTGGTAGTTTGGCCTGCTTCTCACACTCTGGTGATAAACCATGAAATGAGTCTGTATGCCCCAAGTACCTGCTGCCCCCTTCATGTTACAAGCCAGAACAAACATCATTAGAGCAGACCCACCCAACTGCAGACTGGGGTAAAGCCCAGTCAAGCCACAAACTGAAACAGAGATGCCCAGCCAAGCCCAGCCTAAATCAGACCTCAGGTAACCTATAGACCCAGTGCAAGAATAAAAACACTTATTATAGTAAGCCACTCAACAAAACAGTGGTTTGTTACAGAGTTGTTATGGCAACAGTTGACCAATACACCTTGTAATCTCACACCTAGGGATGTATCCTAAGGCAATCAGGATGAAACACAGATTCATATAATGGGGTATTTATCATAGTAATATTTATAATAGCAAAAACATGGAAACAACCTATGATCAAATAATGGAGGGATAATTAAATAAATTATGATCTAGCCAGACAACTAAATAGATGAAGCTATTAAAAATCATGTTCTCAGAAACACTAAAAAATGTATGATGTTCATAATACATTAAGTTTAAAAAGTAGCATAAAAGCAAGATGTACTGTTCTTTAAAAAGAGATTTATAAGCAGAAAAAAAGATCAGGTGGATAAATTAATTCATTTAATAAACACAAACGCATCTTCTGTGCTAAGTATTACACTAAATTCTTTATTAGGAATACTATGTTATATGGTCACTACCTTGTAATCTAGTAAAGAAGACTTTTTTAAAAAGGAGGTACTGGGGATTGAATCCAGGATCTTGTACATGCAAAGCAGGCGCTCAACCACTGAGCTACACGCTCTCTATGTGAGATTTTTAAAGTAATAATATAGAGATAGATGTGTAATTACAAATTGCAATGAGATATTATGGCTAGTTATCCCCAGTATTTCTTTTCCCTTTCTTATTCAGTAATAGAATGTCTGAATTGTATCTGGTCATGTCTACCTCGAACAGACCACAGTTTTCAGTCTTCATTGCTCCTAGGTGGGACTATGTGACTTAGTTCTGGCCAGTGGGATCAAACTGGAAATGGTGAGTGCAACTTCCAATAACCATCCTTAAAAAGAAGGGCTTGCTCTTCTTTGCTTTTCCTCCTTCTTACCAGATGGAGCGGGTGTTTTGAACTATGACGTAGAAGCTTCATGCTGAGAATGGCAGAGCAACAGAATAGGAAGAGTCTGGGTTTCCTGACACTGTGGAAGCACTTAGCCCACCTATAGAACTTTTATGTAAGAGATAAATAAAATTCTACCTTATTTAAGCCATTTTTATTTTGGGTTTTCAGTCATTAACTTAAGTCATTAAGCTGAACTTAATCCTAACTGGAACATTTATGAAGAAAAAATGAAGGTTTCAATGGGAGGTTATAAAACAAAGAGTTGATTTTGACTGGAGGAAGGGGTGTGAGGAATAGCTTCTCTGAGGAATTAACAGTTAAGCTGTGACTATAAGCCTGACCAGGTGAAGGGAGATGAGGTGGCAAACTGTTCAAGGCAGGGAAACCAAAGATGCAATAGCTGAGAAGGACAGAACTTGAAACATTCCTTGATCACAGGGTACAAATAACTTCAGATGGGGATGGTGAGGCAGACAGGAGTCACATAATGTAAGACCTTGTAAGCCATGTTAAGAATTCTGAAATTGGGGGACGGATGTGGCTCAAATGGTTGGGCATCTGTCTCCCATATGGAGGGACCCGGGTTTGATACCTGGGACCTCCCAGTAAAAAAAAAAAAAAAAAAAATTCTGAAATTTATCATTCATATAATGGAAAGTCACCAAACTTTTTTAAAAAAGAATACTGAAATGATCAGATATTACATGCTCAAAAGAACATGCACCATTCTATGTGAAAAATGCATGATGGATGGGAATGGATAAAGGACAGAATTCAGCTATTCAATAAATTTCTGGTGAGAAGTACAGTGGTTCCAGTATGCACCAAAATATTAACAGTATCTAGCTCTGAGTGGAAGAATTATAGATTTTTAAAATTTGTATCTTTCTGAATTTTACAATTTTTTAAACCAAAAATTACATTATACTACATTACCTTTATAATCAAGAAAAAGATGTGAGAGGAATTTCACTGCCTGAGCTTGAAACATATTACAAAGCTACAGTGGTCAAAAGAGCATGGTACTGGCATAAAGACAGACACATCGATCAGTGGAATAGAATTGAGAATCCAGAAATACACCCTCACATATACAGTCAACTGGTTTTTGACAAACCTACCAAGCCCACGCTAATGGAGAAAAACAATCTCTTCAACAAATGGTGTGGGAAGCGGCTGTGGCTCAATCAGTAGGGCTCCCGTTTACCATATGGGAGGCCCCGGGTTCGGTTCCCGGGGCGTCCTGGTGAAGGCAAGCCCGCCCGCACGGCATGGTTAGCTGACCCAGCGAGCACAAGCAGCAAGGGGGAGATAAATGAATAAATAAATAAAATCTTTAAAAAAAAAAAAAAAAATCTAAATATAAAAGCCAGGACCATAAAACTACTAGAAGAAAATGTAGGGAAACATCTTCAAGACCTTGTAGTAGGTGGTGGTTTCTTGGACCTTACACCCAAAGCAAGTGCAACAAAAGAAAAAAAATAGATAAATGGGACCTCCTCAAAATTCAACACTTTTGCACCTCACAGGAATTTGTCAGAAGGTGAAAAGGTAGCCAACTCAATGGGAAAAAATATTTGGAAATCACATATCTGATAAGGGTTTAATATC